>OZ029915.1:48537041-49057041 GCA_964023275.1 Norana najaformis
ATTTTATTTCATTCGGAATTTGGAAAGGTCGTCTTTTTGAGTGCTCGTGCGTGTTTTAGTTGGTACCCGAGAGACTGGGATTTTCCGATCCTCTTTAATACTTTAATATAAATTATAGCAGTAGTGGTAGTAGTGGTAGTTGTAGTAGTAGTGGTAGTGGTAGTGGTAGTAGTAGTGGTAGTGGTAGTAGTAGTAGTGGTAGTGGTAGTAGTAGTAGTGGTAGTAGCAGTAGTAGTAGTAGCTGTAGTAGTAGTAGTAATAATCTTAATTATTATTATCATTAATTTTAATTAGGAACTTCGATAGCTAGTGCCGGTGTCTAATGCACCACAAGGTATCAACGAATGGCTCACCAAAATTAGGTCGCAATCAGGTCAATACCCAGAAGCTGGGTCCGCTGAGATATAGAGATATAATACGGCGGACCAGCCAGATGGAAAAGGCAAGTCCTGGGCTGAGATAGAATGACTGATGCCGGAAGTGTATTCTAAAATCTGGGTCCAGCAAGCGGAAAAGCCATTTACCAAGAGCAGTTAAATACAAATGTAAATGTAGGCCTACATGTTTTCCTATAGCTATTCTTGTCGGTACAAATAGAGAAAGAGAGTCTGACGACCGAGTTGATTTGTTACAAGTCTGGGGAATTTTCCAACCGTCCTTATTGTGTCTCGTGCTTTTTCTGGTCGAGCAGGATAACAAGTTTTGCTATTTTTAGAACTATATGCAACATTTTGTGCAATAGGTGGCGCTGATGAAGAACTAAATCTCTTAAGTGAGCTATATATCACTTCCGGCATGTTCGCCATGCTTGTGGCCATACGTAGGCTCATGTCGTTCGAAAATGGTGTTTAAGTCACCGTTTATGTCGTTTTAATCAAATTTCACTCGATAATTCGCATATGTTCAGACGACTTTAGTGCATGAAGCCGCGACCCACAGTTAATTCTTCAACTTTGCCTTGAATTTCATGCGATTTTTGATAGTATTTGGACAATTTGTGAATGTCGAGGACCGTCCTGCAAGTGAAACGTTTTGTAAACAGATGTCTGTTGGCTCATACTCAAAATTTCAATCAGTCGACTGATGTCGTGACCTTGACAGTGGTTTGATGGTTTTGGAATATTCGTTTCAGTGTGATTATCAAGGTTCTGCTTTAGACGTGTTAAATTCCACAATCATTAGCCAAGTCTGTCGTAGCTGCAGAATAAAGGCGACTGTCATCAGCCAGGATACTGTTGATATACAAAAGTCAACTGCAGTTAGTAAGGGCTCTGCTTCAGCCGCATTAAAGTCGAACCTTGTTTGGCAAGATCTGTGAAGGGTCTCACCAGATAAATTCATTGCAAAATGAGCAGGGTCTAGGCCATACGATCGCTATATAAAACCTATACATTTACATGTACAACTAAAGATCTTAGAGTACATGAGCAGGGTCGAGGCCATACGGTCGCTATATAAAACCTATACATTTACATTTACAACTAAAGGTCTTAGAGTACACTGTACTCTAAGATCTCTGGTGTTCTTTCGGCCCTTGAAATCGAAGGGCTTTACCTTACTGCGGTGCTTTACCTTGACACGGAAGACTGAGCCGGCTTTTGACCCTCGGCTCGAAATCCTTTCTATCCGCCGAAATGCCGAAACCACCCGAGACATACAACTGGATATTGACTGCGTCCCGGTCAATGATTTTATCTCCGGGTCAATGATTTTATCTCCGGATCAATGATTTTATCTTGGAATCGCATGCCGCAATCATGTTCGACAAGGATTCTGGCGAAGCTGCTTATGATGACCGATTCAACTGAGCTGACTGAATGACGCTGTTGAAAGTGCAATGGTCTGTCTATCTGTTTGGACAATCTCCACTCCGATTTATGCAAGGACACGAAACTCGTTTTGCCCAGTGAATCGGCGTCGGTATACTTGGCACCGACTACAGAACATCGTCATAGCATGACACGTCACGATATAACATAACATAGAAATGACATTAAACGTGACTAAGGTCCGCTCGCTTTTCAGAAGTTCGAAAATCTTCTATGGAAACGTCTAAACACCGCGTGACTGGGACTTTGTAGATCACCAAAATTGCATAATACATGCCATGGGAACTGATGGAAGTCACATAAATGGATAAGCATCAAAAGGGTGAACCTGAAAGGCGCAACAGTAGGGCCTTATATGGGGTGACGAGAGTTCTGTATTTTATAACAACATATTATAACAAAACATAACATCATGGCAAATATTTCAAAATCATCAAAACACATCTTCAAAACATATCGTATCATCACAAATATATTATAATCATCACAAACATAAATCATCAAAAAATCACATGACAAACATATCGTATCTCACAAACATGTATCATGATAAACATCATATTACAAACATCATAATCATAGCAAACATAATATCATGAAAAACATAATTACAAACATATCGTATCATCACAAACATATATCATCACAAACATACCATCGATTTTACGTTGTTCGAAAGTCATTTCATCGACATCCTCTGAGTTCAATATTTCCAAGACACGCATGTCATATGAGTATGTGGGGAAGGGACATGATCCGAATGACCCTCTGGATCCTTTCTTTTCACCCATGCACCCTTGACCTTTTTTGCACTGGGTGTCTTAGTTGACTGATCTTGGTCTGGGGCCAGAGTATTTGGCGCCCTAGGCGAACCTGTCGCACTTACCGTGACTAATTAATATTAAATTAACTAAGTTAATATAACCTTCACACAGGAATGCAGCCGAATGTTGCATCTTTAATTTCGTATCGTCGTTCATTATAGGGGCCTAATCATCTACGAATCATTATTAGAAAAATATGGCATTTAATAATTTATAAATTTTAGTATAATTTATTTATTAATAAATAGTGGCAAATCGGCGGCAATGTTTAAAAAATATTTCTTTATGTAACTTTTCTGTCGCCCCCCAGAAATGTGCCGCCCTAGGCGGCCGCCTAGTTCGCCTAGTGGTTAAACCGGCCCTGGATTGACCTCACGGATATTGACCTGATGGCGGTTTTGCTTTGGTGCGCCATCGGTTGCTGCCTTGTGCATTAGACACCGGTGCGATAGAAGTAACTAATATTACTTACTAATTACTTCCTTAATAAGAATGTATCATGTATCATGACAAAAGGACGGCGTGTGCAGAACTGGGAGTTAAACATTCATATGCAGTTGAAAGTCGCACAGATGTGGATAGAAACAGTGTTCAGAAGATCATTTGTTCATTTCGACAATATTATGCTGGTCTGCCAAGACGGCCCACAATATTATGCTGGTCTGCCAAGACGGCCCACAATATTATGCTGGTCTGCCAGGACGGCCCACAATATTATGCTGGTCTGCCAGGACGGCCCACAATATTATGTTGGTCTGCCAGGACGGCCCACAATATTATGCTGGTCTGCCAAGACAGCCCACAACATTATGCTGGTCTGCCAAGACGGCCCACAATATTATGCTGGTCTGCCAGGACGGCCCACAATATTATGCTGGTCTGCCAGGACGGCCCACAATATTATGTTGGTCTGCCAGGACGGCCCACAATATTATGCTGGTCTGCCAAGACAGCCCACAACATTATGCTGGTCTGCCAAGACTGCCCACAATATTATGCTGGTCTGCCAAGACAGCCGACAGTACTATGCTGGTCTGCCAAGACTGCCCACAATATTATGCTGGTCTGCCAAGACAGCCGACAGTATTATGCTGGTCTGCCAAGACGGCCCACAATATTATGCTGGTCTGCCAGGACGGCCCACAATATTATGCTGGTCTGCCAGGACGGCCCACAATATTATGCTGGTCTGCCAGGACGGCCCACAATATTATGCTGGTCTGCCAAGACAGGCCACAACATTATGCTGGTCTGCCAGGACGGCCCACAATATTATGCTGGTCTGCCAGGACGGCCCACAATATTATGTTGGTCTGCCAAGACGGCCCACAATATTATGCTGGTCTGCCAAGACAGCCCACAACATTATGCTGGTCTGCCAAGACTGCCCACAATATTATGCTGGTCTGCCAAGACAGCCGACAGTATTATGCTGGTCTGCCAAGACGGCCCACAATATTATGCTGGTCTGCCAAGACAGCCGACAGTATTATGCTGGTCTGCCAGGACGGCCCACAATATTGCTGGTCTGCCAAGACAACCCACTATTAATAATATGCTGGTCTGCCAAGACAGCCCACTATTAATATTATGCTGGTCTGCCAAGACAGCCGACAGTATTATGCTGGTCTGCCAGGACGGCCCACAATATTATGCTGGTCTGCCAAGACAGTCTGCTCGTTATCGCCCTCATAAAATGTTGCAGATTTGATGATACCTGTGATCAGAGCTGTACCTGCTGTCAACTAATTGACGATTCCTAACATCTCCTGTCTCATGTGCGTGTTGTGTAAGGACACCGGCTGAAGAAAGACAGGGCAAACAAAGGTGGCGACATCTAATTAGGCGCCGGTTTTGTCTCTGAAGGGGGTGGTTCCTCAGTGGATCTGGTGGCAGTGTTATTATCTCTGGCCTGGTTGGCTACATTGGTTAACGCGAACGTCAAGGAGCCTCTCTGCGCGAGGATGCCGGTTCGCATAGCGATCGTGGCTGTAGAATCTCTGGCTAGCAAAGTCCGTGCACGAGGATCTTAAATGGCAAGGTACTCATTCAAACGGGCAGCGGTGGTTAAGGATCTCACCCGATCAATTCATCGCAAAATAAGCAGGGTCAAGGCCATACTGTCGCTATAGAAAACTGTGTGCATTTACATTTAATAACACCACAGCAATTAAGCTTCAGCACACCTTGTAACCTCAGAAATCGTGTTCCTGCTTATTTACCAAACCCGAAAGATGGAGGGCTGGGTGAGAGCCAGGTGGTGTGTCATTCCACAGGCAATGCGATTACTAACCGGGCTCAGCATTGCTTAACGACGGTGAGCCTGCCAGTGTCGTATCAATAGCGCCAAGCTGTCCATCTAGAAATAGGAAAATAGTAAATCCTCTACGATTCCTGCTTTATGCGAATTTCTGTTAACGATCTGTATATGGCTATGCGTTGGTTTGCCTAATCTCAATCAACACTGATGTTTGCGTTTATTAGTTTTACTGTTTTCTATATTTGGCAACTTTTGCTCATCGTTTTAATTAACTGTGTTGCTTATTAGCAATTTCTTGGAAGAGGCGTTTTACACTTAAAACGGATTCGCTGAATGTCTGCGGATTTTAATTTCACCGTTGCGCGAAATCTCTAAATTAACGATTACGTTTGTTTCCTGCAGAAATGAAGCTGGAAACTCAGTTGATCAAGAGATGCTTCCGAGAAACTGACAGCCACGTGTCACCCAACCAGAGGGATTACGAAGAGGAAAGACACCAATGAAAAGCAAGACGAAAAATCGGGCTGACTGGTTCTTTGGCCTACGATTAATTCAACCTTTCACTTATTTATTTGCGTTATATATATATACATATATACATATACGGTAAATATATATTGCTGACTGCAGGCAGTTGTATTTTAGACTATTTAATATTTATGTTAAGCTTACACACGCTCTTGATTTCTATCTAAGGACTTGTCTGTCTGTCTGTCTGTCCTTCCATCAATCCTTCCATATCTCCATCCATCCATCCATCGACATATTCATTCACCCATCCATCCATTCACCCATTCACACCCCATCCATCCATCGATCCACCCATCCATCCATTCATTCATCCATTCACTCACCCACCCATCTATCTACCTATCAGTTTATGTGTATCTCTATCTGTGATGGAATGAAAAAGTATCCTAAATTAAACAATCTGGTGTTTGTGACGCGTCTAAACCTAAGAACACCGGTACATAACTCCTGCAAAATACTTTACTACCCTCAATCAATCGATGAAGGATCTCTTCCCGTTCGTCTCAAAGCTGTTCATACACGTTTATATATATATATATATATATATATATATATATATATATATATATATATATATATATATATATATATATATATATATATATATCACCAAAAGTTCTCTGAGCCACCCAAAAACTGCATGATGAAGAACAGCTTATTTACCGGCGCTTAGTCAAACTAAATCCACGGTCCGTTTCATCAGGGTCAGGTAAAAATCCAGAGGTCAAGCCAAGAGAACTAGCGAGATGCCAGGACGGAAATGTTTATGGTGTCGCGAATGTTGAAAGTAGGAAACCCGCTTTGAGTTTTGAATGAAGCGCTCGTGAATAAGCCGAAGCCCTACGCTCATTAAGCATGAAGCGTTTTAAAAACTGTCCACAAGCGTAATCGTAATTCCGAGATTTCTACAGCGCCCAACGAAAGACACGTCACGGGGACCAGCATATTCATAGGCGCTCAGTCAAAACAAAATCGACAGGCAAAAGTGTTCGGTTCCAGGTCAAAATCCGAGTCAGGCAGAGATACAACGCTGCAGCTACGGTGGTAGATATATGGGATTGGAGCGGGAAAAGGAAGAAGGGGCGCCAGGATAGGACCTCTGAAAGAGGAATGATTTCAGTTTTGCGTGAAAGGCCGATGCAGAAATTGCAAGCGGTGTGGCATGGGCGAGTTGTGAACGTCCCTAATGGAAGACCCCATGACTCCGAACTTGTGCACATTCCAAAAAAGCGATCTATGTCGATTTCACACGAGCCCGGGATTCGAACCCAGGTCGCAGAAGTGAAATCGAGCGTGCAGAAGTGGGATTAAACCCAAAGACCCTATTCTAAGCTAAAATACATTCCGCCGTCCATATCTAAGTGCGTCCTTGTATTTTGGTCGCCCAACTGGTCTCCGTACATACATGTATCATCCACTTCGGGATTGGCAACGCCGTCATAAGTATCTTATATCTAGGCTACATGTCATTCATAGGTTTCAAATAATTCTAAAGTTGACATCGTCAGGTGTTATTTTGTATGCAAACCCCGTTTAATTTCACGGACACTGGGTCATTGTTTAAACGCAACCAATACGGAAGTAGATTGTACGGAAGTAGATTGATTTCGACAAAGCGAAGTCGATGTCGTCAGGTTTTTATAGCGCTGGCATATGTGACGCTATTGCACTTGGAAAGGAAGAGTTGACCATAAAAGACGCCAGCAAATGTCAAGTCGTAAATCTGTCCACTGCTGGATGACCACGTCAAATTCATAGGCCGTTCCTTCTTGTCAACCGACGAAGCTGTAAAGTTCGCACTGGACAGAATAGTAATGTCCAGAAGCTGGACAGCTGTTAAGTAGTTGCCATGTGTTTCATTAACTTGCGGTGATTGTTCGTTTACCATGGCAACGCTTTTGCGGACTGGGTTTTATTAAGTGCCGATTATAATCTGGTCTCCCTGACGCGGCTTTTGTGTGGCTCTGGAGATTTTTGGAGGTTTACAACGTTGTAACGCCCAACTTATCTCTAATAAATTACTGTTAGCTAGCTCTGCAGTGTGTCTATTTAGCCTGTCTTGCGTATAATTTGAGTTACGTGTGTATCAGCACACAACAGAATTATCAGTTGGAGAGATTCAAAGATAACTTTCGGAGGGACGCAAAGCTGAAGAACATCGTTAGAAAGAAACAGCCATCGAATTGCTTGTTACTGTTAGAATGCGTGCTTAGTAAATGCTAAGCAAGCAACTGCGACTGCGTTTTTATTCGCAGAGAACACAGGAGGCATAAAAACGCAGTGGAGTACAGCTTCAATTTGAAGATGCCCTCCTTACAAATTTCAGTAGTGCACGTTGAAGCTGGGTGACAGAAAGTGTCAAGAACCAAAAACAGACTGGAAGAGGTTTGTGTTCAGTTTAGAGTAAGAGATTTGCGAACATGAGGAGACAGAGTTCCAGATGAAGGGACCTGGAAATGTCAATGAACGCAAAACAAAAACAAGACGTGTACCAGGAACAACAGAAGATGCTAAATGAAGAGGAACAGAACTACATGACGTAACCAAAGCCTTATTCATTACTTATAACACGCTTGAATCCTCCCAACCCTCCTATCTTCGTCAGTTATTTACAATCCGACCACTCCGTTCAGCCCGCTCCTCGTCTGTCCTAACACTTCTTCGCCCTCCGGTCAACTCATCAGAGCTTCAGAGGGGTAGCGATTGGCGGATGGGGTGCAGTGAGGTTAAGATAATGTTCGGCGGCAGCCTAGTGGTTTGATGGTGGAGTTTACGAAGAGGACTGAGAAAAGGCTAGCCAGCGTCCCCACATTGAGCCCATATGGGACCCTTAGAGGACTCGAATGTGTCCAACCCTGATTTTATCAGGTATCAGGTGTGATCCTTCGCCTGTACCATAGACTGGGGTCACCCACTTTAGCTACCCCGATTCTTTGCCAGTACCATAGACTGGGTCACTCGCTATAGTTCCCATGGGTACTGTCTTGGGCTACAAATTTCCAAAAGTGACGATCAAATGTACACCAACATCCGCTCAAAGGCATGACACCACCTAAGTAGCTGTCAGTTTTGACAGCAATGAAACCGATAACCAATACATTCCATTTTACCCCCAATAATTGGTCTTGTTAACATTTGTCAGCCAGCCAAGAACTTATTAATAAAATACGAAAAAATGATGCTTCCATGTTGATACAGCAATAAACATTTAATAATAAACTCTAACAAAATTTATCCACAAATAACTTTATGCGTCATGAAGATCACTCGACTAAAAAGACGAGTTAACAAATGACTGACAATTTGAAACGTTACATAAATACAGCTAACTTCATGTACACATTTATGCAAACTGGAGTAAATACATCACGGTTCTCTTTGTTTCCTCAGTGCACGTAAATCTTTCAACCAAGATCTTTCTTTGTAAAGATCTTTCCCTTGCATACCCTGTAAAGTCGAGCCCTAAGAAAAGGACGGTTCTTGGTTGCAAGCAGTGGGGGATATCCATTACCAAAAAGAATGGCAAAACTGCGTCTCAGTACAGGAGTTTCAATATGTAATGGGAAAGTTATTTCCCACTTACCGCCCTCTACAGATAACACCCTGGCCATAAGATGTCATACGGATCCACAGTCAAATAAAAAATTGGATTTGCTGTCATTTTTCCCTTTCTCCAGTCAATATTAAAAGCGTGAAAACCTAATTATCACCAAACACTAATCCCACACCAAACTGCAGAGATACGAGGTAAAGTTATAATCAAAATACATACATTTAAAAATCTAAAACACTGAATATGCACTAGCCTGTGTATTTGCTAAAAACCAAGTATAGCTACCCTTGCAGGTCTTGCAAATGCAGCACTGGGAGTTAAGCATTCACATGCAGTTGAAAGTCGGACAAATGTGGATAGAAGCAGCGTTCAGAAGATCTTTAGTTCATTTCGACAATATTATGCTGGTCAAAAACCCGTTTGTAGTGAAATGGTGTTCATGAAGACAACAGTAGTTCAACAAAAGGTACATCGACAGAGTTATTAGTTATTTTGCACATTACTTAGGTGAATTATCAATTGTTTTATCTTCAAATGAAAATCTGCCAACACGAAATCTTGCTACAGAAACCAACTGCAATTGACAACAATTCAGCGACTACCTACATCTGTCTTACTGAAGCATCAAAAGAAATTGCTGCAGTTATGAATAACCGCTTAGGACACAAATGCATATCACGTCTTGTAGAGATTTCAGTAATGACATTACATGAAAAAATGAAACAATTCTTGCAACTATTTTCCATTGCTCACACATAATGGGTAACAATTCTGCACGTTTAATAAAAATTCATGATTTCCTAGTTTATACAACTGTCAAAATCTGGAATCCATGCCAAACTGACGAAATTCTTGGCAAAGTTCAATAAATGTTTAAATTCAGTTTAGGCGTACACGGGTAACATTCTCGCATAAAATGAAACAATTTCTGCAAAACACAATTCGTCACACAAAACTTCACATACATTAGGGGTCAATGCCCCGTAGCCAAAAGGTTCAAATAATTCCCCATCAACACTTCAGCACATCTGTGGTCCTGGTAACATTAATAATTCATGATTTCCTAGTTTATACAACAGTTAAAACCTCGTTTCTGTGCCAAAAAGACGAATTTTGCGGCAATGTTCAATAGATTTTTAAATTTCAGTTCTGTACATATGAGGGTAACATTCTCACATAAAAAACAACAATTTCTGGGCATGCATATAGCCAAAAGGTTCAAATCTGGTTCAAACCAATTTGCCTCATCCCACAACACATGGTGTCACCATAAAATGCACATGGCTTTAACTCCCTCTAAAACACATTTTCAATTTCCCTTCAGCCGCCATCACCTTTTAAGCTTATGTTATAAATTCACGCAAATTATACAAAAAAGCTGCTATGAAATGATCATTATGTTCTGGGCCTTCCAACCCAGTCCTAAAAGCCCCTTGCTTTTGCCACCTGGATGATCTACCATGGAGGATGCAATCTCTTCCACCCCAATTTGGAGGCCATTTGCCTCCTTCCATTTGTACAATATCAAGAAACTACAGTAAATTATGCTCAGGTCTAATTTGCTGCAATACAGGTGGATGTTGTAAGCGCTAGCACCCAGTGCTAACACAGTTTACCTCACAGCACTAAGAGCTTACGCTGTGCATGGAGGATTTATGATTACGAAAACTGGAATTCAGACAAAGCTTTCTTTCCATGGCGGATCAACGCAATGGTTCTTGAGATGGCATCTTTGGACAGCCCCACTGACTTGACGCAGTGCTCGTGAATAAGCTGGAGCCCTGCGCTTAGCATTTAAGTAGCGCTTTAGAAATTTAGAGTTTACAATTACGATTACAAATGAATGAATGACCAAGGAAAATGGTAGATGCTACTACCAACGACGTAAAAACAAGATGGTAGCGACAAAAGCTATCGCTCAAAAAATTAGTCTCACAAAAATCTATGTACAGACATCTAGAAAATGCAGTCAAACAGGAATGTGTCACGGTAAAGACAATAAGTAAACAATAGCAAAACCAACAATGCAACTAGAAATTATGACAAATTTCAACAATACGCAGAATATCTGAGTCACTAACAATCAACAGGCACCAAAAGGTAAGGTAAAGTAAGGCAATCACACATTTGTAAGGTAACTGCATACTTATTACAGGTCTCTATCAAAAAGCAATCACACTTGTTAGAAAGCTCTCTGAAAAGTATGGTAATTGCATATTTATTATAGGTTTCTATCAAAAGGTAAGTCCAGCTAAGGCAATCATAATTACAAGGCTCTGTCAAAAGGCAAGGTAGACACACAGTTGACCGAATTATTGTAATTGTAATCAGAAATTTGTATAACTCCTCTTCAGAAGAAACTAATCAGCAGCACTCTCTGCGCTAGCCTTAACGATAATGTCATTAAGAACAGAACATTCATCCATTAGTAAAAATTGTTCGGACAACTAGAAGAGTAACAAATGGTAGAGCCCTACCACCAGATTCCTAAACAGGGTTGAAAGAGGACAGCATATTCAGAGTTCCCAAAGCACGTAGCATTGAGGATGAGGTCTCTATCAAAAGACAAGGTAACTATATATACCCTTAGGTAAGGTAAGGTAAGACAACCACACAGTCATTAAATTCAGCTTCAGAAAATTACCTCAGTACAACACAACCTTTTCATAAGGTTTTTCTTGATGTGGCTGTTATACAGAGGTCAAGGTCAATGTGAAAGACCAACGCTGTACCAATCAGCCAACTGTGCCATAGAAATAACTAAGAGTACTTAGAGTACGCTACTAAAACAAAACAAACACTGGGCAGAATAGAAGCACCCCTCTAACGGTGCAAGTCACCTTTTGGTTCATTCTCCAAAGCACTGAAGGTTCAGAGTTGTCATGTAATGGCAATCTTCAAGTTAAGACACCAGGGTAGTTCCAATGTATGAATTTAGAGTGTTTTACAGAGGTTGTAAAGAGGTGCAATAAAAGCATCTTAACACATACATGCAGGCAAGCATACATACATAAATACATACATACATATATACATACACACATACATGCCAAGTACATACATGAATACATGCATACATACACTCATATATATATTGGGTACATACGTGAATACATACATATATGCACGTATAAACAGACACAAATGTATATGCATGCGTACAAGCTTACAATACACGTTAGTACATACATTATGCATACAAACATATATACATTAAACATGTTACATTTTTTCAAGTTAACATTGCTTAAAACCTTTAAGTTGCACGACTCATAAATGAACGATTTCTCAAACACTATTGCATAGACATAAAAAGGATAGCTTGCATTCCACAGCTAAATCCTATCTCAACGCTCTGGGCTTCAAAACAGTTAATCAAGTCAAAAATCAGGTAACCCAAACACCAATCCTCAAAACGGTTCAGCAGTTACCCCATTGTTATTGCAGTTTAAGAATTACACCAATCATTAACACGACTGTACCGGTTCAAGCCTCACCTAAATGGTCATTGAGCAAGTCCTGGAAATACAGCTGCTTAGAAACCATGCTCAAGAAACACTTAGGACCTCAGAGGAATTTGACCAGGTACTGAAAGTGAGGAAGCTTTCACACTCTGGGCATGTGTTATGAAAGAACTGAGACAAGATCGAGAAAGAGATCATCCAAGGCACAAATCCTGGATCCCGAGTACAGAGAAGTACCAAGACGACATGGAGTGCCAACTGAATTATCATTTGACAATTTATTACAAGAGGCAAGGGACAGAAGCAGATGGAATGGGGTGCAGCCAATCCTCGGCTCAAGGATGGCTGAAGACAAGACAAGACTGAAACTGGTGCAACTGCTACAGCACTGATGTCTAAAGAAGCAAAACCAATCGTAATCGTAATCTTGAGATTTCTACAGTGCTCAACGAAAGCCAAGTCGCGGGAACCAGCTTATTCACAGGCGCTCAGTCAAAACAAAATCGATAGGCAAAAGGGTCAAGATCCAGGAGTCAGGCACTCAGACAGTCGGACGGCTACGGTGGATGCTGTTTGAAATTGAAGCGAGAAGAGAGATAAGGAGAAGAGGAAGAATCAGGATAACCAAGTCATAATCAGGTCAGTACACCGAAGGTCAGTCCACTGAGCCATAGAGACTGTCTACGGTGGATAAGCCAGCTGAAAAGGGATGTCTTGAGCTAAATTGAGACTGGTGCTATATCCTCATTTATTTTTTATATTTTGTAAAAATTATTTTTGGATTTTAAAGAGAATCTAATCTAATCTAATCTAAAGACTTCTACAGCGCTGTTAGCATAATGCCCAAGGCATCGGTTGATGGTTGCATCTAGTCAAAATCGCAATCCAAAATCATAATCCGTTGGAGAAGCTAAAAACATACACCATGTGAGGACATTTAGAGACTGGTGCCCTTAGAGACTGGTAACCTGTGGACCCGGTGTAATGTAGTCCGATTTACAGCTCCAAAGTTCCTTGGTAAAAGGTTTTACATTACGCATGCAGTTGCACACCAATAAATATTCACCAAAGCACGTGGGTGCATCAACGAAAGCCAACTTCACAAGAAAGTTCCAACATTCCTCAAAATCCTTCTCCCTCACACTCCACAATCCTCTCCACTTTATCTGTATGTGCGAAGTTAAAAACACAGAACAACGGAATCACAACAACAGTGAGTGATGGCGCAAGACTGACCAAAAAGTGCTGAATGCCTCAAAGAACAGTACCAGAAATGCACCATTAGAGACTGGTAAGCAAAGATTCGACCAGCACAGTTCGTCACCAGAAACACAGCACCAAACGCTAACACCGGGCAGTGCCAAATACAACACCAGGCAAAAGTGCCGGTGCCAAAAGCTACCCTGACTGAGCGACAGTGCCACCCTGTGCTACACCTCGTAAAGTGCCTGCGTGCCATCACACTACATCTGGCAGAATGCCAGTGCCAACGTCACCCTGGCCTTGTAAAGTACCAGTGTGCCATTTCACTACACCTGGCGAAATGTTGTGACTGTCGAGTCAACCGCTTTACCACCAACTGCCACCTGCTGTGCACCACGATAGAACACAGGCACCTGATGGTAATGTCGCTTCGAACAGCAAAGTTTGTCGCTGGCTTTCGCCTGAAGACAGCAGAAGATAACAATGAAAGTGACAGCACAGATTGTGCCAAGGCAGAGAACAAGAAACAGCACTATCACCCACGGCGACAGAAACCCAGAACCCTCCATAACTGTGGTGATTTCGTCTCCCGTTGCCACTGTGGATGACGACAACAATGTCGTAGATGAAGAGGAAACGTGTGTTCTAATTTCATCGGTATTTTCCGACTCTGATGGAAGTACAGAGTCCCTGGTAAGTGGATCAGAGGTGCTTGGTGCAGTCTGTGACAGAGAGGTTCTCACAGTATACGGAACAGCAGCTTCTGAGGTCCTAAGAGTTGACATGCTGGGAACAGTTGGCAAACGAGTAGTTTTCGAAGAAGACGACGTAACCGGTTTTGGCGACTTGTGTTTCATGGGTAGCGAACTCGAACGTGAAGATGACAGCCGGGTAGCTACAGAACTCGATGGAATGGAAGTCGTTTTGGTCGTTGAAGAAAGCACTCGAGAGGCCGAGGTGTTCTCGGCAGATGGAATCGCAGACGATGCATTTGGGCGAGAGGTCGATATGTCATGGTCTGTAGTGTCAAGTTCAAGCACTGTAGAGTCTTCAGTAGATGTCACCTCTGGCCGTAGGTTATTCCAGAGCTCAACACACAGACCTGAAACACAGAAAAACCCAAAAGTTCTTATATAGGGAACATCAAGGCAACAGGGTGATCTGGCTGTTGTCCATCCCGTATTTCCACAACCGATAGCGTTGCTGCAGTCGATCCTTTATTCTGGAGCAGGCTTCCAGGCATCCTAAGACACGAGCTTCTTCTCCTCTTCCTGACTTTATTTTGCCCGAGGTTGAAAACCTTTTTGATCGTGTTCTTGCGTTGTCTTGTACAGGGCCCTCTATGTGGAATGGCCTCCCTCATAATCTGCGTCTCCTACTAACGAGGGATGCCAGATACACTTTTCACCAACAGCTGAAACCTGTTCTCTTTTGCTGGGTGCTGGGCTGGGAGCACCACTGAGTATAATATTTGAAGGGGCTCCACATAAAAGTTCTGAATGAATGAATGAATGAATAAATAAATTGTCAGGTCGGTAGCACCTATGAGTAGTTTTCTTGAAAAGGAGCTACATAAACATGCACTCCAATCTACACAACCATCAGCACAGGTGCGACTTCAGCCACCATAGAAAAACGTGTACATTTACATTTACCTAAGACATGGTCACAAGTGCAGCACTGTGGAACATCCAGGGAGTTGTCCACATCCATGCAACAGGGAAGACAACGACCGGTTGCCACGTGCAACACTTTCGGTGCAAAGCATGACAGACAACTGTCATGACTTGTGCCACTGCACGTCTGACAAGAGTCATGACACGAGTCACATGACTATGTAACAGACAAAAGAAAGCAACTGAAATTACTAAACAGTGAACTTTTACAATTCTACAATATCCATGTAAATATTTAATCTACAATTTTCACCTACGGTGAAATGTTCGTTGAAAATGTTCCCCAAAAATGTTCATAAAATTCGTTCTCCTTAAAAATTTGATAAAAAATGTCCATAAAATATGTTCATCAAAAACGCTCATAAAAATATTGAAGTACTTATGAACAGTCTTCATCATTTCTTACACAACATAAGATGGAACCAAAGAATCTCATTTCTGATGACTATTGTGGATGGAAACACACCGAACAAGCAATCATTGTACCTTACCTTTCCTATCCCTACCCTATCCACTAGTCTTACCTTACCTTGACTAACCCATACTATCTCAGATTGGCTTGAAGCCAGAGCATTGTCTAATAAAGCAAACACTCAAATATTATTATTATTAAACAGACATTTATAACGCTCGCAATTAACAACAGCCTCAAAGGCGCGTGCAACGACCCCAAAAAGTCCTACCCAGTAATATCGAGTAATACCATGGTTAATAGTTGTAAAAATGCTATTATTAGCTACCACCAATCCACTAAAACACTGAGATTTATTTTGCTTTCTCTTAGAAGTGAGAGATACTTTGAGGTGGTACACAAACGTTTTGTTACGATTACGGTCACAATCTTAGAAAATGGCTGACCAGCTCAGCTGCATTGTAGAACTGTCCAAGCGAGCAGTTGGGAATCGACTCCAACATCGGTACAATGCAGACGCCGTGATACATCGCAAAGTCATCGGAACAGGTGACACAGTTATCAGGACCATAGTCTAAAAGAAACAGCCACATAACTTCACAACCAGTTGCCCTCTGTCCCATCTTTCCACAGTGCATCATCGTAATCATAATCGTAAACTCAAGATTTCTATGGACTATTTGGAGTCGTAATCTCGAGATTTCTACAGCGCCCAACAAAGCTAAATTGCAGGAACCACCCTCCTCACATGCGCTCAGTCAAAACAAAATCGATAGACAAGAAGGGTTCGGTTCCAGGTCAAGATCCAAGAGTTCAGCAGGCAGACAGTCAAACGGCTACGATGGGCGGTGTTTGGAACTAGAACTGTGCTATAGCTAAGGGGAAAGAAGAGGAATCAGAATAGAAGTAGCTTTGCCATGGACGGCCTCTCGTTCTGGAGCAGGCTGTCAGGAAACCTGCTACACGAACTTCTACTCTCTCTGCCTGCAGTTAGCCAGCAATTGAAGATTACAGTTACGATTACCATTCCGCACAATAAAAAAAACAGAAAGCACAAAAGAGAAAAGCAATTCTTACCTGAGCAGCCATCGCATTCCACGCTGCAAGAATGACACTGCCCATCTATTTTGTAGTATCCACGTGGACAGTCGGTCAAGCACTGACCGTTAAGCAGGTAATGGTCAGTCTGGCACTCAAGGCACTGGTCACTCAGTGGACCATAGCAAGCAGCACAGTAATCATGACACTCCAGGCACTGGTCATCGTCCTGATATTTACTGGAAAAAATTGTCAAATATTAGTTACGACTCATTGTTCAAGTAGTCTTAACAGGTGTTGTATAAAGGACAGCTAGAGGAAAAGACAGAGAAAAACAAAGACAGACAAGGAATAACAGACAGAGACAGAGAAAGAGATAGAAACACAGGCAGAGACAGAGAGGAAAACACAGAGTCGAAAGACCGACACGCAAAGGAAGGAAAAGACCAACAGAAAAATACAGGGATAGACAAACAGAGAAAAACAGGGATAGACAAAGACAGATAGACAAACAGATGGAAAGACAGACACAGACAGAGAGGGATCCAGACAGACAGAGGGTTCAACAGACACAGAATTAATTATCCAATCTGGAATCTACTGGAACATTCTTTGTGAGCCACAAACAATATATCTCAAGAACAACAATACATTGAGGTTTATTTATCAGAGGCGCCCTCTATGCTAGACTCTAAGATGTCAAAGTTCATTAACAACAAACGGTTCATCAATAAGCAGGTCAACAATGAGGTCAATTCTTATTTTTTCATTTGTACAGTAAAAACTACATAATGCCTCTGAACTGGCGCTATATAATGATTAGATACATTACATCTGAACTGACCAGCAGAGCATTACACTGTCAAGATCTGGCATTTTAAGTGCATGCTTACTTTGCTTCGCACTGCGCAACACATCGACCTGAGGACAAGACGAGACCCTTGAAGCAGCGAATGCAGTCGACAGGGGATCCCCCTGAACACGTCTGACACGTGCCGTGGCACAGCTCACAGCGATTGGTCAGGCCACCCGTCACGTGGTTGAAGACCTCTATTGCAAACAGACCCTCGGAACAATTCTCAGCGCACCTTCCGTCAAAGTAGAACCTGGAATTACAAAATGTAACACACTTCAATTTCATACAAGATTAAATGCATAACCCATTTCTTGTAAAATCAATTCTAATCTAATTGTAATTGTAAACTGAGATTTATAAAGCGCCTCTTAGAGGATAAACTCAACAGAGGTGCTTCCAACCCGAAAAAGTGAAATCACTGTTGGACAGTACAGCCTTAAGGTGTCTGCAGAACACTGAGAGGTGGAAAGAAAGGAGATCAAGTCGCATTTCTTGAGGGAGACGATTCCAGCAAGTGGGGACCAACGTAGGTGAAGCTTCTGGACTGGGCTGCAGCAGCTAATGATGTCTATAGCGCCACTATCATAATACACATGGCATAAATCAATGGTTGCTGCAAGTGAAAACCATAGTCAAAAGTCGTATATCTGTCACTCAATAGGTCAGAATAACCAGAATTAGAAAAGCAAGGTGAAACATAGATTCAATGACTACAGACTATATCACTGATCATACACTTTATGAATGGCAATTGACTTAATCGCAGACAAAGGCAAAGAAGGCTGACAGATATACCTTGTAGGCCAGCAGTCTAAACAGTCGTTTTCTTGTGGTCCAATACACGCGGCACAATCCTTGTCGCAGGCGTGACATGTGGCATCATTGTCTTCAAAATGTCCTGTATGAAAAAATTATTATTATTATTCTTATTATTCTTGCTAATAGTATTACTTCTACTACTATTAATACCTTATATTATACCTTATATTATAATACCTTATATTACAATACCTTATAATACCTTGTGTCATACCTTAGTATTGTTTTTGACTGGATTACGACTGATGGATACAACAGACTGAAGGAAGAAACCTACCACCATTAAGAGTGTACCACCACCACCACCGTTGCCACAGCCACCACCGTTGCCACAGCCACCACCGCCACCGCCAACAACAAGAGGCACAAAGCACCTGAATTGAAATTCCAAAGAAGCCACTGACCTGATGGACAGTTTTCAATGCATGAAGCTGCAAAGAGTTTCAACGGGTGATAGCATGAGAAGCACTCGTCATCTCCCGGTCCAAAACACGTTGAGCATGCCGGATGACACCTACAGCAAATGTCTGCAGCTATTCAACAATAAATTCAACAGTCGAACGACACTTGTGAGCTAAATGCAGACGAATAATAACCAGCACGACTATCTTAATGCACTTGCATGTTATAATAATATTGCATAGATCAGACTGGATTGGATTGGAAAGAATAAGATAGGAAAGGATATTAGGATGTGATTAGATTAGATTAATCAATCACCACTTTATCGAGTGCATAGTCGAATGCATTACAATACAATTATATGCAATGAATCAATTGACTGTAAGGAATTGATTGATGGAATGAATTGATTATATAATCTAATCTAATCTAAAGACTTCTATAGTGCTGTTACCATAATGCCCAAGGCAACAGTCGATGGTTGCGTCAAGTCAAAATCGCAGTCAAAATCATAATCCGTAAGAGAGGACGTGTCAAATTCCGATATGTAAATTGAATGATTGTACAAAAATGAATTGATTGTCTTATAACACATGCAGCTATATATAACTGTAAAATAAAGAAAGCACTGAGCTGGTGAATGACTCATGAACTGTGGAATGAATGTACATTTGACAGGTGAGCCCGACGTCTGAGATCTCGATGTAGTATCCTTCGGAGCAGTTGGCAACACAGAGATCATTTTCCTGAAGCATATCAGTGGCACATGAGACACAGTCCATTGCCTCTCGTCCAACACACGTCTCACAGCTCACGTCACACGGCCGACAGCTGCACAGTGATAGATCAACAAAAATCACCTGAGAAAAGTGAGTGACTGAATGTGACAGCGAGCAAGAAAAGAGTGAGCACGGAGCAAGATGGTGAGTGAGAGTTGATGAGCAAGAGCCAGACAATGAGGTTGAGTGAAGGAGTGAGTGACGAGTGAGCAAAGTGAATAAATGAGTGAAAAGTCAGGGAGTGACAAGCGACCAAGTCTGAGCAAGAAAGAGTTAGGTAGCCAATAAGCGAGCAATCCAGTCAGTCAGTCAGTCAGTCAGTCAGTCAGTCAGTCAGTCAGTCAGTCAGTCAGTCAGTCAGTCAGTCAGTCAGTCAGTCAGTCAGTCAGTCAGTCAGTCAGTCAGTCAGTCAGTCAGTCAGTCAGTCAGTCAGTCAGTCAGTCAGTCAGTCAGTCAGTCAGTCAGTCAGTCAGTCACTCAGTCACTCAGTCACTCAGTCACTCAGTCACTCAGTCACTCAGTCACTCAGTCACTCAGTCACTCAGTCACTCAGTCACTCAGCCACTCAGCCACTCAGCCACTCAGCCACTCAGCCACTCAGCCACTCAGCCACTCAGCCACTCAGCCACTCAGCCACTCAGCCACTCAGCCACTCAGCCACTCAGCCACTCAGCCACTCAGCCACTCAGCCACTCAGCCACTCAGCCACTCAGCCACTCAGCCACTCAGCCACTCAGCCACTCAGCCACTCAGCCACTCAGCCACTCAGCCACTCAGCCACTCAGCCACTCAGCCACTCAGCCACTCAGCCACTCAGCCACTCAGCCACTCAGCCACTCAGCCACTCAGCCACTCAGCCACTCAGCCACTCAGCCACTCAGCCACTCAGCCACTCAGCCACTCAGCCACTCAGCCACTCAGCCACTCAGCCACTCAGCCACTCAGCCACTCAGCCACTCAGCCACTCAGCCACTCAGCCACTCAGCCACTCAGCCACTCAGCCACTCAGCCACTCAGCCACTCAGCCACTCAGCCACTCAGCCACTCAGCCACTCAGCCACTCAGCCACTCAGCCAGTCAGCCAGTCAGCCAGTCAGCCAGTCAGCCAGTCAGCCAGTCAGCCAGTCAGCCAGTCAGCCAGTCAGCCAGTCAGCCAGTCAGCCAGTCAGCCAGTCAGCCAGTCAGCCAGTCAGCCAGTCAGCCAGTCAGCCAGTCAGCCAGTCAGCCAGTCAGCCAGTCAGCCAGTCAGCCAGTCAGCCAGTCAGCCAGTCAGCCAGTCAGCCAGTCAGCCAGTCAGCCAGTCAGCCAGTCAGCCAGTCAGCCAGTCAGCCAGTCAGCCAGTCAGCCAGTCAGCCAGTCAGCCAGTCAGCCAGTCAGCCAGTCAGCCAGTCAGCCAGTCAGCCAGTCAGCCAGTCAGCCAGTCAGCCAGTCAGCCAGTCAGCCAGTCAGCCAGTCAGCCAGTCAGCCAGTCAGCCAGTCAGCCAGTCAGCCAGTCAGCCAGTCAGCCAGTCAGCCAGTCAGCCAGTCAGCCAGTCAGCCAGTCAGCCAGTCAGCCAGTCAGCCAGTCAGCCAGTCAGCCAGTCAGCCAGTCAGCCAGTCAGCCAGTCAGCCAGTCAGCCAGTCAGCCAGTCAGCCAGTCAGCCAGTCAGCCAGTCAGCCAGTCAGCCAGTCAGCCAGTCAGCCAGTCACTCAGTCACTCAGTCACTCAGTCACTCAGTCACTCAGTCACTCAGTCAGTCAGTCAGTCAGTCAGTCAGTCAGTCAGTCAGTCAGTCAGTCAGTCGTCAGTCGTCAGTCAGTCACTCAGTCACTCAGTCACTCAGTCACTCAGTCACTCAGTCACTCAGTCACTCAGTCAGTCAGTCAGTCAGTCAGTCAGTCAGTCAGTCAGTCACTCACTCACTCACTCACTCACTCACTCACTCACTCACTCACTCACTCACTCACTCACTCACTCACTCACTCACTCACTCACTCACTCAGTCACTCAGTCACTCAGTCACTCAGTCAGCAGGTAGGTACGCACAAAGCAAACAGCCTTTATTTGCATCCGACAAGCACATTTTTTCTAACGTAAAGTAATAATGTAATATAATGTAATACAGAGAGAAGATTAGTCAAACAGAGGGATGGTCATTAGAGACAATGACTTCACTTAAGTCCAGCTTGGACATATGAGAGTTAGTGACCAGTAGTTCCATAAACACCTTAAAGCTAAGATGGCCAGAGAAGAAACTCTTGACCAGCAACTTCATTCTCTTGGCCTTGGCATATAAGGATGGATGGGCATTAGTCTGAAAGGTAGAATAAATAGAGGAAAACTCTTGGCCAGAAACAAACCTGCCATCTTCATCGCGGAACTCCGAATGTTTGCAGGCAGCAACGCAAACAGATGCAAGAAACTCAAAGTCGGTGGCACATAGGAGACAATTGGAAGGATCACCGACACAAACCAGACAGTTTGGACTGCATGGTAAGCATCTCCTTTCATCCACATCTAAAATAAGTCGTACATCTTGAGGTCAACTAGGATTTGCATAACAATCACTGTGCTGAAAGCTAGTGGAATTGCCATGTAGCCAGAAGACCACCACCTGTACCACCACCAGTACCACAACCACCAGTACTACAACCATCAGGACACCACCACCACCTCCAGGATTACCTTCACCAGGAACAACATCACCATCCAGACCACCACCAGCGTCACCACCACTACTACCACCACTAAAGCTATGAAAACTGTTGAAATCCAGAGGTCAGTTTCCAACTAAATTTCTCTAATGCCTTACGATTTTCTACTACGGTTTCACTTGAAGCAACCATTGCTCAATGCCTGGCACATTATGGCAATGGTGCAGTAGAAGTCATTGGATCAGATTAGATTAGATGACAAAATCTGCCCTAAGACCAAATCTGCATGAAAATTTAACCTGTGATTTGACCAAATTTATATATTCAAATCTGTACAAGAACTGCTTTCTAATTCTCTATTACAAAGTTAGATTCAGTGCTACGACTGAATCAATGCTAAAACTGAATCAGTGCTATAACTGAATCATTGCTAAAACTGAATCAATGCTATAACTGAATCGTTGCTAAAATTTAATCAGTGCTATGACTGAATCAATACTAAAACCCCATTTCAGCCACAACCAAATCTCTGCATCACAATGGAATCAGTGTCATCAGTAAAGTGAAGTTAAAAACAAATCTGTGTCGTAACTGACAGGATGCAGATTCGGTTTATATCAGTTGCCTTTTAATTCAGTTGTAACAAAACATTTTACAGTACCTTCTAAGTACCTTTGATTGGTACTCTGATGAGGTACATTTTTATCGTATAATCTAAGTACCGTACTTCCGAGAAGTACATAAAAGGCAGCATAAAAGTGTTCAGTTACAACCAAATATATATAATATATATATATATACATTATAATCAAATCGTCATCATAACTGAATCTGCACCATAAACAAATCCTCATCACAACCAAATCGTCATCATAACCGAATCTGTACCATAACTGATTCCTCATCATAACCAAATCCTCACCCTAACCGAATCCTCACCACAACCAATTACTCATCATAACCAAATCATCATCATAACCAAATCCTCATCATAACCGAATCTCCACCATAACAGCACACACAATAAGGAGGAACACCTGTACCTGCATAGTATTCTGATGGACATTCTTCCAGACAGCCAGGCAAATTCCCTTCCACATGGAAGAAATACCCAAACGTGCAGCTGCGACAGTTCCTCCCATCCTCCTCTGCCGGTCCAGTGCATTCCAGGCATGGAGGATCACATGGAAGGCACAAACGACTCACGGAATCGTAGAAGGTCAGGTTAGGGCACGAGTTCACGCAGTGACTGAAATAGAAAAATAGGTCAGGTTAGGGCACCAGATCATCAGTGTCTGGTGGAAGTAGAACTAGATCAGTTTATAGCACGAGTTCATGCAAATACTGAAAAGTAAAAACCAATTCAGGTTAGGTCAAAAGTTCAAACGTAAATGTAACGATAAATTTATCATGCAATTATTTCAAAAAATTCCTTCTAGTTGTCTCTAGCCAACAGCATCAATACATAAGCACATGCACCTACAAAACTATACAAATTTATCGGACCATTTACAGAATGCGTGCAACAAGTTGGTCTTTTGGTAGCGTGTTTGGCCTGCAATCTAATTAAGCCTGCTGAACGCAATCTGTATAACGACCCTGAAAAAGTCCCTGACGCTAGGCACTATAACTAGGTACGGGCAAAAGCTTAGAAGTAAACAAGTCCTGCGATGCATTGGCCCCATGTTCAGGACCTGGGATTCGTCCACTGTCGGCTCAAGGGCCAAACCGTGACAAATGAGCACTTCTCACACATTCCACTAGGGATAGCCGAGCTTTACTTTTTTAACAAAAGAGATATTTGTGTTTTTACGTGAACAGGAACATGTGGCGAGAGATTTTACCCGTTTAGCCGAGCATGTTGACACGCTAAACAGTTTTCTGGTCCCGGCGCAGTGCATCCATCATTCGTGCATTCGATATCACAGACAAATGGAAGAACGGTTCCCTGGACACAGAAACAAACGCCAAAGAATGCCGACAAAATATTACCTCCGACGACAAGAATCATTAATAATTCATTCTTCATAATTATTTAGAGTTCACGAACTCACTCATCAAAACAGTGTATCTATGCAGCTCACAAAGTGTTCTTCAGGGACTTAAAAATACACGACAGAAACGGATGGCTATAGATCATCACTGGCAGCTCTACATGAGATGTGCTTTTTCAACAGACAATCCAACTCAGATCGTGCAAAACAATCCAACTACTATTATTTTGTACATATTATTAGAAACCGCAACCGCATGATCATTGACCAAACGCATTACCAATAGACCACTGCACTGCATTTGGTCAATGATCATGCGGTTGCAATGTAATGAATGTAATGTAATGAATGTAATGTAATGAATGTAATGTAATGTAATGTAAACAAATCCAACAAAGACTGCAATTTAAAATAATACAATACAATCCAACATGACAAAAGAAAACATAAGCACAAAACAATACAGAATAATAAAATTCCCTTTAAAACAAAAACACCGATGATTTACAGACAAAAACTAAGATAGCTCCAGGTAAGACAAGGTAAAGTAAGGTAAGGTAAGATAAGGTAAGGTAAGACAAGGTAATATAAGCCAAGGTAACATAAGGTAAGATAAGCAAGGCAAGTAGAGGTCAAGTAGTGTAAAGTAACATAATGTGAGTTAAGGTAAGGTAAACATTTATCTGTCACATGCCTCTGTTGACATCAGCCCTTAGAGGTGTGGTGGAGGGGTTGAAGAACATGACTGGCTGAAGCACAAACATGACAACAGCAATCCAACAACTGAATTGCATAGTCGAATTCATTACATTACAATCAAATGCAAAGAAATCGCCTGATTGTAAGGAATTGATTGATAGTGATGAATTGATTAGCTAACGGCGCCCACTCAGTCCACCATTCTTTGTTGGTCGGTAAAGCAGAACCAATGGTTAGGTGTCAACTCAGCCTACCATCCTTTTTTGGTTGGTAAATGAGAACCAATGCAAGCTGGAACATTAAAAAGGCATCCTGCCATTGGATTACTATGGTCATGTTTGCATCTCTACTGAACGATCCTCGGGACCACACCCCGAGAAGTGCAAACAAGCATGCTACCTCTACCAATACCACTGAGTAGTTTACCTCTTCAGTAGTCGCCAAAGTAAGTGACACCAACTCCGTGACATTCAGCGACACCGGATGAGACGACTGAAGCTTTGCCGTTGCGTTTATTGCCGCATCAGCCAGGTTTGGCGTTTCCATGGTAACCATCCCCTCTCCAGATTCCCCAGTTTTCAGTCCACCATCAATAGTAACAACCACATTTGTTACCCCTTCCTTCCACCCCAAAGTCACTGTCATGTTTCGAGTTGCGTCTCCTGTAGCCGTCGAACTGTCTGTCGACATTCCTTTCGTCGGGGAAACCGTCACCAGTTTTGTCGTGGTTGTTTTAGTTTTGACTAGAGTTGTCTTTGTTGCATTGCTCGTCAGTTTTGGGGTTGTTTTGATGCCCGGTTTAGGTTTGTGTTTGAAGGTGCTACTCGGTCTGGGGCGCGTGATGGTAGGAGTCGCGGACTCAGTCGTGTTCCATTTGTCAAGAGTCACAAAAGCAGAGTCAGATTCTGTTGTCATTTCACCCTGAGCAGGAATGTGAAAGATCGGGCGTTTTGGAGTCGTTTCTTTCAGGTTGATTGGATCGTCTTTTGTGCCGTACATGATCAGCTCCCATTTCTCAAAAATACCTGAAAATTATGTCACACCAAATTAACTGATAAAAAATTTATTACTAAACATGATCAACTAACGCTGAAGATGCATACTTTGTATTTTTACTATTATTATTGATCAAAATCGTAATTGTAATCTTGAGATTTGTAAAATAATATGAATTATTATCACTCACAATATCCCAGTTGTTAGCAAATATCCTCTACAGATAAATTTATTATAGGTTTGCAATAACGTAAAAGGCGCTAGACTGCCGTGGTTGTGTTTGCAAATCAGCAAAATGGTTCTTTGACCTTGGAAGGATGCTTCTAAGGAGTTCCTAAACAGGCACATAAAAAAGTCTGTCATTAGGCAAATTATATCAGAAGAAGAAACGTTGCATAGAAAAGGCAGTACATTGGTGTTAGGAAGTCAAAATTGGGCAGTTTTGGGCAAATGGTTTCATGGCCCTTAGCTAATGGGTAGCAACATAAATTTTTCACAGTGAGGAACATTTTTGTAGATTTTAGCGCACAGACACTCTGCATGGGAGTGGCAAGTAGATTTAAAAAATAGCTAATTGATGGCATCGGATAACTGAAATTACCCGAGTTTGGCTGAGATCCGATGTTTTCGAGGATGAGGGCCCATGTTCCCCGAGGCTGTTCTCCCCAGTAGAAGACGGACATAAAGGACCAGTTCCAGAACTCTCCATGCTGGTAGTCGTTCTTCCGGCGTGGTAGAAGGGTGCTTCTTGTGCCATTTGGGGAGATGAGGTGGACCTGGAGATCACCCCGATGACTATAATTCAAAGAGACCTTGGCCTGAACATGCTCCAGGTAATTGACCTCGTTACTGGTGTCCTTACATCCGTCTGTCTCCAAGGTCATCGATATACCACTTCCTTCAATAGGCCTGTCAACACAAAGGTCATTTATTATTATTATTATTATTATTATTACTATTATTATCATTATTATTACTATTATTATTATTTTGCAATTATTATGCACTTAAGGTCAGTAAATCTGAATCTGAGGCATGAAGCAATTGTGAGTGAAAGACTTGCTCAAGGTCCATATACAGTAACCGTCTAAAGAGAGGCTCGAATCAGTACTCTCGGCGTTACAAGCCAAGTGCTCTAACCAATCAGCCACCGTGTTCCATTAATCCATCTAAATCTAATCCGATATCTTTTATAGCAAGGTTATCATAATTCCCAAGGCATCAAACAATGGTCGCTCCAAGTGAAGTCGTAATGAAATCATGGTCCATCAGAAGAGACATGTTGAGTTTCAACAGGATAGAGAAATCAGAAGTTCGTTTGTGGTGGGTGAGCATAAAAACATAGAGACACATACAAACATAGACAGACAGAACACAGAAAATGAAAACAGAGAAACATGTAAACAGACGTAATAAAACAGAAAGACAGACAGGTAGACCTAAACAGACTGAGGAAAACACACACACACAAATGAACAGACAGACAGACAGACAGACAAACAGCAAGGACCTACTGATTGACATGGAAGACATCCGTTGAACAAACGTGTTGTTCTGGAACCGTTGTCCACTTTTCGGCCAGAAGGACCATCGCTTGACCATCCATCAGTCCATAGCCGTACCTGTGACTAACTGGTACATAAATGGCAACACTCTCTTACACACGGATGTCAAATAAAATCTAATCTAATCCAATCTAATCTAAAGACTTCTATAGCACTGTTATCAAAATGCCCAAGGCATCAGTCGATAATCTCTTCAAGTCAAAATCGCAGTCAAAATCATAAACTGTTGGAGAAGTCGGGTCGAATTCCAATAGGTCAGAGAAACCAGAAGCCAGGGTATGGTTGGTAAGCAAGTTGGAAGAGATGACCCTTTAATTTAGATCTGAATGACATCGAAGAATTGACAGAACGAACTGAACTGGGCAGTGAATTCCAAAGCTTTAGTCCAGTTACCCAACACTGTTTGGGTACGGGGCACATCACGAGTCACAGTGTCCATTGATCAAGTGCAATGTTTATTAGTGTTAGTGTTAAAAGTGAACCTGTCACATGGTAACCAATCACTACACTCAGCATCCCATTGGGATTTGCTGGTGCAACATGAATTCAAGTGCAGAGGCTTTCTCAAGCATTGGACCTATTACTGAAACAATCTTCCACTGAATTTCCACCATTTCAACTGACTCAGCTCAACATACATTCTCTGCTTACTTTAGGTTGCACCTTCACAGATCAGTTAGATAGCCAGAATGAATGAATGAAAAAACAAATGAAGGAAGGAAGGTGTGAAAGAAGGATGGAAGGAAGGACGAAAGGAATCAGTAAGTAAGACATTTGTTAACATGCCATATATCCATCAGCTGAGCAAGGAATTGTAGACGTGGATGAGTCACTTCGGTCAGACAACAAAGCAAGACAGTACAAATAGGTCTTAAGACGCTTTACGAGAACGTCTAATGAATCAAGGAAGTAACGAAGGACAGAAGGCGGAAGGAACACAAGAATGAAAGAGTGACTGACAGAATGATTGGTGCCTTAAATGATATACTGACTGATTGAATAATTGATATATAAATAGACTGACTGAATAGTTGATTGACATATGGATTGAATTGTGGGTTCAATGATGCCTTACTTTGTAATTAATAAATGACACACATACACATACGTATATACATACACACACATAGACAAATACATACACAGACTGACTAATCGATCAATCGATGGATTAATCAATCGATTGGGTTGATTGGTGCCTAACCTTGTCTTCCGACGCCATTGATGACCCACTGGGCATCTCGCAAAGGTTCACTTCTGGCCGACATCAGAACGATGTACTGCATGTCCCTCCACGTCAAGTCCGGACTGAAACATTCGCCAACACAGAAAGTTCAACAAACAATAGAATCAGACCTTTTTGCCATAGTGACAGGAGTTCAAATCCCTTTTTCAGTCATCAGCCATTTTCTTTAAATTCTTCTATTCTTGCAGGTAAAAAATGGGTCGACAAAAACATGTCTAGACTCCAAATGTATATCAAGATTTTATTTTACCTTTTAAACTACACATTTCACAATCTGCTTCTCCTTCAGCCAATAACTAGGAGGGCAAAAGCATCTCTAGCCCCCAAAGCTACATCAGGTCCTTATTTGACTTTTGAAAATGACAGACAGCTTCCAAAACAATGTAATTTAAAACCGACTGCTTTAGACTGCATTAGTTTTGGTGTTCAGTCAATAAACAGCTTCAACTTTAAAAAGATAATTCCATCCATCAACCAATCAATCAACAGCCAACAGTGAGCCTTACTTTGCCTCAAGTGCCAACGCACACATCCCAGCGGCCAGTGGTGCCGACGCTGATGTTCCCGTATGGTTGTCGATGCAACGGTTGTGCAAATCGGTTGTCACCTAAAGAAAGAACAACCAGATTATTAGCACAGAGTTCATTTTAGGATTTTGTGAATCTATACAACATTCCTGTGGAACATTCCACATCAAGACCAAGGAAAAAAAAGGCCTCTATGTACTTCATCCGTTTGTTTCTCTGTTAATTCGTTAGCTTGTTAGTTTGACTGTTGTTTGTTTGTTAGTTCATTCATTTTTTCCTTCATTTGTTCAAATTTACTCGATTCATTCAATCAGTAAATTTAAATGGCATTGTTCCAAAATATCTACTCACAAGCTTCTTGGCTATTTGACTGGATTCACCATGAAATTGGGCTTGCACAACGATTTTGCTTAGCTGTGACCATCGACTGATGCCTTGAGCATTACAACAGTGGTGCTATAGAAGTTGTTACATTATTATTATTATTATAATAATTATAATGTTGTTGTTGCATCACATTATTATTATTATTATTATTATTATTATTATTATAATTATAATGTTGTTGTTGCCGTTGTTATTGTTACTATTATTATTATTATTATTATAAGCAACAGGGAAAGACAGACGAATGGGATGAATGGATGGATGGATAGATGAATGGCTGAACGGATAAACGGGATGACAGGATGGATGAACGGATGGATGAATGGATCGATGGATGAACCAATGACTGGGATGACTGGATGGATGCATGGATGAATTAATGGATGGACCGATGGATAGACAAATGAATGAATGGCTGGGCTGGTTGCTGACTTAATGGATGGAAGGATGGATGGACAAATGGAGATAGGGAAGGACAGACGGATGGATGTAGAACGGGGGGCAGGCTGGCTACTGAATGAATGAGCGGAAGAACGAAAGCTGCCTACAATTTTGCGTTCTCTGTAGTTCTCTCCGCTGCTGTAGGTCGTCGCGAGGGTAGACGAACATTCCTCCAAGTACCAAGGCTTCGTCCCAAACTCTGAAGTGCTGCTCACAGACAACGTGTAGATGCTGTTGGCATAACCATCGCAGCTGCACGAATCCGACATACTTCCCCCATTCCCCGATGCCCAGATATAGATTGACCCCTTGCCCCCTCGGCCCTAAAGTTACAACCATACATAAATGTAGTCACTGTGTAACTGTTCAAAGTGATTCCTAAAATTACAATCATCTGTAATTGTAGTCATCGTGTAACTGTTTATAGCAATTCCTAAAATTACAATCATCTGTAATTGTAGTCAACATGTAACTGTTTATAGTCATGCCTAAAATTACAATAATCTGTAATTGCAGTCATCGTGTAACTGTTTACAGTCATTCCTAAAATTACAATCATCTGTAATTGTAGTCATCTTGTAACTGTTTACAGCAATTCCTAAAATTACAATCATCTGTAAGTGTAGTCATCGTCTCAAGTGTGGAAGAGCAGGAAATGAGCACCTCATCTGCATTCCACATGCAACATGGGAGCTTTACTTACATTACCACCAGAGTAAGTGGTACACTAGAAATGTGGTGTTCCATGGTACTGTGTCTACACAGACCCGGGTACCTTAATAATTCCTTGCACAAAGGCTTCCTTAGCAAGTTTTCCAGGTCCATCGACGACCTTCCCATTGTCCTCAGGGCCCCAGCTGGCCGAGTAGATGTCGATGTATTGAGGATTGAGGCTGAGAGCTTCCGCTTCCACTACGTCGCTCACATCACCATCCAACATTCGAACTCCTGCAGCAACAAAAGCACGATAACTATGGCGCTAGGCCGTGTTTCGTAACGGTAAACAAAGGTGAAAAGGTAACACACTTGTTTATATATCTCGATATAAAATTCTCGAATGCATAAAGGTAAAGGTTGAATGAATTGGCCCATTGTCAAATGCAGGCATTTCAAAGTCAAGTCAACCATGGGTTAACTAACTGAAATGACTTTGTGGGCCAAATTTGACCAACAGGCCAAATTCGAGGGCCAGAGTTTCACAGGCCTGGCCTACAGCTTTACTATATCAGAATAGAACAGAGCAGAATGAAGGGAATAGAATTAATAGAACAGAACAAAACAGAACAGAACAGAGAACAATTAAAAGAATAGAATGAATAGAATAGAACAGAGCATAATGAATAGGACAGAACAAATAGAATAGAACAGAACGAAGAGGATAGAATGACTAGAATAAAATAGAACACAACAGAATAAATAGAACTGAATGAGTATGGTAGAACAGAATAGAACACAACAGAAGACAACAGAGCAGAATGATTATCACTGAATAAATAGAACAGAAGAGAATACAATAGAACATACATTAATGAAATAGGACAAAAAGAATAAAACAGAATAGAACAGAGTAGAAACGAATGAAAACAAACAGAACAGAACAGACCATACTGAAATACAATTGCTAGAACAGAACTCAGCTAAACAGAACTAAACATAACAGAAAAAGAGCTGAGAATAGTAAAAAAACAGCTGCAGCCGATATCATCCATTGCAGCAACTTCCGGACGTGTGTTGCGATCAAGAAGTTTTGCCTTGTAGCAGTCGGCGTCTGTTCACGCAATTTGTATAACGTAAGTTTACAAAAGAAAGAAAAAACCAGCAGACCGGAAAGAGAATGCAGTGCCTCAGCTGTAAAGAATTGCACCAGTACACTCAAGCAATTAATGCCTAGTACGAAAAACACTAGTAGTGTGAAGGAGATTTGAATCCCCAACCTCTGGCTTGACAATCCTGCATGCTAACTGTTAGACTAGCTATCACCTACTAAGGAAGATATTACACTTTAATACCAAGAAAACTGCAATCGGGCCACATTAATTGCTTCAAAATTCCACACAAATGTCTGGCAGTAGACCACAGTGACTGCACTTAGTTACCAGACAACTTAAGTCTGCAATCTGGCAACATTAGTGGCTGCTATTTCAAAACATTAGCTTTATGAGTCAACGACAAGAGGGCCTTTCCAAGAAAGACTGGCTTGAAAAATCATTTACCGGTAATGGTTCGTGTGCCAGGGGTTTGGTTTATTATCCACCAAAGGCTCCTCACTAACTCCTTGGCTTTAACTTAAACATCGTTCCATTTCCTACCTTAGACTCAAATAGCCTCGCAATCAACCTCGCAGCCAAAAATAGCCGAGATCAAGATTCAGAACGATAAACAACACAGAAGCAGAGAGCTTCAAACAGCTCGAAAACAATCTGTAGCGACCATAAACGTCTTTATCTAACCGAAGTGGCAAAAAACGAACCATTCTTTTAAATCACGAAAGACAGACCAACCACATAAAATAGCACCAAACCCTTTATCACAACCATAAACATCTTCGTCTAATAATGGCCAAAAACGAATTATTCTGCGAAATCGCAACGCATAGATCAACCGCATATAAAAGACTCAATCGCAGAGTGCAGATTGGTACCCCAGTGTTCAAAGGTGCTATAAATGGGTTGCTAAGAGGGTTGTTAATTGTTTCCTTCCACTGAAGTTTGGCCAGGGGTGCTGTTGATAGACCGGTGCTATATAAATCCTAATAAATCACAGCATGTATCTATAGATATAATTATTTATTTCCTTCATCTGAAGCACTTAACTATTTGTGCAAAGTCGGCAGATCTGAATGCGATTTGCTCAGCCACAGAAAATAATTAGTGGATTGTTATAGATGTGTTTTCTGGGTTTTTATGTGGTTTTTTATGTTTTTTTTTAAAATTTTCTGCCATTCATTAATGCTTACAATAAACTCTCAAAGTGGTGTTAACTGTCAACCCCTGGAAGGTGCTGCATTGGTTGGGTTCTACGTGTGTGAGAGAGTCCACCGGCAGTCACTTGTCCAGCTACTTGAGCCTCATTTGCTTACACATAAAATTGTGTTTAAAAGGAACTCTGTAATAATAGAACTTAATGTTTTCTAGCAGTCCCAGAATTTTTTCATTCTCCGGATTGCGAGGGATCATATATACCTCGGGTAAAATAATTCTAATAGCAATAACAATAACAACAAAAATGGATCTCTAACAGCAGTTAGGTTACCAAGGAGCCCCTTCGAGAGGCCTGACATACATATATACATGCATACATACATGCAAGCATACATACATGCATACATACATGCATACATACATGCATGCATACATACATGCAGTTTCATAGAGATCACAATGGTGAGCCACTTTCTTAGTTTCTTTTCAGTTAAGTTTTAGTTAAGACTTTCTTTTTAGTTCAGTTGTACTTAATATTTGTTAAACATTTTTGTCACCACATGCATTGTTTTGTAATAGGCGGCCCCTAATTTAGCGTGACTAAGGTCCCTTTTGGGTCTACCATTTGTATCCCAATAAATCTTGTATACCAATAATCTATGCAAATTCATACATACATGCATACTCTTGGTCAATGAGAAATTAATGACAAGGTACCTCCTATGCGAGCCTGAAATGCCACTCCAACACCGCAATGACTGTTATTCGCAACGGCTGCAACTTCACCCGCACAACGCGTCCCATGCCTAAAGAACACCCACAAATGACTTCAGACACTACTTGTCACTGTAACTAGAACCATAATCACAATTGCATGATAACATATTTTACCGTAATCGTAATTGAGAAAACTGTAATCACAACTGAACCCCTTATTTTACCGTAATCGTAATTGAGAAAACTGTAATCACAACTGAACCCCTACAGAACGACACCATTTTTTCACAGAGCACCAGCTTATTCACAAACTATTTACGCTAAATTCTGCTTGTTAGCTATTGGCAAACTCCTTCAGAAGAGAGACCTGATACGAATCAGAATGATGTATGACGGATCTTTAGCTAAAACTACTTGGAAAAAAGAGCAGATAAAATCCGAAGATGGATCATTAAATGGATGGATCATTAAATGAAACTGCTTGGAAATAAAACAGATGCCATGTAAAGAACCATGAAAAGAACAAATCGAAGGCTGTACGTTCGTTTAAATTGCTCCGGGACACACATACAAACTCAGAATCACAATTTCCTAGGTATTGACTACAGTTTAACCTGAAAAAACCACCAGTTTACCTTATGATAACAACACTACAGTAGTCATTAGAATAGACAAGATTAGATTAGACTAAATTAGGTTAGAATAGACTAGATTAGCTAGGCTCCACTGCACAGAATTGACTTTTTAAAACCGCAAGCAATCAGAAATCTACTGAAGACCTGTTTTCATCTGCCTTGTCGTATCGAGGCAACGGATCATCGTCGGAGTCGATGATGTCAAAGCTGGCATTTCGATCCTAATCGCAAAAAAGAAGATCAATAATCAATAAACCTGCACAAATAAAACCAGAACCACTCGGAAACCAAACAGAGCAGAAGAAAACATCCAAAACCAGGAACTCTGCCTCTGCGACTATCCATCGATCGCAAATAACAAAGGCCGACAAACCATGGCTACTCAGCCAAGGACGGATCCATCAAATCCGCCACCTTCCCATTTCTCTCAACTTAAACACAACCCCTAACAGCTGCTTCCTGCTCTCTCTGGTCTTCTGGCAAAAGGACTTGGTTCTAGAAATTGCATCTCTGGATAGTCCCTCTGACTTGACGTAGCACTCGTGAATAAGGTGGTGCCTTGCACTTAGCTTTTAAGTAGTGCTTTCAAAATTTTGAGTTTACGATTACGATTACCATCCTGCCACGCCCCATCAGCATCTGGGGAGGCCATAGATCTACCCTTGCATACCTGCTCTTTGTCCTTTGCACCGGTCTTCTTAAGTCTGATGGGGAGACCACGGCCATGGCACACCTGCTATTCAAGCTTTGCCCTGGCTTTCTAAGCTCCAACTCCGGGGAATAGCCTTTGGATCCGCCCTTGATCTCAGCTATTACACATTGCCCAGGCCAGCACATCAAGGGACGAATAAGCTGCATAGATTATATAGCCAGCTCTGCCCAATCAATCTGACTGGATCGACAATTTGGATAATGGAATTATCGATTGCAAAAACTGCTCTGTTTTTCAAGCTGATTATATTATCTCATCTGCAGATGAACTGCTTTGTTTGTGCCGACGCAAAGAACATTTTTATGCGATGCAAATAACTGCCAAACAAGATGAAATTTGAAAATTACACAGATAACTCGATTAAAAATATGAAAAGTCGGACAAAATATGAAACGTTGCGACAAGATATAATATTTATAAATGTCACATTCAGTAACATCTTATTTATAAACATCACAAATTCAAATGTAACATTTGTAACATAAACAGTACATTATAAACATAACATTTACAGTATACACATCACCTATTAACTAATGCATTTATAAACATCAAGCCATAGAATTCATAATAACTTTATACAAAATTCTGCAAAATTTCACTCCAATGTAATTTTGTTTTGACCTGGTTATTGTTAAACTTACGTAATTCTTGTAATTCTAATAATTGTGACTTGGTTATTGTTAAACCTAAGTAATTCTATTATGACTTGGCTATCATTACACTTACATAATTACATAATTGTAACTTGGTTATTGTTAGAATTCTATTGTAAGTGCCTCGGTTACAGTTTAGTCAGACTTACGTAATTCTGTTGTAAGTCGCTGTGAGTGTATTCGATTCCATCATCAAGGATCGTCACAACAACTCCCTTTCCTGAGTATCCGAGGCGCCAGGCTCCCAAGACGTTCATGTCGTGACCTCCTCTGGCTCCCTGATTCTACAACAACAAGCCATTCATTCCTATGACTGTTTCTCCTGTTTCGCCAGTCAATGTTTACAATCACATAAGTAAAAACTCTGCATTTTCCAGGGTACATAAAAATGCTTACTCTAATAAATGCAATCAGACAAAACAAATTTCGGTAGGGTAAGGTAAAGTCAAGTCAGGTCAGAAAAAGTAAAGTACTGTAGGGTACGAAAGGTAAGGTAAGGTAAGGTCAAGTCAGGTTAGGTAAGGAAAAGTAAAGTATTGTCGGGTATGATAAGGTAAGGTTAGGTAAAGAAAGGGAAAGGAAGATTGGGTAAAGAAGGTAACATAAGGTAAGATAAGGTAGAAGGGTCTGGGGTAGAAGGAAAATGCAGAGAAATGGTTGGATTTGATTTCCAGCTGAGATACAACATATTGTCACATTCATCTTCTTATCCCTCCCCCTCTCATTCTGTTTCTTTCACTGTCTTTCAGTCTCTGTCTCTGCCGACCTAACCTGCTCTGTCTGTCTCTGTCTCTGTGTGTCTCTCTGTCTCTATCTCTGAATCTCAGTCTCATTCGGACTGTATTTAAATCGGCCTTTTCTAATATCTTTATTATCAGCCTCTGCGTTTGTCCACGGACGCCTCTGTAATAGGTCTATTATTGAGGCTTCCATGGTTAGTCTTAGCCAATGTCTGGGTTTTGACTGCTCTTTTTTCATTCGTTCTTTGCTCGTCTGTCTAGCCTGCCTGCCTGCCTGTCTAGCCTGTCTGCCTGCCTGCCTGTCTGACTGCCTGTCTAGCCTGCCTGCCTGCATCGCAGAAAGACTGATGGATGGTGTTGTCTGTCTCTTAGCAATCAATCAAACGTGGGAAGCAAGACACCCAGAAATCTCTCTCAGGCTTAAACTTCCTCCTCATACTAGTAAGAAATACCCGTCCAGACCTAGAAGTGCCTCCGTCGACTTCAGATACGTTATATGACATGAAGCAACAGGTAAAGCAAGCAGCCAGCCAGCCAGACAGACAGACACAGACAGACAGACTCTCATCAGCCAACACATTCTCTTTCAATCACCATTAATCCAGGGTGTGTTTAATGGGCAGCGGTTTCGATTTTATCTTCAATTAACAAAAAAGTCATGAAAATCCAGGAAAGTTGAGAAATATCATAAAAAAATGTAAATTAAAAATGTAAAGGATGCAAAAAAGTCATGAAAAACTAGAGGGGGCTAAAACTGGTCATCTCAAATTTTTTTCTTACAGCATTGTGTAGCACACTGTTTTACCTCGCAAGGTATCAGGTCAATCTCACTTCCCAACTAACATATGTCCTCTCAATCACTATATACCACATTTCATGCCACTCCCCAATTACCTTATTTTTTCTCATTCCCTATGTACCACACCTTCCATCATTCCCTAAGCACCATACCTTCCATCATTCCCTAAGTACCATACCTTCCGATATTCTTCAGTTACCCAATTTCCTCTCACTTACCAGATACCACATTTCGGGCCAAGCAGGATCGTTGAGCTTTGGCCTCCATCGGTCGAGTTCCACTTTGTATTCACGCTTGAAACGTCGCTTGACCGACTGCTGTTCAACCCAAAGAACCTACAATCAATAAACCAATCAAAAGCCAAATCAATCATCAATTCACGCCTTTCGTTGTTCCTTATCTTCGATGCAACGTGGTCCAGAAACTATAAACATCTTGTCAACAATCAGCTCTGGATTGGAATTCATTAGTTGGGCTGTACATGTATGTGGGAGCCCAACACTGGCAATTTTTTCCAGTTATCTGAACATTGTTTGCTAACTGATGAATTTTAATGACATCTAACATCATTCGGCCAGCGTAAAGAACGCCTCTGATTAGTTTCTCTCAAAGCGACACTATATAAATGTCTAATTGCAAATGAAAAAACTGAGAAATTACAACCAGCCAGTTAATCAACTAATTGCTAAATCAAACATCAATCATCAGCCAATCATAATCAAAACGAATCAAAAACGATTTGCCTTAAAAACAATACACTACATAATTAATTATAATTGTAAGTGATGGCGACTTCATATTTTTAGCCTCGGCATAGCAAGGAATGTGACCAGCACTCTCCCTTGCCACCTGATCTTCCAATTTATAATGTATCGCCAATGTACAGGTACTCTTTCCGTAGCTGAGGGGGGCACTGGTGGAACCAAATTTTGAACTATCTTTCCGTCCTGGTCATGATTTGAACCACAGACTTCAGAGTTGACATTCCCGCAAGCTAATTACTACACAATTGCCTGCCTCTATAATCAGTTAAATTACCTATTGATAACACTTTGATAAACTAATACAATATGAAAATCGAACCCTTGCCTATATTTCACTACAGTGACCTAAAATGTGGTGTTCTAGGATCTGACCTGATCAGATCATTACGAAGTGAAAAAGGTCAAAGGTTATAAGGGGGCTATAGTAAAGCGCTGAGCCAACACTTACGCACCATAAAATGCACTCAGTCAGCTATTACTTTGGTAATATTGCCCCGAATCTAGGCGTAATTTGCAGATGTACAAATGGCACTGGATGCTGTACTTCTCTGCTACGCTGTATTATGCACTGAATCTACACTACTACTTCGCAACACTAATTAACCGAATCCTGTTTAGCAAATCGAAAACTGTTTTGGACATTTCGTGTTTTACAGTTAGCAACATGCCTTTCGCAACACATGGTACTGGCCAATTATTACGGCATTTCCAAAATTGGGGTTGCCACAGTGGTCACTAATTTGCCTGGGGAGGTCAATGGTTGGCCCACGTCATTCATCTGTACCACAAGAGTAAAATCTCCCAACAACGCCTTCAAGGGAAACAAGGAAACTTCCACGACAGAGCAATCAAAGTGTAGCTGAAAGAAAGGCCAAGCGCGGTCGTTGTAAACATAAAATTCCATCAATTTCGTGGGCACTTTTGTGGTTTCTTCCGTCTCATTGTTCACTCCTAAAAATAGTTAATGGAAATGGCTGACACTAACGTTGCCCGAATGTTCTCGAATATTAAATATCTGGTAGAGACATTTGCTGGTAAATAGGCGCATTTGCGAAATTCCACATCCGTCACTCTCAGTATCTCCTGTATCAACAGAGTGTTAAAGTATTGAATTCTGGCAACAATTCCGTCTGTACAGCTATGAATAACAGCTGCCTTTTTTGTATTCGTGACGAACTCGGATAAAAAAAATTTAAAAGTAAAATTGAACTCCGTTACTATACAAGGATGGGATCATGATTTTCAACGTCATTGACAACTCTTGTCATATTGTTAATTTGGAAATATATATTTTATTGTATGAAACTCATATTTAAATATTCTAGTACAGTAAATGTTTTCTTGGAAACATGTCCTGTATGTCTTAGTGAAAATATAATGTACGTCTATTCAAAATTTGTTCACTTCGTTACAAGCGTTAATATCCCGTCACATCGAGAGGAGTAAGACACTTTATCTCGTTAGTAAAGCCGACCTTTCCAGTTTCCGGTACACAGATAATGAACACACAAGTTTTGACTGGTTTTGCTGTGGTTTCTATTCTTATGTTCCTGAAATAATTGATCAGTTTTTTCCACTAAAAAGCATTACACTTAAAAGCAAAGATCCTCCTTTTATGACCCCTGTTATCAAATGCTTACTGCGCAAACGGAACAAACTTCTTAGGCAACATAAGTTTGAGGCTGCGTCGGCCCTGGCTAATAGGATTAATGGCCTTATTGCACATAAGAATGCTTCTGTTTTTGAAAGATCCAAACGCGGTTCCAGGGAGATGTGGTCTGAGGTCAACCGTCTTCGGGGCGCCTCTAAGAATGTCCCGTACTCTGATTGTGGCATCACCGCCGAGTCCTTGAATCAGTATTATAGGGACATGTCGACTGATCTACAATATACCTCTCCCCCGCTTAAATCCACAACGCTAGTTAGGACCCATGATGTCTTTGATGAATTTATAATTTTTAAACTGCTTGATTCGGCTGGGCACACAGCCACAGGACTTGATGAGATACCAATGTGGTTTCTGAAAAACACTGCACCCATCCTGGCTAAACCCCTCACTTTTCTTCTTAACCAATCAATCATTAGATCCTATGTTCCACCTCAATGGAAAAATAGTGTCATCACCCCTGTTCCTAAGGTTCCGAACCCTACCTCATGTAGCGATTTTCGCCCAATATCTATAACTTCAATTCTCTCTCGATTACTTGAAAAACTTATTGTTCGAAGATTCTTCTATCCTATTCTTACTGAACAATCACTCAATCGTGACTTCTTTGACCAATATGCATTCCGACCTACTGGTTCCACGTCTGCAGCTCTTATTTCTATTACTCACCATCTGTCTGAACTGCTTGCTTCTAACCAATATGTTCATCTCATATCCCTTGACTTCTCAAAGGCCTTTGATACAATAAGACATGCCTATCTCGCTGATAAACTTGCTGATCTCGCTATTCCTGATCACATTTACAATTGGATAATTTCCTTCCTAACCAACCGACAGCACTGTACCAAATTCAGTGATAGTGTCTCTACCTTAGTTGGCATAAATTCCAGTATTGTTCAGGGTTCGGGTCTGGGACCAGTGAACTTCCTAGTTGCCATATCCAATTATAAGCCTTTAGCACCCAACAATAGGTTATTTAAATACGCTGATGACAGTTACCTTCTTGTACCATCCTGCAATAGCTTGATGGTTCAGGCTGAACTAGACCATGTTGCCCTTTGGGCGGATAAGTGTAACTTAAAACTTAATCATAAAAAGACATGTGAAATGATAATTCACCGGCCAAGAATGAGAAATCAGCAGATAATTTTACCTAATGTGATTCCTGGTTTAACCAGGGTACCAGAGATGACAATATTGGGTGTTACCCTATCGAGGATGTTAAATTTTGATTCTCATATTGATCGGATTCATAGTCAGGCGCGTCAGTCTTTATATGCCATACGAATTCTTGTATCACATGGCCTAACTGGCCCTCGGCTCTACGACGTTGTCCGAGCCACAACACTGGCCAGGATGCTGTACGCCTCTCCCGTGTGGTGGGGCTATGCTGGGGCACAAGCTAGAGCTCGGCTCCAGGCTTTGATGCGGAGACTTGTGCGTCTCCGCTATCTTCCTGGGAACTCCCCAACGTTCGATGAACTCTGTGGCACAGCTGATGCTCGTCTCTTTAAAGCAATCTTGAACAACCCAAATCATGTCTTACATCAGCTACTCCCACCAATTAAAACCCTCAGTTATTCCCTACGGCCCCACACCCATGATCGTATTATTCCTCCTGCTGACAATTTAACTCGTAAATGTTTTATTGTTAGGATGTTGTATGATTATTAAGTTTTCTTGTGTTCTTAAATACTTGTAAACCAATGTGCGATTAGCCATTGGTTAATAAAGAATATACTTACTTACTTACTTACTTACTTCTCATTTGACACAATAACACGGCCATTTTTATAACTATGTTTAATGCCTGTCTGTTCCGTAGAAGGACCTATTTTAATGCCGAGTTGTATCGAAGGCCATTAATATGCATTACAAGACCCCATTAGCGTGTCACGAATGATAGTCCTTCTTCCATTAGACTGAACGGGCGATAACTGGACAGTTTGTCAAAATTAGCCTCCGTTACCTGACATGTTTAAGGTAACGGTCTCGACTGAAAATAACGAAGTGAACTATAAAATATTGGGTAACAAGTAATAAAAGGTCATATCTCGTAAAATAGCTAAGTTGGTTAACGCGTACGTCAATGCGCCTTTGAACGCGAGGATTCCGGTTCGCGTCAGGTTCGTGGTATATTTCAGGGATTTGAATCTCGGGCTAGCACGGTCCATACACGGGGACCTAAAATGGCATTGCACCCATTCAAATGGGCAGCGGTGGTGAAGGGATCTCACCCGATTAATTCACTGAAAAATGAGCAGGGTCGAGGCTATACGGTCGCTGTAGAAACACGTGTTCATTTACATTGATCCTAATGTAAGCGAAGCTGACTGACATTCATATTGATAATCCTGAGAAATTACGTGCTGAAGAATACAGCAGATGTACATAGCTTGCCGCTTTAGAGCAAGTAATCTAGTTAGTGGTCCTTTTAGTTCAGACGGAGATCTGACGGTCTCTGGGTCGATTGATGGTCCACTTAATGCACAGCAGTTATGCTCCACTGGGCCAGTGACAGGGACAATAAAAGGAGAGGCAAAGAAGCGGAAATACAGGGTGGGAAGATGTGTGTGGAGATGTGCAGAGAGAGAGGTAGGGGATCTTTGCCCAAGCTGGTGCCAATGTTGACGAATGCTTCAACACGAAATCACTTACTATTGATTATCGGTCGGTGGATAGTCTACTCGTCCTAACTGTGCTAAATATTGATCAGTAGCTCAGCCGGAAACTTTCAAGCAAAAATCGGTGGACAATTTAGACATTCAGACTGCAGATCAGCAGACTGTGATTTTAAGCACATTTGTCTAACGGATCTAATGGGGTGTGACGCCTCACCATGCAATAAATGAGGTGTGACGTCTCACCTTTTCAAGACATGAGTTGACGTCTCACCTTTTTAAGAAATAAGGTGTGACGTCTCGCCTTTTCAAGAAATCTCACCCTGATCCATCCAATCCGCTGCCTTTCCATTTCTCTCAGCGTAAACACAATCCACCCTAACAGCTCCTCTCCCCTTCTTTCCCTGGTCTTCTGGCAACCGGACTTGGTTCTTGACATGAAAGCTGGTGTCCTGCGCTTAGCTTTAAGCAGTGCTTTAGAAATTTGGAGAATGCAAATACGATTACAACTCAAGAAACTGAATGGGTTGGATTTTCTGTCTACAACGCTAACAGTCAGACGGCTACGATGGATGGGAGGTCCATAAAAGGCGCCATATAAAAATTTGGGCAAACACACACCGTACATACGCACACTGGGTGTCTGCTGTTCTGCACTTATGTATTTTTCCACTAGTGGTAAGGAGGTCAACTGACTGCGAGGGTTCCACAAGAGAGTTCAACTTGCAGCCTCTTTATCTCAATTTCGTAAACACTTGAAAGCCATTCTCTTGGATCGTGGTTTTAGTTGTCCACTCGAAAGCACCTCTGATGGGTCTATCTTGAAGATGCCCTGCGTAAATCTCTGATTACAACTGCAATTCCAGTCACACTGGTATCTGGTGTTAACAGGCATGTTAACCTATTCAGGGCCCTTCGCTAGACATTTTCGTAACGGGGCTTAAGACTTATTTGTCTCGTCTTATTGCGTTGCTTTTGTTATCTGAATGCTGGCTGTGACCCACCCATGCCTACTAATCCTCGCTCAGCCTGCGTTGAACAACGAAACTGGGTCTTCGTAATGGAACAAATTAATTGCAGCCGTCATAGGTCTGTGGATGGGCAATCGCTGCCTCAACAGCCTCAGCGCCCGGGGTTATCAACAGGGTGTTCACTGGATAATAATTCCGTTGCCCTTTCTGCGGATAGACGTGGATGGAGGAGGACTGTACTGGAAGTATCGTACAAAGACTGCTTCCTCCTTTTGCCTCAGAGATCGTAGTACGTCATAGCAATGTTAGCGTTTGACTCTCTCTGTCTCTCTTTCTGTCTCTCTGTCTCTCTCTTTGTGTTCGACTCTCTGTCTCTCTCTGTTCTGTCTGTCTGTCTGTCTCTCATGTATCTGTATGTTCTGTCTCTGTCTCTCTTCTGTCTCTGTCTGTGTATTTATCTCTCTGTTTTTTTTATCTCTATGTCCCTCCCTCCCTTCCTCCCTCCCTCCCTCCCATTCGTCTCTCTTTCACTGAACCAGTTCTTGGTAAGTGCGGGTTTAAACCAGACGGAAAAAAACCGACCACAGCGAGGCGACCCCTACCGACCATGAATTGATCAACTTGCGTAAGAACGAACGCACAACATCCAACTGATGAGTTAACGTCAGAAGAATGTTGATCGCTCCACGCAGCCGATTCACCGCTATTCATTATTCATTCACGTCTTACCAGAACTTTCCAAGGAGAGAAAGACAAAAAACCAATAACACGTGGGCTGCTAGATCTACCAGCGTCTTTATCTATCGGTATCGCGTTTCGTCAATGATCATGCGGTTGCGGGTTCGACTCCGTGTAACGACCCTGGGCAAGTTGTTTGCGCACACCGTGCCTGTCATCAAGCAGTATAATTTGGTACTGGCGTAAGCTGGGAAGTAAACGGCAAGTCCTGCGATGCACTGGCCCCGTGTTTCTTGGACCTTGGGATTCGTCCATTGCCGGCTTAAGGGGATAAAGAAAAGGATGCGCGCCTCCCCTACGTCTGACTTGTGGGATATGGTGGGATATGGGATACTTGTCGATCCCTTTCCATCATCATGACAGCGTGACAGTGTAGTGGTTAGCCTGCAGGACTGTGAACCGAGAGGACGGGGGTTCAAATCCCCGCTACAGCAGAGATGCTTCAAACATTCAGCGCCGCTAACGCCTCCTGGCGAACTCCGCCATAAAATGGGTAGACCGACCGCACACCGACGCTGGGAAGATTAAGCGGCGAGGGAAAGGAGTAGTCACTCGGCCACATATACCGAGACTGAGAAAAACGCAATATTACCTGGTGATTTATTTTTTATTTCTGCATTAATCCACTATCTACACACACACACACACACACACACACACACACACACACACACACATACAGACACGCACAAGCTCTTAAAGGAATGAATAGACGTGCGACCACACATTAGTGTCCAAGCATTTGTGGCCTACAAATTGATGACTTTGAATCGGCATCAAACGCGAATATTCGCTTAGGGGTTTATCGTTAATTGCGGCATACAAATTTATGACTCTCTCTGTCTGTCTGTCTCTGCCTCTGCCTCTGTGTCTCTCTCTCTCTACGTCGTAAGCATCAATTGATGGTGCCGAGCAATTATGAGTGAAGGACTTGCTCAAAGTCCCTACACAGTAACCGTCTCGGAGGAGTTTCAAACCCGTACTCTCCGCGTTACAAGCCGAGCGCCCTATCCAATATACTACCGTGCCCCCTAATAAAGCACAGTCACTGTGGCCTATAGCCAGACAATAGTGTGGCCCTTCATATAAGGCCACAAGGAACGCGGATTAGAGTATGTCGGTGTATACATACTTCGCACAATGTTTGATACGCATAATAATTTTCTCTGAGTTGACCTGTGAAGAAGGTTTAGGGGGATTCAAATGTCCTATAAATGAATGGATAGTTTTACACTTGTCTACATTCTTTAAAGTAATGTCTGGAAATAGCACACACTAGTGTCGCCAGAACGCTCCCAGGCAGCAGCTGTCTAGTGAAGCAGCGAAGCATATTCATTGCGTGGCCTATAGCCAGGCAAAAATATGGTAACCTTTGGAAGTAACTAAACAAAACTGTCCTGAGAAAGGCAACAATGAAAGTGTCTGACAGACACTAATGTCAACCAAACTCGTGTCCGCTCATATCAGACATGGCTTTCTTTGTTTCCTATAGCCAGGAAAAAATACTGACCTCTGGAAGGAGCTAGACAAAACTGCCTGGTAAAAGGCAACAATGGACAGACATTCACATCGTCAGACTAGTGTCTGCTCCTACCAGACATGACTTTTAAGAATGTGTTCCAATTACTAGCGTACCATTACACAGTCCGTCCGTGTAAACAGTGTTTGTGACTCGGCTGAAGACAGAGGGTCATCAGCCGGCCAGACTGAGTGGTTTAGACATCTCGGCAAAGACGCCGACACTTCTGACCTCTTCTCCCATTGCCTGGATGCCGGCCTGTCTCTCTGGATCTCCCTATGTCCGTCTGTATGTCTGTCTGTTTATATACATGTATATATATATATGTGTGTGTGTGTGTGCGTTTGTGTGTGCGCGTGTGTATGTACACGTTTTGTGTCTTATTGTCTTCCATGTAAGCATGCACATACGTGTATATGTATGTCTGTCTGAAGGTGTCTGTTGTCTCTGTGTATGTGTGTATGTCTATCTGTCCGTCTGTGTCTGTCTGTCGGTCTTCCTCTCTGTCTGTCTTGCTGACTCTTGTCGCAGGTCGTGTGTGTGTGTGCGTGTTTGTGTGTGCGTGCATGTGTGTTTGTACACAGGTCATGTCTGTGCCTTTGTTTGCCCGATGCTCTCGTTCCCTTTGGCCCCCTAGTTTCTCTGTCTCGGCTGATGTCTGGAGGACTTCGTGGGGCTACTCATGAGGAGCCAATTTGTTGTTTGACAAATACATGAATTGTATTTAAGTAAACATCGCATCTGCAAATAGAATTAGGAGAAGTGGCTCTCGAATGCAGACGCCACCGAAATACACAACAACGCAGGTGCTTCAGCTCTCAGCACATCCACTCAGCTGTCCGCCTATCTCTGCCTCCTTGTCTGTCTGCTTGTCTTTTCAAATGTCTGTCTCAGCCTGTCTGTCTGTCTGTTTGGCTTTTACCAGGTGGTCTGGCTCTCTGTATTATCAACTGCCTATTTGCTTGTCTCTCTATCTGTCTGTGTGCCTGTCTGTCTATATGCCTCTGTCTGTCTGTCTGTCTGTCTATCTGTCTGTATGCCTTCTGGGTGCCTGCCTGGCAGACTGTCTCTCTGTCTGTATACCTATTTATATATCTGTCTGCCTCATTGACTGTCCACCTGTCTGTCTGTCTGTCTGTCTACCTGTTTGTATGTCTCTCTACACGTCTGTCTGTCTAAATGACAGTCTGTCTATTAGGTCAGTGTGCCTTCTGCCTCTGTCTGTCTGTATTTGCAACTTTTTGATTCTTCGCTTGCCTGAATATCTGTCTGTTTTTCTTTGAATCTCTGCCTATCAGCCTATCTACCTTTCTTCCTAGCAGTCTGTCCCCTGGTTTATCTGCTGTGTCTGTCTCTGCCTGCCTGTTTGCCTGCCTATCTGTCTGTCTGTCTGCCTATCTGCATATCTGTTTGCTAGCTTGTCTGATCAGTCAATATTTTCTATTCGGTTAAAAAAACCTCAGGCTGCGGCCGTTGGACGACTTGTTTTGAATTCCTGACTAACAATTAAAACTGAAGATCACGTGGAATTCGGAACAAACATTTTGACCGCAAGCCAAGCGTGTTGTTACCGTCATTTGCATTACCTGGCCCAACATTAACTCACTTGTAGATACCAATGAAAAAGTTGTTAGACTTCCATAAAGCATCAGAAACTGGCTGGTTGGCTGGTTAGCCGGATGAAAGAGCGGATGGATGGATGGATAACAGACGGACGGATAACTGACTGACGGACTGACTAACCGACAGACTTACTGACACTCTGGATAGATGCCTGGCTAAGTGACTGACTGACTGACCGACCGACTTATTAAGTAACTGACTGGCGGACTTATTGACTGACACACCAACCAACCGACCAACTTATTCACCGACTGGATGGATGCCTGGCTGACTGAGATACTGACTGAGAGACCGACCGACTTACTTACTTACTGAAATGTTAGTGACTTCATGTTTCTTAGAATCTGTTTACGAAAGAGAGTGACCAGTCCTCTCTCTCGCCGTCTGATCTTCCAACCGACATTTTATGGTCAATGCACTCAACCGCTCTCTCTCTCTCTCTCTCTCTCTCTCTCTCTCTCTCTCTCTCTCTCTCTCTCTCTCTCTCTCTCTCTCTCTCTCTCTCTCTCTCTCTCTCGCTCTCCAATCCCACACACCACCCCCACAGCTGCCACGCTGTCTCTCCGTCTGACTTGGATCTTGACCTGGAACCGAATCCTTTTGCCTATCGATTTTGTTCTGACTGAGCGCCTGCGAATAAGCTGTCCCGCGACGTGTCTTTCGTTGGGCGCTGTAGAAATCTCCGAATTACGATCAGTATACCGCAGTTCGCTAGGCGCTGCAGGCAGAACAGAAACCTCGAAACAGCTTTCAGTCCAAGAGGGGAATTAACCCCAGACGCAGACAACTCACTTCAGCGCATCTGTGAGGACATCCATCATCGGAGATGATGAGGCAGTCGACAGCGCGACAAAATCTAGTTAACTGCCTGACTAAATGAAGCGCCCCGGCCAGCAGTTAGTAACAGCTGCGTCAGCAGCCCCAGCATCTCGCACGCAGGAGGAAGGACGCTGCTACAAACCTCCAAATCCTGAGTAGAGTCGTTGGCACACCTCCGCCTCACCTGGAATCTTATACGTCACGTGGTGTCTTATTAGACCTCACCTGGAGAAACACGTGCTGGCACACTTCTCATCTGATGGACTACTTCCTCTGTTCGGAAACAGGATGAATACGCGGATGTTGCATCCATTCATCTTCTGCCTCAATCTCCTCAGCCTCCATTCTCTTATTCAGCTTTCTATTCCTTCAGCCTTTTCCTGTTTTACTATTTCTGCTGCAGATTCCTTCTCACTAATACGACTTATTATTCCTTCTTGCTTTTAAATCAATCACCAAAGCGGTCATATTCCAACAGTGAATGTGTATGTATGTATATATATATATATATATATATATATATATATATATATATATATATATAAAGAGAGAGAGAGAGAGACAGCGAGAGAGAGAGAGAGACAGCGAGAGAGAGAGAGCGAGACAGACAGACAAACTAACAAGCAAACAGACTGACTGACAGACTGACTGACTGACAGACAGAGACAGCAAGTGATAATGAGAGAAAAAGACAGAGGCAGAGACCGAGAGCGAGAGAAAAAAGACAGAGAGAGAGAGAGAGAGACCGAGAGGCCTAGAGAGAGTGAGACCGAGACAGAGAGAGAGTGAGAGAGAGAGACCCACCAACCGACCAACCCCCCACAGACATAAACATAAGAGACTCCACAGAACTGCACAAGGGGTGTGTCCATTTCTAAAAAAAACACCGCCAGCACGCTTATTCTATCTAGGTGGTTATAATGTACTTCCACAAAGTATAATTTCATCGCATTTTTCTATAAATATAAGGTGTGGCAAAAGCATAATTGAAGTATACTATACTCAAATACATAAATACATATATGTATATGAATACGTATATATATTAATGTATGTGTGGGGGTAGCGATTTGTGCATAACTTCGCGGGGCGGTCGTGGATTCAACCCAGTTCTACGCCCAGGTCCACCTGCATCACTGCCACCTCTACCCCCGACTAAGTTACCGTTAAATACCCGTTCCGTATCATCTCTGCCAAAGAAGGTTCATAACAGGCCGCTTCCTTACGACAGACAACGCTGTAAATCTCCATCTCAGAAGCCGCCTCTGCCTTTCCCGCGGTCGCCGGATAGGCAACGTCCTGAGGATGGCCTTGTGGCCGGTCCGGTACAAAATGTATTGTATAAATGAATGTGTGTATATATTTATCAATTACAGATTGTCTAGAGATATGGAATAATATAGGTTAAAATGTTTTATTTCCTAAGCTTTTTACAGGCATGACATGACTACCATAGAAAGAAGACTTCGCCATCAGCAACAGCCTCGCAAGAAGCAAAACACGTCCACCAACAGGGCGTGTAAACAAAGCCCAGAAAGAATCAAAGTGGCTCGGAAAGAACCAAAGTCATCCACGGAGGGATACTCTAACACAACAAGCCAATAAAGACTGGGGAGAAAACCCCGGTCAGCAGGACGAAAACCAAACTCCAGTCCGACTGAGCCAAACTTAAACACAACACCTTTTATAAAACGAATCTAAAATGAAAAGCTTTGTACTGAATATCAGTTCTACATGTATGCGTATTCTGTGCGCCTCTACCTTTGTGTTTATGTACCCGTCTGTATGTCCATCTTTGTGGTTGCGTATCATTCTGTATATCTGCCTATGTGGCTGTGCATCTTCCTTCATTCGTTTGCCGTGTTATGTATTTAAATGTGCGTGCGCGCGCGAGCGTGTGTGTGTGCGTGTGTAGGTGTGTGTATGCGTGTGATCGGGCAGGCGTGTGTGTGCGTGTGTAGGTGTGTGTATGCGTGTGATCGGGCAGGCGTGTGTGCGTGCGTGTGTAGGTGTGTGTATGCGTGTGATCGGGCAGGCGTGTGTGCGTGCGTGTGTAGGTGTGTGTATGCGTGTGATCGGGCAGGCGTGTGTGCGTGCGTGTGTAGGTGTGTGTATGCGTGTGATCGGGCGGGCGTGTGTGCGTGTGTGTAGGTGTGTGCGAGCGCGTGCGTGCGTGTGTGTGTGTAATTTGGTCCAATTAGCCTGTACTTCCAACAAGTTCTAATCTTGCTCCTTGAGGAGGAAAACAAGGCCCTAAATTCATACACTTTGCAGGAACCAGTCAGCGACCCTTGGAACCACAGTTGAGCGGAATTAAACTGGACTACAAGAACCCACCATCACCACCATTAGGTCAGGGTTGGAATCAGCTGGAAAGACGCTGTTTCTTCCAAATCCGGTCGCACTAATCAGACGCAGAAAATTTCCACACAAACAAATTCTTCTCATTCTAATGTCTCCAAGGAATCGTCGACTGATCGACTGACTGACTGACTAATCTAATGACTTCTATAGCGCCGTTTTCATAATGCTCAAGGCTTCAATCGACGGTCGCTTCAAGTCAAAATCGCAGTCAAAAATCATACACCGTTGGAGAAGCCGGGTCGAATTCCGATGAGAGAAACCAGAAGCCAAGCTACGGTGGGTAAGCGAGTTGAAAGAGATGTGTCCTCACCTTAGGCCTGAATGACGTCACAGAACTGACCGAACGAATAGAAATTGGCAACGCATTCCAAAGCCATGGACCAGCAATCAAGAACGCTCTGGAGCCAACACTGTCTTGGTACGAGGGACAACAAGAGTTGTAGTGTAGTGTCCATTGATGGAGTGCAATATTTGTCGTTATTACGGTTGAACATGGAACAGAGATAGGTCGGCTGATTCAGCTGTAGTACTTTGAGAACTATAACACAGATTTCAAACTGGATTCTTTGCTCGATGGGCAACCATCACCTCTCTCTTCCCCTCTCAGGGTTTCGCAGGCGCCTGAAGACTGTACTGTTTAACAGCGATTTTACTTGTTCGGGTCGGGAGCGCCTCTGTTGAGTTTATTCCCTAAGAGGCGCTTTATAAATCTTAAATTACAATTACAGTTACAAATGGAGTATTGGAGTGATATGTTGATACTTCAGTCTTTTTGTTGACCAACTAACTGATGAGTAGAAGGAGAAGGAATACGACGACGATGACGACAATGATGATAAGAATGATGATGACAATGATGCATTATGACCGTTATACCTATCGTATCTGTATTTCAAAGGTTCGTATCTCCGGTTAGCACTGTCTTTGCATAGGGAATAAATTTAGCATGAGTCTCGAAGTATTTGTATTTGATAACTTATATAGCACTTCTTACAGAACAAAGTACTCAGAGGCGCTTCCAGCATGAGAGCCCCTGGGAAATAAGAACGTCTTTAAACAACGAGCTGACTGAGCTCTAGCACCAACAGTGACCCTTGCATTAAACGATAGCGGAAGTTCATTCCATAGAGATGGGCCAACAACGGCAAAAGCCCTCTGTTGAGCAAGGGATGACTTAACACAAGGAACAAATAGATCCATATCTCTCTGCTCCCTCTGCTCCCCTAGCGAACTCCGCTATAAATGAGTACACTACCCACAAAATGTCAGTGGCAAGATCCAACGGCGAGCAAGGGGACAGGCCACACATCCTCGTATACCAATCAAAGCAAAACGAACACGCTAACACTTTATATTCGTGGCTGCCCCCTGCAACCAGCTTAGGGGAGTGATTTAAAACAGGTACTCTAAATTCAATAAACAATTCAAACTGCCGCAATAACTAATCACGCTTCCGCGATGCTTTCTGATTGGATAGTAATTCTCATGAATAATAAATAATGAATAATAATTAACAATATGGCGTCAACAAGTCCAACTGAGGTCAGTTAGTTCATACTGCAGTTCAATAATATGTAGGTGACGACAGGTTTCTTATCTGAGGTCAAAGATCAAACTGAAGGGTCAGCTGCAGCTACATCTGTGCAATAATAAATTGTTAAATGTCATTTGCATTTCAATTGCTGTAATAATTTATTCAACCGCCTATCTCATCTAAGCTCATGTACAGCGCCATTTTTTGCCTTGGCCAAGCTATTTCGGCTCACGTTGGCCAACTCAGCTATGAGTACACTGATCTTCACAATGTCTGTCAGTGGGAAGATCAAGGGGCCCGGGAGAGGGCTGACCACCTACCCTCATGTGCCGAGGCTAAGAAAAATGAAGTCGCTTACTCGTCTTTATTCTTTCCTCCTCTCTCCTGCTCCTCCTCACACTATTTTTATCAATTTCCACCGCTTCTCTCTCCCTCTTCCTCTTCCTCTTTCTCCTCCTCCTCCTCCTTCTGCTTCTCTTTCTCTTTCTCCTCCTCCTCCTTCTCCCTCCTCCTCCTCCTCCTTCTCCTTCTCTTTCTCCTTCTCCTCCTCCTCCTTCTCTTTCTCCTTCCTCCTCCTCCTTCTCTCTCTTACCTTCTATACCCATAACTCAACTGAAGAGACAAAGGCACTCAGCCAGGAACCAAGAGCCCCTCACTTTGGCACCCAGAAGCCAAGAACCTGGCATCTCTTACACCAGAAATTATAGGCTACACTTAAAGTGCCTGGCGCACGTCGGTGTTACATCCATTAGGTGCCAAGTGACGCCTAATGCTGATGCTGACTGACAATAAGAATAACACCAACGAACTCAACTCAACAGACAATGACACTAAACGTGATGATGACGACGACCATGAAGATGATTATGATAAGGCTACAGAAGATAATGAAAACAAAGGTGACTATGACTGAAGAAGATGATGACAATGATAACGACGACAATGGTGATGCTACAGCCGATAAAGGTTGCAAGGAAAGATGATGATTACAATGACAATTACGATGATGATTACGATGATGATTACAATGATGATTACGATGATGATTACGATGATGATTACGATGAAGATTACAATGATTACAATGATGATTACGATGATGATTATGATGATAATTACGATGATTACAATGATGATTACAATGATGATTACAATGATGATTACAATGATGATTACGATGACGATTACAATGATTACAATGATGATTACGATGTTTATGATGATGATTACGATGATTACAATGATGATTACAATGATGATTACAATGATGATTACAATGATGATTACGATGACGATTACGAAAAGCTCTGTTATTCAACAGAGATGATACCGATCAAGGTTAGAGTTAATTCAATTTCACAGGTACATTTCCAGAGCCTCCACTGCTTTGTTAAGCTCCTTAATTAAATGGCTGTGTTACTGTTCATCTCTGCTGATGTTCAAATTGATCACCACCCCCCCCCCAACCTACCACCCAACCACCTACTACACCATGGTAAATAAATTTAAATTTAATTTAAACAATACTTGCATACCTCAAACATACTTGGGAATCTGGCGCATCATTAAAATGCACGAGCACTTGGGCCACAGCCAGAAGTTAATGCACGGACTTCGTTCGTATCTGATGCACGATCTTTTGTGGTATTTTAATGCACGGCGTTTTGCAATAATTAATCAGGCAGAAACCTCGGTAGGGTGTACATGTATGCCCTGCTAAGCCACGCGGTCAGCAACGGTTTCGAGGTGCACACGAAAATGGGAAAACGAGACCTGAAAGCACACACATGCGCTTATCATCTGGTCATTTATACAGCGCCTGTCAAGAACCTCTAACATGCCAAGGAATCAACTTCCTGATTCGCTCTAGCTTCGTTGCACACTGTATATATGTATGTGTGTATATATTTATCAATTACAGATTGTCTAGAGATATGGAATAATATAGGTTAAAATGTTTTATTTCCTAAGCTTTTTACAGGCATGACATGAGTACCACAGAAAGAAGACGTCGCCATCAGCAACAGCCTCGCAAGAAGCAGAACACGTCCACCAACAGGGCGTGTAAACAAAGCCCAGAAAGAATCAAAGTGGCTCGGAAAGAACCAAAGTCATCCACGGAGGGATACTCTAACAAAACAAGTCAGTCAGTCTGTGAGTCAGCTTGCATTCCAAGTTGAGATGGTAAAAAATTGTCTCTCATTATCACATGCAAATGCTAAGCGCCAAATTGCTAGGCTAACTAAAAGACTAACTACAGCACTCATCTCCATGCCCCTCCATTCTCCATCTATCCATCTAAATCCATCAGTCCATCCATCCATACATCCATCAATCCAACCAGTCATCCATCCAGCCAGCCATGCATCCAACTATCCAACTCATTCACCTATACCCTCCAATTCATCTACCTATCCATTCACCTAACCATCTATCCATACACCTTACCATCCACCACCCACCTACCTATTCTTTCCTACCCATCCACCTATCCATAAACTTACCTATCCAACTATACACCCAACCATCCAATATCTACCTACCTATTCATTCACCCACCATTCATTCACCCATCCATTCACCTAACCATCTATCCTTACCTTACCATCCACCACCCGCCTACCTATTCTTTCCTATCCTATTCATTCACTCATACACCCAACCATCCGACATCTACCTACCTATTCATTCACCTATACCCAGCCATTCACCCACAACCCACATACCTGTTCATTCACCTACACCCAGCCATTCACCCACCACCCACATACCTATTCATTCACCCACCCATCCATTCACTCATACACTCAACCATCCAACTATCCATCGATTCACCTACCCACCACGCAACCGCCTCTCCACGCATCCACCCACACGGCTACCCAACAACGAAGGAATTCCACTTATCATTTTAAAAGCAATCAACAGTGACATGCACACACTCTGTCCCTTTCACACACACACTGCACATATCCACCCCGTTACAAAACCCTCCGATAGGCTCTCGAGACAACTTATCTGCCCAAGTACTTTCCAATGGACCCTTGAAAGGCCACTCAACACAGCACTGGGAACCTTCCATACACTGGCTGCGCAATCGTCGCATTTCAACTTTCCGCGAGGTCAGAACGGCGGCCATTTGAAAATGTTCCGGGTTCTGGCTTTTGTGAAATCGAGACAACTGGCCGGAATTTGTTCTCTTGAGCAACGCTTGAAATTTTGCTGACAGCTGCAGATAAGAGGAAGTTTTTACTGTGGGATAAGCCAGAGTGGATGAATGTTATAGGTGGCTAGCTGCATGTCTGTCCACACCTTTAAGAAAAGCTCTCCATCGCCCAACGCTGGTCGGAGGATGGGTTGTGGACTGGGAAGAGAATAAAGTAAGTCATAAGTCTCTAGAGCAAGAGATATAATATAGTGAGTAAAATACTGCAAAAACCTCAAATTAAATGTAGGTTTATTGCAACTGACAAATTGGTAACCAGTTAGGTTGGTTTGTTGGTTGGATCTGGTTTCTTCATTTCTTTGATTGAGTAGTTGGTTGGCTGGCTGGCTGGTTGGTTGGTTGGTCCGTCTGTTCTTCCTCTGTTTGTTCAATCCATCCATCCATTGGTCCATCCATCCACCCACCCATTCATCTATCCGTCAATCCACCGATCCATCCAACCATCCATCCGCTCATCCATTAATCTATCTATCCATCCACCCACCCACCCACCAACCGATCCATCCAACCACCCATCCGCTCATCCATTAATCTATCTATCCATCCACCCACCCACCAACCGATCCATCCAACCATCCATCCGCTCATCCATTAATCTATCTATCCATCCACCCACCCACCCACCAACGGATCCATCCAACCATCCATCCGCTCATCCATTAATCTATCTATCCATCCACCCACCCACCAACCGATCTATCCAACCATCCATCTGCTCATCCATTAATCCATCTATCCACCCACCCACCCACCCACCCACCCATCCATCTGCTCATCCATTAATCCATCTATCCACCCACCCACCCACCCACCCACCCATCCACCCAACCACCCACCAACCAACCGCTCCGTCCGTCCGTCCGTCCGTCCGTCCGTCCGTCCGTCCGTCCGTCCGTCCGTCCGTCCGTCCGTCCGTCCGTCCGTCCGTCCGTCCGTCCGTCCGTCCGTCCGTCCGTCCGTCCGTCCGTCCGTCCGTCCGTCCGTCCGTCCGTCCGTCCGTCCGTCCGTCCGTCCGTCCGTCCGTCCGTCCGTCCGTCCGTCCGTCCGTCCGTCCGTCCGTCCGTCCGTCCGTCCGTCCTTACTTCCTTCTCTCCACTCCCAAGCGAGCAGAGCCTTTGAAAGGCGCTGTGTAAATGAACAGATGCCGGTACACGATGATTCCGATCAGACGATGCGATTCTGTGAATTCGAAAGCGAAGGTTCTTTGGTTTGTGTTGGAATTGTGTCTCGGTTGTCATCGACATCAGACGCCTTTCATCGATCATCGATCATCGAGCACTGATCATCGATCATCGATCGTCCGTTGGACGTCGACTTCTGTGAATTGTTACGCTGCACGGATTGAATAAGTCAGAATATCTGTCCAACTGACAGATGAATGGATGGATGGAGCGATGGATTAATGACTGAACGGATGGGTGGGTGGATGGACGGATGGACGGACGGACTGACGGACGGATGGATAAAAGGAGTTAACAATGGAGAATCTTCCAGTTGTACCTCTCCGCCTGCGAAGACCGCAGACATACGAACATAGACTTACGCAATTAGTATGGCTACGCAATCGCCTGAGAAGGGGGCCCTTCCTTCCTCCTTCGTCCCTGCATCCTTCGCTCCTTCCTCCCCTCCGCCCTCCCTTCTACCACACGTCCCTCCATCTTTCCCTCTCTCCATTCATCCATCCAAGGACTCCAGACATATTCTAATTATCTAGCCCTCCTTGATCCGTCCCAATCTCATTCAATCCGTCTTTCCTTCCTTCTCTCCATCCGTCCCTTTTCCCTCCTGTACCTTGCCCCTTCCTACTCAGAACCTCCCTTCCTCCTTCTATCACTCCTCCTACCATTCCTCACCGCTTCCCTTCCTCACTCTCCCTCCGTGCCAACGTCTTCCGTCAGGGCTTGATAGGAAGCTAATTCGGCCGGGCAAGGCGTCCGATAATGAAGGCCTCCGCCGCTACACCGTACGCCGTTCTCGGCCGGCCTCGTTCGATGTCTCCATTTATCAAGCGGAGAAATTGCTACGTCTAACCCCGATTACAACCGATAACAACACAGATCAACTTCCTCGGAAAAGAAAAAAAGCTTCCGCAAAACGCCCAGAACACCAAAATACACTTTTCAAAGTAATCTCTACTTACGCCAGACACATTACATTGTGGTTCAAGCTGGCTAACACTCGACACTATAGTGTGGCTCAAGCTAGCTAAGAGCACAGGATATTGTGCCTCAAACATTAGACACAATAAAGTGATTCTAGCCGGCTAACACTAGACACTACATTGTGGCTCAAGCTGGCTAAGAGCATAGGATACTGCGCCTCAAACTGGCTAATAGTAGACACAATAATGTGGCTAATAATGTGGCTAATATTAGACACAATAATGTGGTTCTAGACACTCGCATGGCTAAACAAGGTTAACACTAAAATATAGTGTGGCTCAAGCTAGCTAACAGGGGTTGCTAACAGCAAACACTACATGATGATGATAGTGGTGGCGGTGGTGATGATGATGATGATGATGATGATGATGACAATAAGGAGGATGAGGATGAAAAGGATGACAACGATGAAAAAAGAATGAAGAGAGCATTTATGCGGGCACTGCAACACCCCATTTCTAGTTCGCCCTTTACACCTACAGTGACCCCGAAAGTATTCGATGTAAATTTTAAATGTACACGGTTTTATATAGCGACCGTATATACTTATTTACTTACTTACTTATTTATTTATTTATTGAACTTGTGAGGCACGCAAGGTCAGAAAATCTTAGTCATAGGCATGAGACAAGGTGTTGGAACAACCTACCATTGCCATTCACAAAGTCCACTCAGTTTGCTCAAACCTACAATCGTTAGAACACAGAACAGCACAGTCCCAAACAGATCATTAGCTGCACAGTGGCAATAAATGTAGCCCATTGACAGACAATTCTGTTCAATCAGTACTAAAAGGCCACTTACCCACGCCTACAATTCCTCGCTCAGTCAATGGACATATTGTGTTAACAAATGCATTACTAACCTACTTACTTACTTATGAACTGGCTTTTCCACAGCAACAGTGCTTATTTACTAGTCAACCACGTATCCAGTCATTAAGTATAGTGTCTGGTGCTACCGAACATTACTCCTCAAAGCCCAGTCATTCAACTCCCACAGTCATTCAACTCTCGTTGACTGAAGCACCTTTAGTGCGTAAATATGGAACTAATTACTGCCGCTTACGACTTCCTATAGCCACTTATATCCCGGGATGATATATACTATGCGGACGACACGTATGTAGTACTCCAGCTGTCCACACTTTTCACCGATTAACCTTTGGCAATGGAAAGAATGGTACAGAGAGGTTAAATGGGTAACTTTGGCGGAAGTATACTTCCTAGGAAGAGGAACCGTTATGTCTGTTTGTGGCAGCCACTAGTGTCCCTAGAATGGCCACAGCAGCAGTGCCTGTCCGAAGTCATCCCATTTTGATAAGGTAAGTCAAGGTATGTTGAGGTATGCTAAGATAAAATAATAGTGTGGTATGGTAATAATCTATTTGTAATGCAAATGAGGAAAGATGATGATGTTGTTGTTGATGATGACGATGATGATGACGACGACAATGGATTGCTGACGATGATGAAGACACTGACAACGACAACGATGATAGTGATGATGACGATGATGATGACGACAACGGTAATGATGGTGATAATGATACCAGTGATCGTGATGATGATGGTAACGATATGCATGATGATGATGGTGGTGGTGGATTGCTGCTGAAGATAATGATAATGAAGATGACGATGATGTTTATGATGCTGATGGCTACCGACACCATTGTATGGCTGGTACACTGAATTAATAGTAGTTTCCGTTACTGAATCTTGTTAAAACAATAGCTTCTATTGGTGACTCATCCAAGTATACTGACAATTCAGTACTGGTTTACTAATTGAGTCTTACCAGCATACTGATAGCCTGGTACTAGTCATTGATTGGTAATGTATTGTTTACATTCGTAATATTGCAAAAAGGAAACACTGCCTTAAAAACGCCAATCAAGTCACGACTAAAAGACCTATTTTTAAATATAAAATGACTGTCATTGATTTTTAAACTCATGTGGCCCTATAGTGCCCTTTTTCGGCCTTGGCCGTTCTACGGCGCTATATAAATCGTCTTATTATTATTATTACTACTACTACTACTATTATTACTACTACTACCACTACCACCACTACCCCTACTATTACTATTATTATCATTATCATTATTATTATTCAAACTAAGCCACATCAAGAGAAGCAGCCAATTCCCGGAGCTCCAACTGCTACTGAATACTAACAGTTATGGTTACATTTTAATGTGGTCACAAACTAATGACTCTCATGCAGTCAGACAATTACAGGTAATATAAAAAACCGTTGCCATAATAGCAATTAGAAATCTGCTTTATGACCATCCGGGACAGTTGTTAATTGTGGATTCCTCCATTATTAATTACACCACTGCCAATAATAACAAATTCTTTACTTAGAAGGATAATGACTCCATTATCTATTGCAGGGTAATTACTCCATTATCTTTACACAATGATATGCAAAAGCAAACAGGTCAAAGTTCAGAAATTACTGGTGCCTCTTGATCCTGTTCAGCCACAGCCTGTTATAAAAGACACAAAGCTGGTGCTATATAAATGCTGTACACTCTTACAAATTACAAGTAATGACTGCTGAAAGCAGAGATTAGTGAGCCTTGGTGTAAACTCTCTAGTGTCAAAACACATTCATATAATACTACATCATATATACACACATAAATGTACATACAGGCATGCATACACACATACATACATACATACATACATACATAGTCAGCATATTTGTAAGACTCAATCAGTAAACTAGTCTTCACATATGTACATACACACAAACATATATAAACACATATACATACATACATACACACACACCTACTGTACATACATACATATGCACGTACATAACTTATTTATTTAGTTGCTTATATAATGATAATTGCTTTGTTTACAATTCGATTGCCATCTTACATTATCGACGTTAACAGGGGACCCTATTTAAGCGGGACCATGGTCCCTTCTGGGCTTGCCTTTTGTATCCTGGCAAACTGTAGGCCTACGTTTTATGTGTAACCTGATATGTCGAATTTGGGATCAATAAAAGAGTCAATCAATCAAAAATCAGCCAATCAATACATACATCAATTCAAACATCATCCACCGTAGCCGTCCGACAGTCTGAATGCCTGACTCCTGGATCTTGACCTGGAACCGAACCCTTTTGCCTATCGATTTTGTTTTGACTGAGCGCCTATGAATAAGCTGGTTCCCACGACTTAGCTTTTGTTGACGTATGTACATAATATTTGTGTATAACGTACATACAGTACTTCTGACTGTATTAGGATCTGCTTCTATCAGACAGGAAAGTTATAAGCCTGCGTCCTAAACACAACCCGATCCCTTCATGTCTTTAGGAATTCGACTGAGTGCCTCCAAGTATTCCTCTCTCCATTAACTTCGTTTTTGGACACTCAGAAGAATGCCACGTTTACCCATCATCATAACTCACGTTTCACGATTCTTCACGTTGATATCTGAGCGTCGTTTATAAACAAACTCTTACACGCGCCGTTGTGGAATTCCGACTGAGCGCATTGTACGGGTGAGGTACAAATCGGATAGGATTGGACTGGATGCGCCCAGTGGAATGCTGACATCCACGAAACCCGCCCAACTCTTCCACTTAACAATGGCCCTCGAGGCTCTCCACCCATATCAACTGGATCCTTCCCAATTTTACACAGCAAATATTGTTCCCACCGCGCCAGAGGGCTTTTAAGACACTGCAAATAATGACAGTTAGTTGGCATCGATTCCTTTTATGCCTGCCTGCCTGCCTGCCCGTCTGCTCATCCTCTTACTTCCTTCTCCTCCTCTTCCTCCTTCTCCTCCTCTCTTCCTCCTTCTCCTGCCTTCTCCTTTCCTTTCCTTTCCTTTCCTTTTTGTCTGTCTGTCTGTCTGTTATATATATATATATATATATATATATATATATATATATATATATATCTGACCCTACAGGCCCTTCTGTCTGCATATCCCAATATATTTCCAATGCCTCTCTTTCTTCCTAGGAGCCAGTTATTGACATAGCCTCCAATGGCCTTCTTCCATTGTTACTGGTCATCGGTCTGAAGCAGGCTGCACTCACTCCTTCCTCCCCATGCAATTGGGACGGGGAGGAAGACAACCATCCCCACAATCTGATATCTTCCTCCTACTCTTCCCCATCCTATCTTCTAATCCTTCAATTTTCTCCTCATCCCATTTCTCCATCTGATGTACTCCTCCTTACCCTTCCTCCTCCTAATTCTCCTTTTACTCCGCTTCTTCCTACTCTCTTCCTCCCATACATCTTGGGGATTTCCTTATAAAATGGCATTTATAGCTGATCGAAGACAAGGCCCGCTGTGGCTGATTAGGAACCCAAACCATTCTGTCTAAACTCTCCGCTCAGTCACTTTCTACTGTTTCATTATATCCAGATTTCGTGTTATTGTTTCATTGTCGCTGAAGTTTCTATTCTTGTTCAGTCGGTCGGTCGGTCAGTTGGTCGGTCTGTAAGTCAGTCAGTCAGTTAGCCAGCCAACCAGCCAGCCAGTCATCCAGCCATTTAATGAGTCAGTGAGTCAGTGAGTCAGTCAGTCAGTCAGTCAGCCAGCCAGCCAGCACGTCATCTAGCCATTTAATGAGTCAGTGAGTCAGTCAGTCAGTGAGTCAGTCAGCCAGCCAGCCAGCCATTCAATGAGTCAGTCAGCCAGCCAGCCAGCCAGCCAGTCGGTCAGTCAGTCAGTCAGCCAGCCAACCATCTAGCCATTTAATGAGTCAGTGAGTCAGTCAGTCAGTCAGTCAGTCAGTCAGCCAACCAGCCAACCAGCCAGCCAGTCATCTAGCCATTTAATGAGTCAGTGAGTCAGTCAGCCAGCCAGCCATTCAATGAGTCAGTCAGCCAGCCAGCCAGCCAGTCGGTCAGTCAGTCAGTCAGTCAGCCAGCCAGTCACTTAGTCCATCGATCATAAAGATAGCGTCTGTATGTATTGATAGCAGTGCAACAGAGTAGAGACGCAACTGCACATGAGCTGAAGTTATGGCTCCTTTGGGATCGTAAACTTGGAGTGGCGCCCAGTTATTGGGAGTCCTTGACGCAGACTGATCCAGTTCAACGCGTCCTTTGGCGCAGACACTCTGGGGGCATGTCATTTCCAATCCGAATACGTCTCTAATCGCCTCAACAGCAGCAACAAGCAGATCACAAAAGCATGAGTGAATACAGCAAGAGAGCAAGAGTGAGCATGGCAAGATGCCAGAACTGAGGACGGCAAGATGGCATGATAAAGTAAGCAATGATGGCATAAGTAAGTAAGCAAAGATGCATGATGCTGTATGCAATGATGGTATATACCCAAGTACGAGATGGCATCAGTATATAACAATAGTATAATCAAGTATGGTACGATGGCATGAGTGAGTACGGGAAGATGGCATGAGTGAGGACGGAAAGAAAGCATGACTGAACACTAGGAGATGGAATGAATCAATACACAGAGCATACAGAACCATTCAAAGACTTCCTCGAAAAGATGCCATTCAAATTCCCATCGATTATGCGACATTTACTGCATAACTCTTAGTACCTGAGCAGACTTTTGACTTTGTAAAGCACCCTAGAAGTGGTCTGCTCCTTACGATGCTATAAAATTGTCGTCATTACATTACATTACATTCCAATATTGCATTTATCTATGTAGGCATGACATGTACATATGTAAGTGTTGTATGCAAATGCATCGCATAACAACAGAACCAGACAACAGCTGGCAAGGCCGTGAAATACAAGGCCAACCAAGAAGATGACTACTTGACATGCTCTTCCCCACTCACTCATACACCCACCCATCCACCCACTCACCAACCCATCAAACTGCCAATACAAAAGCCATAATTTTTATGGACACTCAGGCTACATGGGCCAAGAGAAAGTGCAAAGCTGTCCCTTACTCTATTAGATTAGGCCTCAGTGGCGCCCTAGGCTTTGCCCCACCCCACTGCCAGGAACGGTTGTCAATAAACAGGGCCAGAGATGAGATGAACCCCTTAGAAAGTAATGTTACACCAAGAGTAGTTAAGATGAATGGCTGGAGGTGAAATAGTATCAAGTTCTTCTTGAGAGAAGTGGTTTGACACAAGCATATGAAGAAAAACACTCAGGCAGACACTCACAGATACACATACACACACTGGCAGATATACACACATACACACACATACATGCACAAACACATCGTTCAATTTGATTGACAGGGTTATGCTGTGTAGATTACCTTGTGTCACACGAATACTTGCCGCCTATAGAGCTTGTATAGGTGTAGGGGCTGAGCTTAGGAGAAACAGTTTTGTCCCACTTGGGGTGGGACAAAGCCTAGGGCGCCACTGAGGTCTAGTCTAATAGAGTAAGGGACAGCTTTGCACTTTCTCTTGGCCCATGTAGCCAGAGTGTCCATAAAAATTATGGCTTTTGTATTGGCAGTTTGATGGGTTGGTGAATGGGTGGGTGTATGAGTGGGTGGGGAAGAGCATGTAGAGCTTGTATAGGTGTAGGGGCGGAGCTTAGGAGAAACAGCACTTATTGATTGATTGTACCTTCTAAGGTCATTGAGCCCAAGAGGCCGAGTCTTTGTGTTTGTTTAGGCTTCATTTTTGCATATATAATGAGCCGGTGTCTAATTTGTATGCATATAGTGCAGTCGCGTCTCGAGACGTTTACGTTCAGATATGAAATTTGAAAAGTTGCTGACTGTGCAGAGATTCATGGTTGTGACTGTATATAGTAGTAAAGTCTGAATTTGTGTTTGTTTTGAGAACTGCTTGTGATACTAAGATTAAAGATTTGATACAACTTAAGGAAGTTTAAATTTGAAGTCTTTTAGGCGATTATTACTTAGCTAATACAGTAAAAGTCACAGTACAGTGCAGAAACTAGGGATAGGCGCTGTTGAGTTATCTCTAGTTATAGTCAGCAACTAAGAAATATACAACAGTTCACCTGACGATTCGGTTACGGCTACTAGACACTGTGACACCTTATAAGTAGTAAAGAGATGGCTCTCAAATATTTATAGATACACAAATACAGACATTTATAGATACAAATACACAGAGAAAAATAATGCGGGGGAAAGATACAGGAACACAGAGATACACAAGAAATACAGAGACAGACAGAGTAAGACAAAGGAAGACAGAGAGAATATTTCTGCATTTATTAAGTGCCACTATCATCAATCAATAGCGCTGGGCAATCGTGAGTGAAGGACTCAATTTCCCTACAGAGTAACCGTCTCAGGGGAGGCTAGGACCATCCTCTCTGCATTACAAGCGGAGGGCTTTAACCAGTCGGCTACCATGCCCCACCACTGACTGAGATACAGAAATAAAGTGACATATTGAGTGAGACAGAGACAGGCATAGAGAAACAGATAGAGAGAGACACATGCAGACAGACAGACAGAGATAGAGGGCGAGAGTGAGAGAGTGTGAGAGACAGAATGAGAGAGAGACAGAGAGAAAGACAGAGATAGAGAGAGAGAAAGAGAGAAAGAAAGAGAGAGAGAGAGAGAGAGAACGTGAGAGACAGACAGACAGACAGAGACAGAGAGCGAGAATAAATCCTCACTGCCCACGGCAACAGAAATACAGAAATTAAACAGTAGTGGCCGAATAAATTACAGTCTGTGTACCACCAAACAGCAAAACCAGATTGAAACATCACAATCAAATCCAAGGAATCACTCAGCCTCCCTCCAGGCTTCATTTATCACTTCACTCCAACAGACGGCTAGTTCCAGACGGCTAACAAGTTTACCTCCCACCACAGCGTCTAGAGTTCAAAGCCAGGTCACATAAAAACAGACCATGTGCAAGCAATTCCTAAGGACATGTTGTCCCGTTGTCAGAATGTTGTTGCTGTTGTCAAGTCAGCTGAAAGATCGCACAACCCTCAAGACAAACTTACCCTACCTCACCTCACACTGCCTTACTGTACCTTATCTCACCCGGAACTTGGTAATTCTGGTGGTAATTTGCTAGAGCGCTTTCCACAATTTCACCTGAAAGTACCTGCATGATTAGATATCTCACCACTTGTGCCATCCTGCTAAGATTTCTCACCTCTGGTGCCTTCTTGATTAGATATGTCACCTCTGGTACCATCCTGATTAGACATCTCATATGCAGCACCTTCTTGATTAGATATCTCACCCGTGGTGCCTTCCTGGTTAGATTTCTCACCTCTGGTGCCTTCTTGATTAGATATCTCACCTGTGGTGCCTTCTTGATTAGATATCTCACCTGTGGTGCCTTCTTGATTAGATATCTCACCTGTGGGGCCTTCTTGATTAGATTTCTCACCTCTGGTGCCTTTTTGATTAGATATTTAGATTTCTCACCTCTGGTGCCTTCTTGATTAGATATCTCACCTGTGGTGGATTCTTGATTAGATATGCCACCTGTGATGCCAATGTGATTAGAAATCTCACCTGTGGTGCCAACATGATTAGAAACCTCACCTGCGGTGCCAACATGATTATAAATCTCACCTGTGGTGCCTTTCTGAGGCGAGCATGATGATGTTGAGCTGGACTCACAGATCTCTTCACCAGCCTCTGTTCTTCAAATAAATAATAATTCTCCAGCGTGCCAATCTGAAAATAAATCACAGGCAGTTGCCTTCAATTATCTAAAAAAATCCCCTAAGCATCTGAAACATTCTTTAACACCCTAAAAATACTGGTAAAGCATCTAAAACTAAAACATAAAATAGCAAGAGTTTTAAGTGGTGCAGAAGTCAAGCAATCTGTGTCAGAACCACCCCAAATTAAACAGGAATGCTTAACAACCAGCCAATCCTTCCTAACTTCTTCTTAAAATCTGCCATACTGTCAACAAAGACAGTACCAACATCCAAACACCTCCACTCCTCCTTCTCTTTTATGTTACTAACCCAAACCTTTTTAAACCTTCTTCACAGCTCACCCCTAATCATTTTGGTAGCTCTCCTTTGCACTTCCTACAGTTGTTCAAGGTCATATCATCTGAGCACCTGAAAAATCTTTAGTACATAAGCCATTCACAAGAAACTATCATCTCAATCGATTATCTCAGTTATCCCACACTACAGCATCCCAGCAGGGCAAAGCAATGCTTGGAAAACATACAAATTAAAATCATCACAAATTAAAGAAACCAATTTGTTGCTTTGGATGATTGTATAAGTTCTGCAATATATTCTGCTGATGAGTTGGCTGGCTGGCTGGCTGGCTGCCCAACTGATTGCCTGACTGCCTGACTGACTGACTGACTGACTGACTGACTGGCTGGCTGATAGTAGCTGACCACTTTCTTCACTTTGTCTACCTTCTTCCTGTCTGCAATCACTGACTATACAATTCCTCGTTTAGCTGATGGACACATGACACGTTAACAAATGCATTACTTTCTTACTTATTTACTTATTTAATCTTCTTAACAGTGACTTGCTGACTGCATCTACAGTTGTCAACATCTGCACTGAAAACATGCAATTAAATGCAGCCAATTGTTACCGTGTCTCTCTGACAACCAAATTTTTATTCACCCATTTTTATTTACCCAGCGCCCAGGGCAAGACCGGCGGATGTTCATTTAAAACTCGTCGACCCATTCACACTTAGCTGTCAACGCATTCATACGTCCCACCCCAACTTTGATATCCTACTCAAAAATGACATAGGATACGAACTGTTGGATGCCTTCACTCAAATGACCTGGACAAGTAAAACTGGTTTGATGTAACCAACTGTTAAAGAATTCAGCCTGAAGAAACAGATGCTCATCGCCAGCTCATAAAGGGAGATTGGGTTACACCAGGGCGTGAAACGAAATGTCGGGTGGCAAAGTACATACATACCAGGAAAGCCACACGTACTTTTCATAACCACTTGCAAACGCTTCTCTTTTGCGAGGGGAGTTGGGGAGCTGGAAGCTCCTGTAAGTAGGTATCTTAAAGCAGCGCTATATTAATGCTCTGAATGAATGAAAGAATGAATGAAAGAATCGATGAATGGACGAATGAATGGAAGAGTGAATGAGTGAATGACTGGAAGAATGAAAGAACTGAATGATGGAAGAATGAAAGAATTGAATGATGGAAGAATGATTGAATGACTGGAAGAATGAAAGAATTGAATGATGGAAGAATGAATGAATGAATGAAATAATGACTGAAAGAATGAATGAATGGACGAATGCATGGCAGAATAAATGAGTGAATTAATGACTGGAAGAATGAAAGAACTGAATGATGGAAGAATGATTGAATGACTGGAAGAATGAAAGAATTGAACGATGGAAGAATGAATGAATGAATGAAATAATGACTGAAAGAATGAATGAATGGACGAATGAATGGCAGAATAAATGAGTGAATTAATGACTGGAAGAATGAAAGAACTGAATGATGGAAGAATGAAAGAATTGAATGATGAAATGAAAGAATGAATTAATTAATTAAATAACGGAAGAATGGATGGGTGAATGACTGAATGAACGAACGAACGAACTAACGAACGAACACGAGGTCGGAGGTGAGTCGCATAGAAGCCCGCAAGCTGCGAAGTAAATATGACGGGGTCACAAAGGTTGATGAAATAAACCCCGAGACGGCCTCCGCCAGATCACCGTCAGCGTTAGACGCCCTGCGTTGGAAGATGCCGCCCAACAGCTGTAAAGTTGATACCCATTATCACCCGTCGGATACGGAGCCTGGTCGCTGGAAGATTAAGTGCCCACCCGAGACGAGATGAGTAAGATTTCGGGAAGAGGGTGCGAGCCGGCTGAAGGCACCGTGGCATCGGCCAATCAGTGTAAAAAATAAGATTGATGGGATGTTCCTAAGCAGCGTCAACTATCTCCCAAAGTGATGTCTGACTAGAACAGACACTTATCGTTCGGATGGTGTGTATAATCTGTGCATTCATGTAGCGCCTTTAAGAACCTTTCAAAGGGGCACTGTAGCCGATTGGATCGTGTGCTCGGCTTGTAATGCGGAGAGTACGGGTTCGAGCCTTCCCTGAAGAGGGTTACTGTGTAGGGACCTTGAACAAGTCATTCACTCACAACTGCTTTGAGCCTCAAATTCAGATTGACTGACTTTGCATGCATAATAAATGCAAAATAATAAACACAGACAAATTGTTCAGTAATCTCTGACCCAATCAATTTCGACAAAGTTTCTGGAAATGGATTACGATGCTTCAGTAGGAATTCACTTAAAGCAACCATTGATTGATGCAATCGTAATTGTAATCGTAAAATCCAACTTTCTAAATTGCTACTTAAAAGCCAAGCACAGGGCACCAGCTTATTCACGTGCGCTGCGTCAAGTCAGTGGGGTTGTCCAAAGAAGCCACGTCAAGAACCAAGTCCCGCTGCCAAAAGACAACAGACAGAAGAGGGAGCGGAACTGTTAGGGTGGGTTGCGTTTAGCACCAAAAGGCAGGCACTGATATGCACATGAAGCGTTAGCAACTTTATTCCCTCCCCCTCAGTGTAAGGGAAGGAGTGGAGTCCCAATCTTCCCAACAACATTATGCAGCCGATGTTCTCATTTTACGCCCGAGTTCGCCACAGGGCGCTAGTGTAACAAAAATTTCACAATATCTTTCTGTTCTGCAACAATATCTGTCTGTATAATTGGCTGGCTATTTGCCTCATCTTGTGTCTGACTGACTCACTCATGAACTCACAAACTCACTGTAAAACATTTGAATGCAATTAAAAATGTTTACGGTTGAGTCGACACAAATGCAAATCTCATTAATTTCAAACTCGTTTTAAACAGGGCCAAATTCCAGTTCATTGTACTTAACTTGGGGTCTGTTTTTGCCGAAGTTCAAAAGAATGCCAGTTATGCCACACATTATAATTCATTCCAACTTGAGTAAGCTATGTTCAAATACAAGTATACATTATCGTTATGTTGAAAATAGAGTTTGTTTTGTTCAAATTATCATTAATTTTCTTAATTCAGACTGTGAGGATGAGGACTGGGCACCCTCTCTTGCGGGGTTGGCTCAGGGAACTGTTCTTCCTTTTTTAATTCCTCATATGCCGAGGCTAAAAAACGGGGTCACTAACACTTCACACCCATCAGTGCTACTTGGAATTAGCTTAAGGAATTACTTTTCTAGGACTTTCATGTAGCAGAGTTCAAAGAATACGAGGCATCAGGTTAAACTACAGTCGAAACTAACAGAATGCGGTGTCATGTAAACAAAAGTTACACAATGTAAAGCCATGTAAACAAAAGTTACATAATGTAAAGAAATGTAAACAAAAGTTGCATAATGTAATGAAATGCAAACAAAAGTTACATAGTGTAATGAAATGTAAACAAAAGTTGCATAATGTAACAAAATGTAAACAAGTTACATAATGTAAAGAAATGTAAACAAACATCACATAATGTAAAGAAATATAAACAAAAGTTACATAATGTAATGAAATGTAAACAAAAGTTACATAATGCAACGAAATGTAAACAAAAGTTACATACTGTAGTGTCATGTCAAGTGGTGCTGATTTGTGCATGTAATGTAATACAAAGTAACGTCGAAAGAGTGTTGCAAAAGAATTAGTTGCGGTTGAGTGTTTGTTGGCAGACGTCTCAGTAACTCTAGCACAAAGATAGCTTCCAGAAGCCTAATGGAAAGCAGTTTTGGCATTCAAGTGTTACCACATTTACCATTACCACGCTTTTGTCCGACCGCTTAGCGGTTCCTCTTAAAAACATCCATCGCCGCTCCACCAGGTACGAAAAGGAAAAACCGTTTGCCATATCCTTACCTCACCACTTAAAAGCCACTTTGGCTTGCTCTCTTGTCTAGAAGTCATTTGCGACTGACGTAATTCACCGCAAGAGCCCATTTCCAGAACAGATTGAAGCAGGAGAGTAGTTCTAGCCTCCGGGAAGATCACGTGAAAAGTACTGACTGTATGTCTTGGATATCTGATTGAAAATTCGTGCCTTGCTTTATCGTGGCATCCTGCCACGCTATACATAGAGTACGGTGAAGTGAAAGCTGGGTTCAATCTGAAATCTAGGTTACATCTGGTTTCAACCTGAAATATACATTAGCTATGAAATCTAGGTTAAATCTTGGTTCAATCTCAAGTCTAGGTTCAATCTTGGTTCGATCTCAAGTCTAGGTTCAATCTTGGTTCGATCTCAAATCCAAGTTCAATCTTGGTTCAATCTCAAATCTAGGTTAAATCTTGGTTCAATCTCAAATCTAGGTTAACTCTCAGTTCAATCTGTACTCTAGGTTCAGTCTGGGTTCAATCTGAATTCTACATCCAATCTGGGTTACATCAAAAATCTAGGTTCAGTTTGGGTTCAATCTGAAATCTGGATTCATTCTTCCTTCAATCCACAGCATGGGTCAAGTCCCAGTTCAATCTACAACCCTGGTTTCAACCCACAGTCCTGGATCAACCCAGGTTCAATGTGGGATAAATCAGGTCGAACTCCATGGTTTCATATCTGGAAATTATACGTCAATGACATCTCAGAGGTTGCATGGCATACCACAGCCAGATGGGCCAGACAGACGTGGAGAAAAGAAAGAAAGAAGGTAGGACGCGAAATCTGTAACAGATGGTTTCGAAATTGAAACCAGACCTTGGCAAGACGTCTTGCAGACAGTCGGCTGTTAGCACCAACTAAAGCCAATATATTAACAACAGAAAGAAGCAATTAACGGGCAAAAATTATCCGTCTTTGCTGAACGTGCGCTGTCTCAGTTTCTAAGAGACACTCAGAAGAACTGCTGGGTACAAATTACCCGAGAGACGTTTGAAGGGCTTAGACACATCTGAGGACGCTGATCAGAAGCGTGGTCCCGAGCTCAAAGGATTTTTTGACTGAGGCACAAACGCGACCACAGCAATCCAACGACAGGGCACCTTTTTAACCTAAAAACTTATTATGTCGTTACTACTCTATTACCGCCCTTAAAGGAATGGAGGGCTAAGTAAGTAAGTAAGTAAGTAAGTAAGTAAGTAAGACATTTGTTAACACACCATCTGTCCATCAGCTGGGAGCCATGTACAATGATATTCCACAGCTTCCACATATTACACAGATTATATCACTCACTTTACCTTACCTTACATTGAATCATTCAATGATTTACAGCATTTGTATAGGACCCTTCAAGGTATCTATCTACTTAGAGCAACTACTTGCTTATCTTATCTTAGCCCTTACCTTTATACCTTACCTTACCATGTGCATTTATATAGCCCTAAATTACCTTAATATGTTATCATATCATGCACCTGTAGACCAAAAGCTAACCTTACCCTATCTTACCTTGCCTTACTATCATACCATACCATGCACCTGCTGACCTATGCTAACCTTGTTTTACCTTAACTTACCTTTATGCAGTAGTTTACCTTACCTTACCTCACTGAATCTTAATTAAATACTTTAGTAGGTCTGTGTCAGGGACCTGGGCGTCTTATGGACAGAGAGTCGACCAGCATCTAATGCAGACAATCCTCAGACTTCAGGGTTCCAAGCAAATAAATTGCTCTCAGTCTGGGTCTCCAATTTTTTGTCTCTTTTTATTTCTGTATTTCTCCTCCTCGGTTTGTGTGTGTCTCTCTCTATCTCCATGTATGCATGCAAGTATGTCCATCCGTCTGTCAGTCTACTTGTCCGTCTGCAAGTACACATGGATCAGACTTTTCCTAGGAGACTTGAAAGGGAAGGATGTCCACACTTTCTCCCTGGATATTTCCACAAGAAGAGTCTTGAAGAAACTCTTCTCGAGTGATTCTAAGAGCCCTACAACAGTGGGGGGAGCTTTCATCAGAGAGGATGGGGAGATGTGGGGTACAGAGAGGGGTGGTGTACAGAGAGAGAGGGCTGTCTACGCTCTACCTATTCAACAAATGACCAGCATATTATCTGTTCTTGTCCAAATTTGTTCACTAGCCGACACTTAAGTCCCGGTATTTGAGGTTCAGAAATGAGTGTGTGTCATTGACTAACACTTATACTTGTGTACTCATACTTGTGTACTGACTCAGTATACAAGTACTGTAAGCAAGTACCAAGTACCAGTAAGTAACTGTAAGCAGGTAATGGTACGTCACTGTCAGTAAGTAAGCAAGTGTTTGTATATTACAGGAAGAAAGTAACCATCTCTCACTGTAAGCTCAACTAAAAAGGAATTAAGTAAATAATTTTTATGAAACGAAGCCAGTCAGCAAGTATCAGTAAGTCAATGTTAGTAACTAAGTAGGTAAGTAAGTCCGTGTAGCTTTGATCTTCCAAGTGATTAGAAGTTTGGTATAACGAAACACAGAAACAGAGACTGATAACCAAACAACCAGCCAACCGAGTAACTGGTTAACCCCATGGTCTGCACTTTGCCGGCCAACCATACCACGGTGAACCCAGCCAAGTGCAAAAACATTAGAATTTAGTGCTATAAATGCACCTGCAGTGCAAACAACAACAGCAGCAGCAGCAGATAAATGGACAAACAGGAATCGCATCTGCCGACGCTGGTCAGTTCTGTATGTCTTCCTTCAGCTGTGTTTGTTCAATACTTTGCCAATATACATGTATATGATGGAGGATTCACTGTGCTAAGCTGGTGAATAAATAACAAAGCCCTGGACCCTGACGAGTGGTGCCACGGGACATAAGAAAATGCTCTGGGGCAAAGAACTTAAAGAAGAAGAAATGTAATATATTGTACAGTCACCCAAACTACGGCTCTCTATAAATCGTCTTATTATTATCATTATCACTATCACTATCAATCACTATCACCATCACTATCAATCATTATCATTATCACTATCACTATCGCTATCAATTACTATCACTATCACTATCAATCATTATCATTATCACTATCACTATCATTACCATAATTATTATATGTAATATATTATATATAATGTATATACTGTATTTAAATGTTATTCAAAATAGTCTACAGTAACATAAAGCAATTCAATGATATGTGGTTTGTTATAACGGACCACGCATAAAGCAGTGTACCCTGTAATGTAACATATTGTAATAAAGTGGAGTAGAGTGCAATGTAGTGCTGCACTGGAGCTATATAAATAATTACAGTCGACTGAAGAGGATAGCAGCTTAGAAGAGACACTGGTGCAATTTTACATGTCACACTCGTATCTCATTCACAAGGATATGTGACACTACTCACAGTAACAAATTTAGATACAACAGTAATAAGCATAGCATTCACAACAGGCAATTAAGGCATCTACCCACAACGAACCAGTAATTAAATCAATGTGGCCTACGTCCAGACACTTTGGCCCGAGACAGGCTGACAAAATAAGTGCATACTAAGTCTGCTGGGTAAATAGACTATGTTGTCCTTTCCTTCAAGTTCCCACAATTTATATCATGATCAATGAGCTCTCGGCCACATCGGTGTCTGATCTATACAGATGTAAGCGTGCATGTATATCAGACAATTTATATCATGCTAAATGAGCTCTCGGCCACATTGGTGTCAGATCTTTGCAGATACTGCTTCTAAAAATGCATATATATCAGATAAGTTGTATCATAACATATGAGCACTCAGCCACAACAGTGTCTCATCTTTGCAGATGTTGCTTCTACGAGTGCACATACATACACATATAAACAAACACAAAGTGAAAGTACTCTATGAGTACCGAAAACGGAAGGAAATATCAGAAATAAATACGAAAAACATGTCAAAACAACGAGGCAGATAATGTATGACCCAATGGGCAGGCAGCAGATTCCCCCCAAAGGTAAACAGACGAATACCCGGATGCCACTTCAAAGCAGATCTCCCAGAGGGTACAAAGAAGAAGTCACATTCTTGCCTGACAAGAAGAATCCAGGAACTCGGTACTGCATGAGGATATCACCAAAACACGCAGAACACCACAGGTAAGTACAGTATTACGCCTGGTACAGTTACGCACGAAAGCCTGGAATCACAATTTCACAAGAGACCACACACAGTCTCACTTAGAAAAAGAAAAGACCATTCCCCTAAGCTAGCCCGACATATACATCCATGGGTATGAAGTGAAGCAACTTCAGTTTTCTTAGCCTCGGCACATAAGAGCGGGTGGCCAGTCCTCTACCTTGCCGTCTAATCTTTGCACTGACAGTGTATAGCTCTTGAGGGGTGCAGGTGGCGTCAAAATCTCAAAAGATTTCTCCCTGGTATGGATTTGAACCCTAGGCCTCTTAGTTAACAGTCCACCATGCTAATCACTAGACTACCACACACCCCACAAAGTGTGTTAACTCTACTTAAACCAAAGCACTTAACGACACAATACAATATGCAAGATCCCTGAAACATCCATGCCCCCAACAGGCATCACACAAAGTGCAACAACTCTAGTGCCACCAAAACATTAGACACCACAAAAAGTGCAAGACCTGCTTAACAACAAAACAATAAATTATACAACATAAAGTGCCAGATCTTTATTTCACCAATACTGCATATCAATGCCACAAAACATGCAAAGATATCTGTAACACCAACACAGATAAAGATAAGGCAAAAGGCAAGATCTCCAGTAAAAGAAAGCCTTGGAAGGATGGAAGGAAGGAAGGAAAGAAAGAAGAAAGGAAGGAATGAAGAAATAAAGGAATGAAGAAAGGAAGGAAGGAAGGAAAGAAGGAAGGAAAGGAAGGAAAGAAGGAAGGAAAGAAGGAAGGAAGGAAAGGAAGGAAAGAAGGAAGGAAGGAAGGAAGGAAGGAAAGGAAGGAAAGAAGGAAGGAAGGAAGGAAGGAAGGAAGGAAGAAAGGAAGGAAGGAAGGAAGGAAGGAAGGAAGGAAGAAAGTAAGGAAGAAAAGAAGCAAGGAAGGAAGAAAGGAAGGAAGAAAAGAAGAAAGGAAGGAAGAAAGAAAGAAGGAAGGAAGAAAGGAAAGAAGAAAGAAAGGAAGGAAGGAACAAAGGAAGGTAGGAAGGGAGGAAGCTGATACAACAAATAACTCCACACTCCAACAGCATCATCATCTGCTTCAGCAGCATCAGTTCCCGACACCAGCCACTTAGCAGGTGATGGATGCAACGAATCGCCTCCATTCTTCTCAGACCCTCGTCGCTTAATGGTCCAGACTCCAAACGAAATGCTCCTCTAATGTTCAGCCCTAAGACTTGCATTCTTTCAAATAAACGTAAATTATCAGAAATTACCTGTATATCAATAAACCGATATCCCTAAGTATCACTGTAAAGAAATCAGCTCCAAAGAAAACATCAGAATTTAGGATCAGCTGAAATGCTAAACCCAGGCATAGAATCTCTTCTAAGTAGGTAATACGTCTTCAATAATATCACTTAGGGGCAGAAATAGCAGGAAACCCAAAACAAGCCGTATAATCCAATCTGTATAACTTAAGTTCTTCCAACAAAGTACAATATAAAAACATAATTAAGCATATATACAGAAATATATATACACATATAAATGCATAAATATGTGCAGATATACATGTGCATGTGTGCGTGTGTGTGCTATTCCTTTATACATTTAATACAACAGCGCCTTCTTATACCAAAGCAACCGGGAAGTTTAAAAAGTAAAATGATGTTCTCTCATTCGACTGTTGTATCAATGGATTGCAGTCTTAAGGCATTTCTATAAATAATGTCCGCATTTATAAAGCGCCACTATCTCATGACTAAGCATCAATCGATGGTGCTGAGCAACTGTGAGCGAAAGACTTGCTCAAGGTCCCTACAAAGAGGAGGTTCGAACCCATATTCTCTACATTAAAGCCAAGCACTCTAACCAGTCTAAAATGTAGCACTCTAAGGAGTTTCCAATGTTCATCTCGTTTCATGTTTACGTATATTCTTGCCGTAGTGTACGTTTCTTTGTGCTTCAGATGATACTACAAAACTGCTGAGTTACATTGCATTTTACAATCACTTTTAAAAGTCTCTATATAAAAAGCCAGACACATCACATCCGGTTACTAGCTGCAGTTCCCCAATCTAGCCCTATAATGAGTTTCCAAGGACGTCTGTCTCGACTGGTTGTGTTTACTTATCTGTTTTTTAGAGCAGAGCATTGACTTCGTGCCCTGCAGGGTTTCAATACGCTCCATTACGGTATTATTTTTGCTGCATTTATTAAGCGCCACTATCTTATGACTAAGCACATCAATCAAACTCAATGAGCATTTGTGCCTAATGGACTTGCTTTGGTACCCTACGGGGGTGAGCGATAGTCTAGTGATTAGCCTTCTGGACTATCACTTAAGAGGTCAGAGGTTTGAATCTCCGCCAGGGCTGAAATCTGTTTCGAGATTTCGGCTCCACTTGCGCCTCCTAGCCAATTCAGCCATAAGGAGAACACTGACCGTACACTGTCAATGAGAAGATCAGGCAGTGAAGGAAGGACTGGCCACCGGTCCTTATATGCCGAGGCTAAGAAAAGTGAAGTTGCTAACTCTTCATACTCATGGCTTCGTCTGGGCTAGCTTATGGGGCTACTCTCCTTCTCCTCCACCTCTCCTTCCTCCTCCTCCTCCTTCTCCTCGTCTTCCTCATCCTCCTTCTCTTCCTTCCCTATACTGGAACCCCTATATCAAGGGGAGGCGGGGAGGCTTGTACCCACACACACACCACACTACAGAACAGTATTATTATTATTTCTGCATTTATTAGGCGCCACTGTCCAAAGACTTCACAACAATCGATGGCGCAGAGCAGAGCAGTTGTCAGTGAAGGACTTGCTGAAGGTCCCTACCCAGTAACCGTCTCTGGGAAGTTTCGAACCCGTACTCTCCGCGTAACAGCCCCAGCACTCTCTCCAATAGGCTACCGTGCCCCACACAAAGTGTCTACGGTACGAGATACAGCTTACAAATGTATCAATGTAAAGACAAAGTAATGTATATCCTGATCTACAGACGTGTTTTACATCCTGTAATCTGGTTGTTGGGAATGTGCCTTGGGCACCCAATGGCGTCCAATTTCACAGCGAATTCGCTCCCTCCAAATGCACGGACACGGCTTCCGATTCAAACCGCCGTCACCAAATAAAGGGTATAACCCAAGGGGTGAGGGATCAATAGCCCTGAATGGCTAGACCGATGCCTCACATCTGGGTCGGGCCTAACCCCAGCTAGTCAAGTTGAGGCCAAATAATGATCGCCCCCTACCCTCTAAATCACCCCACAACGGACTTCCCTATGTGCTATTGTAGAGGGGTCCATGCTACTACCCCTGTAAGTTGCCCTATCTAAATCACCCTGCCCACAAACCCTTCACTGAGCAGTGACAGAACATGTTGTAGGACCTAATTAATATTCACTTAATATCTACCCAGTACACCGACACGGAAGGGTGGGTTGGGGTAGCAGGGTAGTGTTATCTCAGTCACCCCATCTTTCTGAGGTTGCGGTGACCTCAGGACAACCCAGACGGGGTCAACTGAACACTACCCGAGGCTTTACATATACAAGCACCCTTGTAACAGGTCAGTCTTTTCACATGAAATGGGGGGATTGGGGTTCTTAAAAATGCTGACGGGCACCTGTTTCGCCCGTAACACTAATGTCTCAGTAAAGTAAGTAAAGTATCCCACATCCCACAAGTGAGATGTAGGGGAGGTGCTCATTTCCTTTTCTAGACCCTTGAGCCGGCAATGGACGAATCCCATGGTCCTGGACACGGAGCCAGTGCATCGCAGGACTTGCCAGCTAACGCCGGTACCGAATCATACCGCTTTGTGACAGAGGCACGGTGTGCGCAAACAACTTGTCCAGGGTCGTTCAACGGAATCGAACCCGCAACCGCATGATCATTGACCAAACGCTTTGCCAATAGACCACCGAACGGCACTAATGTCTGCTACAGAATAATGGTGATTGTAACTGTAATTCTAACTTGCATAGCACCACTTTAAAAGAAACTCATCAGAGGCGCTCAATATTCCAGTCACTGTATAGAAAACAAGCCGACGGCAGGAGCAGTGGGTTATGGAGTAGGGGTAAACTGACCCAATTTTCTCAGGCCATGTGTACTGCCATGAACTGATCAGAAAACCCAGTTAGTCAGACAGGAAAAACAAAGATTTCAGACTGCCAAGGATGATCTTAATTCAAGCAGTTCGCTGCCCGAACCTAGAAAGATCACAAACCTTTACCTTAGGGTACAGTGTCTCCCTGCCACAGGTTTCAAAGTTCATCAAACGTTACCTTTACCCCAAGTCTGTTTTAACTGTCAGTAATTTAAGTACTTGTGCTGACAATTGACATTGTAAGGCACCCAAGAAGAATCTTGCTATTAAACAAATAGTCCTTATCACCTTATAGTACAGTTTTGATTGACTCCGCCATTAAAAACTCAGCCTCATGTACTGACACTCAGAAATTTTGAGAAGCAACACTTAAAGAAAATTTATACGTGACACCCAACAGATTAGAGTCTCAGATTAGGTTAGATTACATCAGACTATATATCAGGTTACATCAGACAAGTTCAGATTAAAATAGGTGAGATTAGGTTAGGTTAAATTAGGTTAGATTATATCATATTAGATTAGATTAGATTAGGTTAGAATAGATAAGATTAGATCAGTTTAGGTTAGGTTACATCAGGTTATATTAGCTCAGTTCAGATTAAAATAGGTGAGATTAGGTTAGGTTAGATTAGATCAGATTAGATTAGGTTTGATCAAGTTAGATTAGATCAAGTTAGATTAGGTTAGATTAGAACAGTAGTGGCTGTCACAGCATTAGTAACTTAAAATCTTAAGCTCTGCTCTCTAAAATATAAGTACAGAATGAGTACATCAACCATACACTGTCGATGGGAAGATCAGACGCTAAGGAAGCTAACTGCTCACCCCACATATGCCGAGGCTAAGAAAATGAAGCCTCTGGCACTTTGTACCAATCACTGCCTATCGGTTTAGCCCTACTTCTTCTGCTGCAGAACTGATATAATGTTAGGAATTACTAGTTAAACTAACTTACTCAGGACTGACATTAGTAACAGCTGTGCAATGATCTCAAACTATTTATCAGTGTTAATGATAATAAAGGTTAATGGCCATGATAACAGTGATGGTGATAGTTGATGATGATTCGACCCTCAGCTGATAATAATCATTGCATGGTGCTTCATCACAACATCAGTCAAGTTCTGTAACAGACAGACGTTGGCAGTTCCAAGGTTTCGGCTGCAAGGCCACGTCCTAACTGGAATATTGATCAGCTCCAAATGGATTTTTAACCTTTTCCAACTAAATTCCACCTCACCACAGCCCACGTGTCCGTCTGAACAAATCGAAACGCAGGCAAGGTAACACCAGGAAAAGTTATAACTCATTTGTTACATATGTTTACCATCACTAGGCCTTGGACGCTTTTGCGTAAGATCAGAGAATTTCATATTGTGAATGGCAAACAAAATCGTCACTTGTGAATTACAAGCTTTCAAATGGTTTTAAAGAATTAATCAGAAACTTCAGTTAGTTTTCAGTCTAGACTTAATCTCGAATTTCAATCATCACGAATTTAAACATTTTTCAAGAGGTTTGAGGAATCTATTTAGAGAACTCGCCAGCAATTTCAGTCAATTTTCAATCTTATTTTGTACATTTTCAAACCAATTTCAGTCTGCATTAAATCTTAATTCAACCAGGTTTCAAGCTTGAATTTATTTAAATATAATTTCAATCCGACTTCAAAACAATTTGAAATCAATTCCAGTCTGATTTCGATAATCAGATTATAATCCACAAAGACACAGCACATTTTACAGTGACAGTTCAGCTGAAAATGGCAGCTGGAAAACCGGCCCCTAAACTGGAATTATCTGCCATAAAACTCCATAGCTTTCAGGATAAATATCCCCTCCAGACAGGTTTCCCAAGCAACGGGCCAGATGAAAGCGTACTAATGGTTATTGGATTGGAAGGATGAATGGGCAAATGATTGGGGTGACAGATGAATGGGTGGCTACCCCATATTCTGCCCAATTAATCTAACAAAGACCCAAACCATTTGACATAAACCATTTGAAACCATTTCAGGAATGAAACAGATTACTCCACTGTACATCACAGTTGACAATAAGGACTACACCGATCATAAATCCCCCCAAGGAATTCCCCGCCCAGTATATTTAGTTATTTTGTTTACATTTCTTACTGGCTCCTAAAAGCAGTGTCTTGAAAAAGCAGACACAACAGTAGTCAGAACGTCAGCACAATTGTCTCACAACAAAGTACAGCCACAATGGCCAAAAGTAACATAGTAGTGGAGCTTTTGGTAGAAATGAGTTAAACTGACAGTAGGTGATACTGACTGTTGTAATCGTAACGTAATCGTAATCTCAAGATTTCTACAGCGCCCAATAAAGGCCATGTCACAGAGACCAGCTTATTCACAGGCGCTCAGTCAAAACAAAATCAATAAGCAAAAACGGTTCGGTTCCAGATCAAGATCCAAAAGTCAGGCAGAGAGACAGCGTGGCAGCTATGGTGGGTGGTGTTTGGGATTGGAGCAGAGAGAGAGATAAGAGGAAGAAGGGGTTATAATGTCAGGTAATGTAACAAGAAGTTTTACACACTCCTGCAATGTAATTAATATAAGGGTGTATAACGTTTGGGAGCCACCAATGGGGCACAGCCGTTTGCGTACAGAGCTGCAACACATTTAAAGTTTTGCTTATAAATCCAAATTTATACTTAATCTTATTAGCACTGTGAAGTAGAAGTCATAGGCTGAAAATGTCAACCAGGAGAAAATGAACATGATAGCAAACGACTCTTTAGAGAGACACAGTGATTAAATGGAGGCGGGTCGTCTGTGTTTGTAGCAAAACGAACCGCGAAGTATCTGCTTCTTAGATACTGAGTTTAAATTATGTGGGTTGGATTATAGTTTTGATAAATTTTTTATCCAATTTTAAATCATATGGCCAAATTCTCTAGTATAAGCCTATATATATATATATATATATATATATATATATATATATATATATATATATATATATTATTATAAAACTAAGATTAATTTTTTCATTCAGTCATTAGATCAGTTTTTCAGTTTCACTTACAAATATAAAACAGCTGGGAGCCGCTTATGTCTGAATAACTACAGCATGATTTCAGTATTACCACTTTTTTCCTAGAAAAAGTTGTACTCCTGTCTAACTGCTAATAAACCTACTATCCCTCAAGTGATAATCAATCAATCAATTGATTGAGTACTTATGAGGAAAAGGACACACTGTTTCTATGGACTAGTTAGCATTGTAATGTAATATATTTATATTGCAATGTAAATATAAAGCTACCTCTAAAGTGCTTTGCTGGTGTTTCTGAAATGCTTGCTCGAAAGTCTTTAAAAATACCGTGTGATGTGTTCCTATAATTTAAGTACTCACATGCAAACTAGGCCAAAATACTTTGCAAGTTTCAATTAAAATCTTATTTACTTCAACTTAAACCAGCATTTCTGGACCCAATACTTCAACAGTTTTTTCAAAAGATTTCAAAACTTCATTTTACTACAATGCTATTGTTTTGCTGCTATATAGTAATAATATTAATAATATAGTAATAATAGCATGCATGGTACAGCTACATTGCCTGTCTAACATCAAGTGTCCTCGTGAAGTTCACACGTCCTGTTTCCGTAATGTAAGTATAAAGCTAATCATAATCATAACTGCAATCGTAAACTCAAGATTTCTACAGTGCCCAATGAAAGCTAAGTTGCTGGAACCAGCTTATTCACAGACGCTCAGTCAAAACAAAATCGACAGGCAAGAAGGGCTCGGTTCCAGGTCAATATCCACTAGTCAGGCAGGCAGGCAGGCAGGCATACGGGACATCAGACGGCTATGGTGGGCGGTGTTTGGAATTTGATTCACAGAATAGATAAGGTTTTCATTTTTAAGTGGAAGACCTGCAAAGAGATTGCATGGGATGAAGTGATAGTGATAGTAAGTTTGTATGATGAATGAGATAATTGTTGTAATTCTGAGGGGAGTTTAGTCCAGAGGGGTGGAGCTATTGCATCACTGTTAGCATCAGCTCTGTGAAAAGAAGTGTAAAGAAATGTAAAGACAACAATTTATATAGCACCATAAATAACTCTTTGACACCAGACAGTTTATGTCCATGAGTGCCGAAGCTACATCAGTGTCTGCTTGGAGCAGACAGTACTTTTAAGAATGCAGACAGTTCTTTTCTTGGATCTTGTTGTTTACGAACGAACAGACAGCTATCTCTTCTGCACTTCCTTCACACGTCCTTCCGCAGGTAGGCTGTTCTGTTTTACCTCCCCCTCGTTCCGAGCAGCGAGAACATTTGCACTTTTGTTTACCTTCTCCAACCTCTGCGAACCCAGAATTTTATTATATCCATTGTTTACCGAAGCGCCTGATCCTTGGGTAGGCTTCGGGTGAAGGTCTGCCCAAAGACTGACAGACAAAATTAACTAGAGAAGGACATCTGGACATAAAACCCCCTAAGAATTCATTTGGAACAGAATCCTAGACTCAGAGGTACCTGCACAAATACCATTACACGTTAGAAGTTTATTTTTAGTTCTTATTTCTGCTTCATTTCCATTTAGACCTGTTGTGTCTGATGGTTAGCAAGCTAGACTGTCAATCCTAAGATTGACGGTTCAATGCCAACCAGCACCAAAAAGAAAATTCTAGACTTCACCTACAGAGGCGTCCTCTAGCAATCTTGTCTATAAACTGAGTACATCCACTGCACACTCTCGATAGGAAGATCAGGTTGCAAGAGCGGACAAGCCACCTACCATACAAAGGGACCTTAAATGGCACGGCACCCATTCAAATGAGCAGCAGTGATGAAGGACCACAATAAATTCATTGCAAAATGAGCTGGGTTTAGGCCATATGCTCGCTGTATAAAACCATGTACATTTAGATTTATAATCATGTGCAAAGACCACGAATATGAAACTGCTTCACCTCAATAGTTATTGTCTCTTGGTGTTAACTTAAGGGTACTGATCTTTTCTTTGTGCTTTGGTAGCCAATTGTTGGTGGTATTATATTACACTACACACACAATTTCTTTTGCTCAATTCACATCTGTAATGACCAGCACTATTCGCTTCACCAGTATTTACAAGGTTTTGAATACTGGTAAGTGTAGCTGCTTGCTAGACAGTACTGTAGCATCCTTCAAAGGCCCCTCAAAGGCATAACAGTGTGCCACGTTAAACTTGCAAGTCAGTATTGTAACACCAGTGCTTCAGCCAAAGAAAGCAACAGCTTTGATAGTCTTAGGATGATTATAAATACACAGCCCTAATTGTAAATTGCTAATAGGCAGCCCTAATTTAGCGGGACTTAAGTCCCTTTTGGGTCTACCATTTGTATCCCAACAATCTATACAATGGTCAATGTACTTGTTCTTGTCTTTTGTTCTTTTGGAATCAATAAAGTTTTCATTCATTCATTCATTCATAAATGGAAGGACCAGACTCAGTGGTGACTGACTGACTGACTGACTGAATGTGTTAATGAATAAGTAAGTGACTGACTGATTTGTTCATTGATTGATTGATTCATTTATTTCCTGATAAATGCAACCATTGTTCTTGCTAAAAGATATTGTCAGTGTACTCTGTTGATAGACTGACCGAGATTTATGGGCGTAAATTAGTAATTGCAAAAACAATCAAAGTCTACAGTTACAATTACCTGGCCAAGATTTCTAAATCCGTAATCCGCTGCAACCTGGTCGGCCACTTCCGTTCCTCCAAGAATCTCCACAGCCCACTTGTTCAAAAAGACCGCCGTCTGGACACCCTCAAAAATGAAGAAGATCCACACGACAAGGGTGTTCAACCACATGGCTAATCCTTTGGCCGGGGGGCCAAACCGCGAACGATCGCCACGACACTCGCCAACTACCCTAGTCACAGTCAACCGGCTAAGAATGAACTAATCTGAACTTAAGCTGGTAAACACTTGAACACGATCTCCACAGAACGGGTTGCCCCGACAGAGGAACCCAACCGGCAGGGACGGCACGAGCCGAAGGCCGCCCAAGAGACCCGATCGACGGTAACCCGAGAAGGCACCCCGCCGCTGGGCAAAAGCCTTCGATGGTTCGGGTTCATCGGCCCAATAAGACTTCTAGAAAACGACAAATAACTGCATAAAAAGCTGTAAGTCACACACAGTGGGTCACATACGGTCCCTACTCGACGATACACCACGAAACCCAAACAACACGATCGCTGCACCGTTTGTTTACAACGGAGGCTGCGCAGCCGTCGCCAAATTTATAGTCGACGTTACTCCACCGGCTAATAGGTGTCGCCAGTTACGACTCCACATAAAGGAATAATAAATAATTCACGAGTCAAATTGGATGAAAATCTATCTAAAACTTAATAGGATGACATCTTATGACAAGGAACATAATATTAGGGAATGTAATAACAAGGAACATAATATCAAAGAATACAGGCCCAATATCAAGGAATCTTATGGCAAGGAATCTAACGCGACCAGTCGAAGAAGTTTTAGCACTACACGCCCGGCAGTAACAACACGTGTTGAGAATATACCAACGAAGTTGCATCCACAGTGTAGTGAATCTAACACCAAACAATCTAATCAGCCGTGGAGAAAACACGCAGACGTTTTTGCTTCAAGTATTGGCCGTTAAGCCGAGCAGGGAAGTGTACGCCTACACACTAGCGTTTGCCTACTGTTGCATACGTAAGACCAGCAGCCTTGGGCGTCGGCTGTAGTATTCAAATTGAACCAACGGAAGTTGGCAGCTAAGGCTTACAGTCTGCGTGGACTTGATTTGGTTAAGCGGCGCGATTATGAAGGTCGTTGACCGACGCAGTTTAAGTTAAGCCTACGTTGAGTTCTGAGTGAGAAGTTAACGAGATTTTAAATTACGTTAAATAAGTTTATCTGGGGCGTGCATCACATCGCATCGCGTTTAGAATTTTGCTGGACTGCATTAGGCCTAATTACACAATTGCGATTACGATGTGAGTAATAGATTACGCTATATTCCGCCTTCATTTGTGATGTCACGTGATGCAGTATAAGAAAGACAATTCATGAAGCCCAGTAATTGCCGGAACTGGCGCATTTAGCATGGCATCTTTGGGCAGCTCCTCTGACTTGACGCAGTGCTCGTGAATAAGCGGTGCACTGCGCTTAGCTTTAGAACAGCGCTTTGGAAATTTTGGAGATTACAATTACGATTAGCGTTCGCAGTTAATGCTAGAACTGCTGGAAGTGGCCAGATGGTAGAGGCCCTATTGCTCTTCTTCATGCAACTTATAGAAAAAGGGCCCTACTCATGTCCAAGCTCTTGTGGCTGATTGCACACAAGGCCATAAATGTGGGTTTTATGAATACTGATATGCTTACTTTATTTGATTAATATCTGGAACACACAATAGCTTGACATTTAAGTTGTTTCATTCACTTTAGTTCGTTTCTTATATTTTAATCGAGTTATATTTTAATTCAATTTAAAATAAATAAGTACGTATTTCAATGTCATCGATCGTCGGCCAAGGTATTATTCCGCACGGCAGCAGTTAGGTGCCAATTAATTAGTGCGGAAGACAACAACCGTTGTGCAAACCAGACCACAGATTGCAAACTGAGCAGATAGGGTTTGCCCAACAACCGTTGGGCAGACTGCTCAGGTATTCCATTAAAAACTGAAGTCTCACCTCTCAAGAAATCCCACCGTGCTTAGTCTTGCCATTTCTCTCAGCTTAAACACAACCCACTCTAACCTCCTCTCTCCTCTCTCTGGTCTCCTGACAACCAGACTTGCTTCTTGACATGGCATCTTCGGAAAACCCCACGGTCATGACGCAGCGCTTCCCACCGTGCTTAGTCTTGCCATTTCTCCAAGCTTAAACGCAACCCACTCTAACCTCCTCTCTCCTCTCTCTGGTCTCCTGCGCTTGCTACTTGACATTTTAACATAGCGCTTTAGTAGCGCTTTAGAAATTTTGAGTTTACGATTACGACTGCAATCTAAACTTCTCTAATAGATCCTTATCCCGCACTGTGCATCGCCTGTGGAACGATGTTCTGCCAGTATTCAGCAAATTCTCCGATCTACCAATTCGCCAAACAACATCGGTAATCATAATCTCCGGATTTCATCAGCAGCCAAAATGCTAAGTTGAGGGGCACCGGAGTATATTGGATAGAGCGTTCGGCTTGTACGCGGAGAGTACAAGTTCAAGCCACCTCCGAGACGGTTACTGTGTAGGGACCTTGAGCAAGTCCTTAACTCACAATTGTTCGACGCCATCGATTGATGCTAAGTCATTACTGTAGATAGTGGCGCGAAATAAATGCAGAAATATAAAAAATAAGTCTTGGGAACCATCTTATTCACAGGCGCTGGGCCACATATCAGGCACATAAGGCTTCTCTGTCGCTCATCCCCCCGTGCTTGAGGATGCCGGTTCGCATACCGATACTGGCTATCTTTCACACCATTCAAACGGGCAGCGGTGGTGAAGGATCTTATCAGATAAATTCATTGAAAAATGAGCAGGGTCGGGCGCATACGGTCGCTATAGAAAAACATGTACATTTAGGCCTACATTCATCAGGGTTTCACTAAGAGCTCAAGTCCCACCACTTCGCGCATAAGTTGGTACCGAAAGCTCAGCTGTTGAGTATCACTTCTGAGAGTTCGATTTGACGACTTCGTTAAACTCGATCGTAATAATAAACTCTAAAAATTCAAAACGCTGTTCAAAAACTAAGCACAGATCACCAACCAGCTTGCATTCACGAGCGCTGCGTCAAGTAAGTAGGGCTGCGTCAAGTCACAGTAATTGTTGAACATTGCATTAGAATGCTGGCTGGCATTGTGATCAGAGGAAGTCTGGAAACCGGAAGAAAACTGGTTTTAAAAATGCTTCATTGTAAACAATGCGAACTTAATGTTTAGCCTTTCAAATCTGCAGCTACAGGTCCCTATTTCTTTTCTGCAACGTCAACCCAGTATCTCGTGTAAACTTTGCTTTGTCGAGAGTTTCTTTGTTTTCCTGCGCTAATTGGTGGCTCGATGCTGTATGGTCTGTTTTTCAAATATTTTTTGTTTGTTGCACGCAGCCTATTATACCGGCCGCACCCCTCTCTAATTGGTGACTTGTTATGGCCTATGGGCGGTTACACAGGAATCTGTTGACAGTTCGTTTTCCAATGTACACCGTACGTTCTAGTGGCTCCCACCTCAGGTGATAAGATACGTCCATCTGATAGGATGAAATTTTGCCGAACGAAATGGATAAACACCTGAAGAACATTTGACTTGACATAAGAAACTCAAAAGAACGGAATCACTGGTTCGCAATCGTCGCCGCCAAATGACTGACGTCAGGAACTGGGTGGTGATGATGGTGGTGGTGGTGGTGATGATGATGATGATGATGATGATGATGCCGGTGGTGGTGTTGGTGGCGATCATGATGATATGACAACAGCGACGACGACAGCGATAGTGATAATGGAAATTGCGTTGATGCTGTTGTTACGTCTGTTGTCGCTGATGATGATGTTGATGAAGATTATGACGATGATTGTGATGACAATGACAATCACGATGACCCTATAGTACGACCGCTCTCGCGCTCTTTAATCCCGGCTTCAGATCGAGAATTACAGGGTGTTAGGCAGAAGAAGTAGGAGGAGAAGGAGGAAGAGGACGAAGAGGAGGAGGAAGAGGAGGAGGAGGAGGAGGTGCACGGGGTATTTGGCAGGAGGAGGAGCACTACGTGCATTAGGGCTTCTGGATATTTCTTAATGACGCCATGCAAGCTGGTTCATAGACCTACCTATCAGTAATGGTACTTTGCCCATGCTATGATTTAGACTTTCGACGGAGTGTAAGCCTGCTAGAATTAAGCAAGCCGCACAAGTTTGCGATTTTGCCGGAAGCAATCGGGGAGGACTTGTGGGCAGGAATGCAGTAAATCGGGTAAAATGTATTGAACTTTGCAGCCCTGTTGGAGGTCTAGAGTACGTGTAATGTCCAAGCTATGAATCACTTGTGTAGAGGCATTTGATTGTGAGCTTCGGATTTCTTCAGCGCCCAAAGACAGCTAAGTCGTGGGAACCCGTCCATCCACAAGTGGCCCCCATTGAAAAATAAAATGGCTGAGTCATATATGGTTACGTTCGGCTCCAAGACAAGAGCCAAAGGTCAGGCAGATAGACAAGCAAACCGCAACGGTGGAAGGTGTTTGGAGTTGGGGGGACGAGAAAGGCGAGAGGATGAAACAGAAGGTGTTTTAATAGTACTGTTTGTGTAAGTCTCATCATGCTCAGACTCTGATCCGGAATGGTCTAAACCACTTAGAGGGAAGTTTTCAGGTAGAAGTGGAAGTTTCTAGGCGTAGCTGCTTAGAAACCAATTCGACAAAACCCAAAAGCCCAGCCAGAGCATTATAGATAAACTTCTGCTCTACTGGCGCCCCTCAGCGAACTAGCCAATAAAAAAGCTATAGCTCGAGCGGGAAATTACGGATTCGGTCCTACAACGGCGGATCAGGGTACATAAAACAGGGAACGATTTGTGGTTGGAAGAAGTTTGGCGGAGGTAAAGACCTGTACGCAATAGGTAGCCGATTGATTTGTATAGCCTATGTGGAGGAGTGTGGGGTCAAAACATTAACCATCTATTTTGAGATGGTTAACCATGTCCGCTGAGATGGTTAACCATCAATCATTAGCCATCTCAAGAGAGATGTTTTTAATGTTTATGGCCCTTGAGCAAGACCCCCACTTACAGTAGCTCAACGCCACTGCCTGGTGCTATTTTATTAGGCAGCGTCGGCATAATTGCAGAAATAATAAAAGTAAGTGTATGCGAAAATGCGTTCAAGTAGGAGTCTGGTCTGAACCAGTGACGAGAAAGCAGTCTACCTTAGGAATCACACCCTACTCAGGGCGTCATTCACGAGGCGGTTTTCGTCTTACGACTATTGTTCGGTCTATGAGCAGAAGGTAAGGAAACCTTACTTGTGGTTCAAACCATCTTCCATACTGAAGGTTCGTTTTCCCACATAGTTCACTCCTAGTCATGTGTTTTCTCGGCTGGTACAATTAACCATGTCTCATTAAAGATACAATTTTTCCAACTAATTTCGTTACTGGTCATGGAATTTTACCCGCTGGTACAGTCGTAATCGTATTCTCGAGATTTCTACAGCGCCCAACGAAAGCGAAGTCGCAGAACCAGCTTATTCACAGGCGCTCAGTCAAAACAAAATAGATAGGCAAAAGGGTTCGGTTCAGGATCAAGATCCAGGAGTCAGGCAGTCAGACAATTGGACGGCTACGGTGGATGGTGTTTGAAATCGAAGCGAGAAGAGAGATAAGGGGAAGAGGAAGAATCAGGGTAAGATTTTTGGAAAAGTAATGTTTTTAGTCTTGAGTGAAAGACCAGCGAATAAACTGAAAGAGGTTAAATGTTGGATGTTGAAGTGTTGTTCCATTAAAGATACAATTTTCCCAAAAAATTCCCTTCTGTTCATGGAGCTTTTACCCCGCTGGTACAACCTATCTCCCATTATGTTTCTCCACAGGTCTCTCATGATCACCAACCACATGATCACCAGCCATACGGTCGCTGTAGAAAAACCGTGTATATATACATTTACTATTAACTTACTCATACCTCTCTGAAATTCTGCAACTTCTCCTTAAGCTACGAAGTGCCTTGTCTTTGGAAGGACTTCTGAAGACCGCCAGCACTTCGCTCTTCTCCACCTGTCCTGAAGCAGGAAGGATCAGTTAGGAAGTTCGGCTTTCAGTTTGAGTTAAATGCTGCAGAAGAAAGGCAAGTGAATGAATGCAGTTGAGCACTCATCCGCTTGCCTCTCTTCTACAGCATTTAACTCAAACTGAAAACCGAACTGTCTAGCTGATCCTGTCCTGCTTCTACTCCTGCACCATCCCACCGACGATTTCCACCATAGCACTCTGTCTCCCTGCTTGTCTCCAAGGAATCTGACCTAACACCGGAAGTGACCAAACAACCTGGCTCTTGCAAACTTGATTTTCTGATTTTCTATCATCGCCGGTGAATAAGCTAGTCTCCTCGACGCGGCTTTTGTATAACGCTGAGCAATTTCGGAGATTTACATTTACAGTAGGCTAAACGCTAGCAGGAGCAGAAAAGTCAAGCCAGTTAGCTGGATTTTCCTGACTGATTAAGGAATGTGCGCGTCAGGTATGCCTAAGTGATGGAAAATCTGACATGTTGGACCTGGTAATATTTGACCTACGATCCATTATATTAATATAAGTAATTCCGTAATGATATGTAACTTACTTTCAAAATTAAAATACAATATAATTATAATAATCGAACTACAAACACCTACTCGGCATTTTTATTAGCCTAACCATTTCACTATAGATAATTAAGGTTTATTATGAGTAGCATATGATTTGCCCCGAATATACGCTAGGGCTTCCAACTTTTGATTCTGCCAATCCGGGACGCCCGCATATATAGTCACTCGATATGACAGTACCAATTTACCCTGTCCACGCCACTGTATGCAACAAATGTTGTCAGTTTAATGTAGGATCTACTGCAAATAGTCGTTAAAAATCACAGACAAATGATTTGCCTCAAATCATCAAGAGACAAGTGGCCTATATATGAAATTTGAATCAACTTCAGGAGAGCAAAACGTTTATTAAATTCCAGTAACCCACCAGACTTCAGGGCCAAAATGCAGATATAATTTATTGGGTCTACTAAACCAACTACCCTTTATTCTAAGGTCACTCTGTAAACCTTATTTACGGCCGGTTGTTCGAGTTTAGTGTACGAAAAGAAGAACAGCATTTGGTGAAGTGCATATTTACATCAAGTTCCGGTACAATTTGGGATCAATCCGGGACACGGGACACACAGGGCGGATTCCGGGACTGTCCAGGCGAATCCGGGACGGTTGGCAGCCCTAGCCTAACCAGGCGGGATCAACTAAGCCACCCTCGTAGCCAGGCTTATCGTTTCAGCTGTCTTTTACCAGCGATTAGGCAGAATTGTTTCTCAAACGGGACCGGTATGCAAGCTTCCGTAGCGTTACCCCTCGTTTTAGGCCTACACAGGCCTGTTATTTGTTTATTTATATTTCAAGAAGGGGTCCTTCCCCAAGTTCCGCACAACCTCTTATCCTCCCAAATCCCAGTGTCTGGAATCTCACCGTCTCGCGATCTCACAACAGTGTGGTTCCGAATTCTATCGGATCAGCGGGTCCTACGTACCCGGGGCCTACGAGGCCATCAGATATCGAAAGTAGAAGCAGCAGTGAAGTGGGTGTTTCTTGGCTCAAGTGACTACAGTATGTGAATCCACTCCTAATAGGCCACTATTAGGATGATATACGGTGTACTGATTATAGAGTTATGTCGTGGTTATAGAACGCATAATAACTACAAACTCAGATACGACACATTGCAAACAGTGACTGAAACCATCATGCATTTCTAATTTGTACACATTAACCCTTTCAGTAGGCTATGCTGCAGTAGAATAGGTGGAATAGCGAAAGGTTTAGGCCTAATTTGAGTGGAAACAAAGATAAGAAAAAGAGAATCAACCTGGAGTGGACAAAAAGAGGCAGCGATGGCAGGGGCAGTTTTAAAATCGAGCATTATCAAATACGGAAAAGGTCACGAATATGATTGAAATTGGTGTGTGAGAGGTTGGGAGGTGGTTGAAAGAATCAGGGATTTTCGAAATCTGATTTGGCAGACTTAGAACAATTAGGCATAATTCAGTTTTGACACAGTTGAGGCAAAAGAGGTTGGGGGACATCAATTCTGAGATTTGTTTGACAAGATCAAGCTACAAAGTGATGGATGAGGAAAAGGCGTCGATCTGTAGTAAACATTGGAAGGGCCCAGGCTTATAGTGGGGGTCTGGGTGCAAAGACTCTTTCGGATTCCAGAGGCAAAGCACCTGGTATAGGGGTCAAGAATAGATTTCATGCACGAAGAATGAGAACTTTATCAGTCCACAGATGCCTTTTACTGTTTATGGAAAGGAATTACCGAAAATGGGTTTCAAAAACCGTTTTTCTTCGTCAAGAACACCGATTCGATATTCGAACAGCTCTTTCGTCATAGAAACGTTGCCTGGTATATGTAAATTAGGTCTGCTGAGCTATGCGCCCAATTATATCTATTTCTAGCAAATTTATGGGGAGTGAACTTTATGCCCCGTATTACTTATACACATTTCTGTAGTTTGAAACAACAAGACTACACACTCCAAATCTTCCATTAATGTTGTGTAAAAATTTGAGGAACTTTTAATTGAGATTGACTGAATAAAATAACGGAGGACTTGGTCCATCTCAAAATAGTGGGTGTAACTGTCCTTAAGCTATTTGGTTAAAGAATATAAATTGTAATCGCAGATTGTCTTATTGGTTATTAAAAATTCGAAAATTGCTGAAAGAGATTCAAGTCCAGCAGATGTTAGTTCTAACCCAGGTGCCAACTTTCTTCCAATTTTGGAGACGATTTCTGCTTCCGTAAATAAGCTGATGGAACATCAGACAGAATTACAGGACCAGCTAGCAGAAAGTTCCTTCCGTTTGAAAACTGAATTTATGGAGAGGCAGCTATCCTTACAGGAAAAGTTTGTAGAAAACCAGACAACCCTACTTACTGCTGCTAAACAGAGTTTTTACACCTGACTAGTTCGTTCCCGATCCTCTAGCCATCATCTTCTATGGAAAACCATAAACCAACTCCTCCATTGAAACTCATCCAGCCCACTTCCAAATTCTCTCCCATCTTCTTCATTAGCCGACTCGTTCTGTTCTTTCTTTTCGAACAAAATTAGTACCCTCCGTCTCTCTCTTCAATCTCTCCTTCCCAAAACCACCAATAACCAACCTGATGATGCTCCCTCCCCACTCAGGACTCCCCACCCTCCCCACATCGATCCTCATTATCTGTCTTTCAACCCACTTCAGAGTCTGAAATATTACACCTGTTAAAATCACTTCCAAACAAACAGTGCGAACTTGACCCTATATCCACCTCCTTACTGAAAGACTGTGCATCTGTCCTTGTCCCAATCATTACCAAAATAGTTAATCTCTCCTTATCTACGGGTAATTTTCCCCTCCTATTCAAACACTCTCTTGTTACCCCACTTCTAAAAAAATCATCTCTTGACAAGGAAATCCTTTCGAACTACCGGCCTGTTTCTAACCTGACTTTTATCTCCAAATTAACTGAACGGATTGTCCTCCTCGCGAATCAATGACTATTTAGCTTCTAACTCACTCATTAACCCACACCAGTCTGGTTTTACTAAACGCCACTCAACCGAAACTCTGCTGACATCTCTCTACAACAAGCTTGTTTCTGCCATTTCTCATCAACAGGTTTCTTGCCTCTGTCTATTTGATATTTCTGCAGCCTTCGACACCATAGATCACAATATCTTACTCCACCGACTTTCACCCTGGTTTGGTATTGCTGACTGCTTTCCTATGGATACAGTCTTATCTCTCCTCCCGCTCTTTCTCTGTTAAAACATCGGAAGGCTCTTCTCAGTCATGCCCTCTCATTTGCGGAGTTCCACAAGGTTCCGTTCTTGGATCTCTTCTGTTTATCCTCTACACTACCCCACTCAGTTCATTCAGTAAAGCATCCTCAATTGATCATCACCTCTATGCTGATGACATCCAACTATTCATCTCTTTCTTTCTGAATTGTTTTAACGACTCTATAAATCATCTGCTTCATGTGGTCAAACAAATCTCCTCCTGGATGACATCTAATCTCTTGTGATTGAATCCATCTAAGACGGAATTCATACCTTTTGGCCTACGTGATCAGCTGAAGAAAATTCCTGACCACTCTGTCTCCCTCACCCTAGACTCAGCCTCCACGCACACCTTTAATACTAATTCTCCTGTCCGCAATTTAGGTGTAATATTCGACCAAAGCCTCTCCTTTTCTGATCATATCACCCATCTCTCCCGCTCTTGCTCATGCATATCCGTGACCTCCGCAGAATCCGCCCTATGCTTGATTTCAAAACTGCTCTTACCATCGCCACATCCATAGTCCATGCAAAACTGATTACTGTAATTCACTTTTCCTCAATATAGACAAAACCCAGATAAAACGCCTACAAGCTATCCAGTATGATCTCGCTCGTGCAGTCACCAAAACCCCCAAACACCATCACATTACCCCTGTTCTGAAATCACTTCACTGGCTTAAAATACTAGAACGAATATATTACAATGTGTTATTGCTTACCTACGGCACACTTCAGTCCTCTCAACCCTTCTATCTTCGTCAATTATTTACAGTCCAACCACTACGTTCAACCCGCTCCTCGTCTGTCCTAACACTTCTTCGCCCTCCCGTCACCTCATCCTTAAAATTTGGAAATCGCTACATAGCCGTAGCTGCCCCAACCCTGGAATAAACTCCCGCCAGAATTACGACAATTATCTCGTCCATCGTACGGAGCTTTGCCTTTGTTGGCCCTTCCAGCTGGAACTCCCTTCCTCTTGACCTGCGGCTTCAATTACTTAGTCTATCTCCTGCCCAGTCTCGCAAACGCCTGAAATCCTTTTTGTTTGTTCAAGTCGGGAGCGCCACTGTTTCCTAAGTGGCGCTTTATAAATGTTCGTTTACAATTACAGTTACGGACTCACCAACACTTCACCTCTTTCAGTGTCTGCGCTGGTCTTTCACTCAAGACTGAAAATATTTCTTTTCCAGAAATCTTATCCTGATTCGTCCTCTTCTTGTCTCTCTTCTCGCACCAATTTCAAACACCATCCACCGTAACTGTCCGAATGTCTGACTGCCTGACTCCTGGATCTTGACTTGGAACCGAACCCTTTTGCCTACCGATTTTGTTTTGACTGTGTGCCTGTGAATAAGCTGCTTCCCGCGACTAATCGTTTGCTGGGCGCTGTAGAAATCTCGAAACTACGATTAGATTACGATTAAACAGTGATTATAAATAGAACGCATCATACAAAAGTTCACCTGTTCACAACGGGACCTGGAATTAAAAAATTATGTTATTGTAATTGTAACAGTAATTGCAATTATAATCTGACATTTATAAAGCGCCACTTCAAGAATAGACTCATCAGAGGCGTTCCCGACCCGAACCAGTGAGACCACTGACAAATAATACAGACTTCAGGCGCTTGCGAAACTGCCAAAGAGGCAAACTGAGGAATTCAAGCCAGAGCTCTACGGAAAGGCGATTCCAGCTAGGCCTATTAGTTCCAACAAAGGCAAAGCTTCTAGACTGAGCTGTAGCAGTGCGCATACCAGGGACAGTCAGGAGTCCAAGGGAACCGAACCCTTTTGCCGACCGGAGAGTGCTATGGCCTGGAACCAAGGAGACCGAAATGCAGAAGTCCCTAAGGTATGATGGAGCAGAGTCAACGAGACAATTACGCATAAGGGTTAGGATCTTGAACTGAATACGCTGATGAATGGGAAGCCAGTGCACAATGTCCCGCATAAAGGAGGTTATATGGCCATACCTGGGAACGCCTCCACTAAGACGAGCAGCAGCACTGAGAACAGACTGAAGCTTGGAAATATTGGCAAGTGAGAGTCCAGCAAAGACAGCATTACCAAAGTCCACCCTAGTGCAGATAAGGGCATGAATTAGAGTAGTAACGGCATGAAAGGAGAGGGAGCGGCGGATGGTACGAAGCTGACGAAAGTGGTAAAAGCATGAGCGGGAGACACTGTTAACATGATCGGTCAAGGAGAATTCCCGGTCCAGGACAACCCCAAGATCACGGACTTTGGAACAGAATAGAATGTCCGGAAACCTCTGGCTTAAGGATGATGAATCAATCTTAGCAAGCTGAGCACGACCACCAAGCCAGATGAATTGAGTCTTAGCACAGTTCAGTCGGAGGCGATTAGAGGACATCCAGAGTCCAAGGGCAGATTTTGCGTCAAGAATCCTCTCAACCAGAGAGGGAGCCGCTTCCGCTGGGCCATGAGCGAAGGCCTGAGTGTCGTCTGCATACTGATGGACAGCAACACTAATGGGAAGGAGAACCCGTGCCAGGTCGGCAGTGTACAAAATGTAAAGGAGAGGGGCCAGGATTGAACATTGAGGAAGGCCAAAAGGTATAAGGGACCAGGCAGAACGTGTAGGCCCAAAGATAACAGAATGAGAGCGGTCTGAGAGGAATGACAAAAAACCAAAGAAGGGCAGTATCAGTAATGCCAAAAGATTTTTCTAGACGCTCCAAAAGGATAGAGTGATCCACAGTGTCAAAAGCAGCACTAACATCACAGAGAGTAAGAAGAGTAACCTGTCCACAGTCAAAAGGTCCAAAGACATCGACCAGGAGACGTGTAATAAGTGATTCAGTAGAGTGTAACTTCCTAAATCCTGGTTGAAGAGGAGGCATGAGGGAGATAGAGTCAAGGTGGCCAACCAGTTGGACGGACACACATCTTTCAAGAAGCTTAGAGAGGAAAGAAAGGTTAGAGATAGGTCGGTAGTTAGAGATATCACTGGGGTCAAGACCCTGGCGCTTGAGAGAGGGAAAGACTACAGCACGTTTGTGAGAAGCCGGGAGTGAACCTTCACCCAGGGAGGTATTACATAGCGAGTGTAAGAACGGAATTAAGTCATGTAAAAAACCCTTAATTAAAAATGGTGGTAATAAGTCCATGTGGTAATATGTGCATGTTGTGCAGTTGGCAACCTCTTGGGAACCGAACGCGTGGACATTGGGTCTACTGGGCTTCTTTAATTGCTTATTTAGGCTCCGGGAATTCACGGCCTGTTTGCCTGATGTCATTTAAATCTGGGCAAAAATCTGATGTTTTTCAAATTGCCTATCCTCGGTAGCCTGTCGTTTGAGCGCTTGGGTCGTGCTTCGTTCTGCTTTAAAAAAATGAAAGGCGGTTTTGCTTAGACGTAAGTGGCCATCGACTGATGCCTTGCGTGTTAGAATAACGGAGCAATAACAGTTTACAGATTAGATAGATTAGGTAAAGAAAACTTATTTGTTGGATTAATGTTGCCATAGAATTGAGCCAATTACGTTACACAGTCACGGCTTTCTTTATGGCTTTTGCAGGTCTTCTCAGCCCGTCTCTTACAAGACGTTCACTTTTGATTCACTTTGAAGCATGTATTTCGAAGGCTGTAACATGAAAAACCTTGAAGGTCCTTACAGTTATCACCTTTACATCGGATTCGCTCCACCAAATAAGAAGGCAGTCTTTGACCTTCGTAGAACCTTGGAAGAAAAAGGAGTGAGTTGCTGCCTCCGAGCTACAAATGATGGTGTCAAGTCGTCCATACAAGAAGGAGTCAGCACAAGTCGGAAATGCTTACTTTTCCTTACACCTGACTACTTAAAAGATTACTGGTACCAAATTGAAACAGTGGCTGTGGTAGAGAAATCCGAGCGATTCTGTCGTGACATGGTGATGATCCTGAAAAGCGAGGAACTGCAGGAAGTTCCAGAAAGACTGCGAGAATTTACAACTATTCAGTTTAAACAGGAAAAGCTGAATGACGAGATATATCTTGCACAGTTTGTGGACGTGATCATCCGAGGTATGCGAATGTTGACAGTGCTGATGATGATGTTGGCTTTCATTTATTTTATATATTTATATATTTATGTAACACCATTATCAAACGACAAAGCTTCAGTTAAAGCAATTGTGCTAAAAATACTTGCCCAAAATCCACCATGGCAATTGTTGTAGACGAGACTCAAAGCCGCATTTTTCTCATTACAAGATGAGTGCTCAGCTGGTGGTCGTGGTGGTTGTGGTTGTTGAGGTGCATTTATGTGTGTATGTACGTACGTATGTACAAGTGTATATATGCATGTATATATGTATATATGTATGTATATGTGTGTATGTATGTAAGTATGTATTTATGTATCAAGACATTTTATATTGTGATTTTTAAGTACCTCACAAATGATGGCTATGACGATTATGAAGACGACGATGACGATGACTACGACAATGATGAAGATTATGATGACGACAACTACAGTGTTGATAGTGAAAGTAATAATGATGAGTATGACAATGATATTGATAGTGATGAACACATCAGTGGCAAAAGCCGCTGCTCCCTTTGGATTTCTGTGTCTGATGGAAATCAGCCACTAAATATTCATGATTTCATAAATGCAATAAATGAAATAATTCCATGTTTGGTTCAGAGCCCAATGTGAAGTTGACTGTCCTACCAAAACAGAACGTCGGATATGGATCAGCTTGCGGCTACTTCTATGGCTTTCTTCGTCTCACATTACCAGGTAACATAATCAACAGGCAACAAAAATGATCAGGTCGCATAATAACAGGTCACATAATAATCAGGTAGCATAATAACCAGGTAACATGGTAGCCAGGTAATTTGAAAAATTGTTGTTCTCTCTTAGGCAGTTATATTTTATACTGGTAAACAAACAGCTCAATTTCACTGCATTCATACTTCTTGGTAAACAGGTAGTTGTAAAGGGCCTATTCAGCAGCGTCTTCACTTTCAGTATATGAGCCATCCATTTCCTCTGTTGCATTCTTAGTAAAAATATATAAATTTCAAATGTCAATTATATAGAAAATACTAATATACCTTTAATTCTGTCAGAATTTAAGAAGCGATTGATCGAAGAAACGCTGAAGAATGATCCGGGCCTTGTGTCAAAGACCATTCAGAAGATGCTGATCATAATGCCGGAGAGTTGCTTCTGTGCTGTGCAGATTGAATCGCCGAATCAGATAGAATTCACTGGAAAGTTTGTTGTTTGCGTTGCACATAGAGCTGGCAACAAGCAACGCGACTACAAGAGCTCGCTGTACAGGCTGTTTGATTATGAGGTATGTTTATTTACGGTCATTGGGGGGATTTATTTATGTTCGTGAGGCATATGTGTGATGACAGTGAGGTATATTTATCACATGTTGGTCCACATCTATGGAATTCACTACCACCAGATTCGAGGCTTCCTTCTGAGGTCAACCGTCTTCGAGGCGCCTCTATGAATATCCCGTACTCTGATTTGAATATGTATTATAGGGACATGACAACTGCTCTACAATATACCTCTCCTCCGCTTAAATCCACAACGGTAGTTAGGACCCATGATGTCTTTGATGAATTTATAATTTTTAAACTGCTTGATGAGATACCAATGTTGTTTCTGAAAAACGCTGCACCCATCCTGGCTAAACCCGTTACTTTTCTTCTTAACCAATCCATCCTTAGATCCTATGGTCCACCTCAGTGGAAAAATAGTGTCATCACCTCTGTTCCCAAGGTTCCCAATCCTACCTCGTGTAGCGATTTCCGCCCAATATCTATAACATCAATTCTGTCTCGATTACTTGAAAAACTTATTGTTCGAAGATACTTCTATCCTATTCTTACTGAACAAACTCTCAATCATAACTTCTTTGACCAATATGCATTCCGGCCTACTGGTTCCACGTCTGCAGCTCTTATTTCTATTACTTACCATATGTCTGAACTCCTCGCTTCTAACCAATATGTTCATCTCATATCCCTTGACTTCTCAAAAACCTTTGATACAATAAGACATGCCTATCTCGCTGATAAACTTGCTGATCTTGCTATTCCTGATCACATTTACAATTGGATAATTTCCTTCCTAACCAACAGACAACATTGTACCAAATTCAATGACAGTGTCTCTACCTTAGTTGGCATAAATTTCAGGGTTCGGGTCTGGGACCAGTGAATTTCCTAGTTGCCATATCCAAGTATAAGCCTTTAGCACCCAACAGTAGCTTATTTAAATACGCTGATGACAGTTACCTTCTTATACCATCCTGCAATAGCTTGATGGTCCAGGCAAAACTGGACCATGTCGCCCTTTGGGCGGATACGTGTAACTTAAAACTTAATCATAAAAAGACATGTGAAATGATAATTCACCGACCAAGAATGAGAAATCAGCAAATAATTTTACGTAATGTTATTCCTGGTTTAACCAGGATACCAGAGATGACAATATTGGGTGTTACCCTATCGAGTATGTTAAATTTTGATTCGCATAATGATCGGATTCATAGTCATGCGCGTCAGTCTTTATATGCCATATGAATTTTTGTAGCACATGGCCTCACTGGCCCTCGGCTTTACGAAGTTGTCCGAGGCACAACACTGGCCAGGGTGCTGTACGCCTCTCCCGTGCGGTGGGGGCTATGCTGGGGGCACAGGCTAGAGCTCGGCTGCAGGTTTTGATGCGGAGACTTGTGCGTCTCCGCTTTCTTCCTGGAGACTCCTCAACGTTCAATGAACTCTCATCTCTTTAAAGCAATCTTAACAACCCAAATCATGTCTTACATCAGCTACTTCCACCAGTTAAAACCGTCAGTTATTCCCTACGGCCCCACACCTATGATCGTATTATTCCTCCTGCTGACAATTTAACGCGTAAATGTTTTATTATTAGGATGTTGCATGAATATTAAGTTTTCTTGTGTTCTTAAATACTTGTAAATCGATGTGCGATTAGCTATTGGTTAATAAAGAATATACTTACTTACTTCTCTTTCTCTCATTTTCTTTCTCAAAAAAGTGAAGACGTATGTTTTCCAGCTACCCACGCTTCTGAGATGAATTCATAAATTAGGAATCTGATTTACTATAAATAATAATAATCATAATATCTTGTGGCTAATGAGTTCTTTCTAAACTTAACAGACATGCGCTTGAACTCGTGCAGAAAACTGCAGCTGTTCAGATCTACTGGCGCTCCTACCCCTTACAGCAAATAGATTCCCTCAGATTAAAATGTGGCCTGTTTTGCCAGGTGTGAAGAGATCTGAAAAAGGAACTACATAAATTACGCATTGCTTCACAATGATTCTATCCAAGAAACAAACCTATAGTGGGTTCTCAAAATTTGCAACATAAATCGATATCTAACTATCGGAACCTGTTCTACATAATTCTGTGATCATTGTTTTTACATGCCATTAATCTCTTTCAATTTGCTTACATACTGTAGCCTGACTTCTGATTTCCCTTACCTATAGGATTTTGACCATGCTGTAACAAATTACCGGTTTTGACTATAGTCTAACTTGAAGTGACCTTCGATTGATGCCGGGTGCCTTATGATAACGACGCTATAGAAGTCATTAGATTAGACTACTTTCGTGAAGGCACTTTGTTATACTGTATTGTGAGCCAATTTTTAATTGTGAATACCCTTATGGTAGTTGCTTAGAGAACTGATGAATGGCGATGTAGACCAGTGGTCCACCCAATCCACCGTCATCCCATTTCTCTAAACTGAACACAACCCCTCATAACAGCTCGCCTCGCTGGTTTTCTGGCAACGGGAATTTGTTCTTCACGTTGTACCTCTGGACAGTCCCCTCTGACTTGACACAGCGCTCGTGAATAAGCTGGTGCCTGGCACTTGGATTTTAAGCAGTGCTTTAGAAATTCTTGATGTTATTCCTAAGACATATGTGATTAATGCTGTAGTTCTGAAATTTCAGAGACAACAGGAGTTCTATTTTGTTGGGGAGTTGGCGACTCCACTGCTGACGATGTACGAGACTTACTACTACAGACTTTGTGGTCTGACAAAGGACCAGCTGTACGCCGAAAGAGATGCCTTCTATTTCACGTTGAAAGCGATACTCAGTCATCCAGACAACTCAGAGTGCAATGACCAGTTCAAACTGCTCTACTGGCCAGACCCAGAAACAAGTACACAATATACAGAACGTACAGTTTTGTATGATTCTGCTCAATGTACAATTGCTGTTTTTGATTCAAGTTACATCTGTTTAGATCAGATACCCACTGTAGCATAACATTATTATTATTATTATTATTATTATTATTATTATTATTATTATTATTATTATTATTATTCGCATTGTGCACACAAGGTCAGTAAATCTGAATCTGAGGCAAAAAGCAATTGTGAGTGAAGGCCTCGCTCAAGGTCCCTACACAGTAACCGTTTAAGGGGAGGCTCAAACCCATACTCTCCGCGTTACAACCCGAGCTCTCTATCCAACTGGCTACCGTGCCCCACAACGAGTCTGGTTTCTCTGACCTATCGGAATTAATCCTGGCTTCTCCAGCAGCAACCATCGAATGATGCTTTGTGCATTATGATAAAGGTGCTATAGAAGTCATTAGACTAGATTAGTTATATAGCCATGTATGTAGTGCCTTTGAGAGGTTCTAAATGTGCTATATAAATACACTGGTCCATACACACATACCTACACATACATACATACATACCTACACATACGTGTGTGCATACACAATACAAAAATATTACAAACATGCGTACATACATACTTTCATATATATATACTTATGTACTTCCTTTTGAGAGGTGAAGGGGCAATATAAATGCTCTACATGTTTCTAGAAATTCGTAACCTGGACATTCATTCTTTGAATGTTAAAGACAGCTCTCCTTTACAGAGATTTAAGTTTGGTAACATTGGCTTACAAAGAGTTTCTTAGAGCAGCAATTTTCTTTCACTAAAATTAATTAAGCCAAATTGGTCAATGATTACATCAGTTTAGACACTTTTGATTCTGCTAAGTGGTTAATTGTTTCAGAGAAACCGAATCAGCTTGATCTCTACAACTTTCTTCTTCCTGTGTTGCGCAACGAGCACTTTTTGCAACGTAAGTCACGTCCCATCAAAATTTGCAGATAGGAACATCTGTTGTACAGGACCTCATGATTTATGCTGTGTAGACAGACTAAGACAGCAACTGTAAAGTATCCATTTTTGAAATTCATAATATTCTGTTTAAAAGCTAACTTTAACTGGCCTGGTTAGCTACATTGGGTAAAGCTTGTGTCAAGGCATCTCTGTCATGAGCAAGCTAGTTCGCATACTAATGGTTATATTTCAGAGATTTAAATCTCGGTTTAGCAAGGACTGTACATGGAGACCTTCAATGACGTGGCACCCATTCAAACGGTGAAAGATTCCACCCGATAAATTCATTGAAAAATGAGCAGGGTAAAGGCCATATGATCGCTTTATAAAACGTGTGCATTACATTTATGCATATCATGTCTGAGAAGTGTTGATGCCTGTGTATGTGTTTAGCTGTCCTCGTTCCTGATCGTAACTGCAAGGCAGACCAGTAACTCATCTACTGACTGTTGATGGAACTTTGTTGATTGGGCTTCGTATGTATGCGAGGCATGCTTTGCCAGATGTAACTGCCTGTTGTGACCCTTCCAGCTGTTTGAGCATTGTTTAATTTACTGAGGAATTTGTTTTTAACAAACCCTAATCACTAATGAGAGTACTACCGAATTAATAGGTTAAAATTGGTTAAATTATAAGTTGATATAAAATTGCTCATTGTAGGTGTACTTTACAGTGGTTAGTCTAAAGTTATCCTGGAACTTTAGTCTTGTTTTGTCTTCAGCCTTTCTTGAGCCGAGTATTGGCTGCACCATGGACAATTTTATGCCATCTGCTTTTGCCCCTTGTCTCCTGTAATAACTGTTCGATCGGTTATTCAGTGTATGGATCGATGTTATTGATGTGTATGGTCTTGGGTCTTCCCGAGATCTTCTGGAACCTTTGTAGTCCCACTAACAATGTGCCAGACATCAGTCAATCTGTTATCTCTACTTTGTGGATGTTTCTCGGTTCCCCACAAAATCTGTATGAGGGATAGCAGCGTATTAATCAAAATCGGATCCACCACAAACAAGTTGTTCGAAAACTTTCAGTGTCATGTCTAAAAAAAGCATAACCATCGGTTGGGCTCACCCCAAGTTTTACTCACTTGTAAGCAGTCAGTTTTTCTTTGAAGCTACCATAAGTGGACACCTTGTGCACTAATCAAACGTTGCTGTAGAAGTTTTCAGATAACATTAGGCGGTATATTAATTTTTAAAATTTATTTCCAGAACAAAATGAGAGAAACCCATCAAACTCAGAAACAACAAGCAATATTCGTTTATTGTCACCAAATCGGCCGTTGTTGAATTCTTTTGAACCTGTGCCAGTTGGTGGCTCTAATCCAGCTCGTAAGTAAAATTGTTATTAAAATTCAACAAACTTTCTTAATAATCACTGGACATGTTTATTTCATTGGTAAGTAAAATTTAAATCATTTGGAAGTCCTGTTATCTGTAAAATTCAATAAGTTTTGGCAGTACATTCATTCTATGTATGTTTGTTTGTTTGCATGAAGACACTCAGTTTTAGTGCCTAGTGCCATTCTATACAGTATGTATATTCGTGACATACACAGAATTAGGCATTACGTTCCAATATCCTCATGGATATCTCTGCCTAGTGCAGTGGTTTTCAATCGCCTTGATTATTGTAACTCGCATCTTACTGGTATCGAAAAGTCAAGCATGCAAAAGCTCCAAAGGGTTCAGAACCGAAATCTTTGTCTTGGCTTTAATTCAGCAGAGCAACAGTTTCAAACTGGGACGTATAGTTTACAAAACATGAAACTCTGCCCAACCACAATACTTCAGATAAGTCCTCCTACCTGAAACTTATCATTATTCAACCATGTCATCTGAATGCCTTTCTCTGGTTGTGCAAAAAACTAGAACTGTTCTTGGTGGATGAGTTTTTTCAGTTGCTTGGACCTAAATTTTGGAACTCTCTTTCTGCATCTGCTCGATCTGCTGAGACCCATGTCATTTCGTTCTCAAAACTTTTTCCAAATTGCCTATCCACCATAGTCTTCCTCTCATGTCTTCTAGACTGATCTTCTGGATCCTGACCTGACTGCGGCTTGACTTTGGTGTGCCATCGTTTGATGCCTTGTGCATTGGACACCGGCACATCAGACGTTACTAATTACAATTACAATACCATTACCAGACAAATTTTACTGAAAAATGATCAAGGTCCAGACTGCATTGTCGCGTGTGTATGTTTTTGACCTGGCTTTTCCAATTGATTAAGACTTTTATTACGATTTCACATGAAACGACCACCAATTGATGCCTTGGGCATTATAATCACGGTGATTTAGAAGTTATTAGATTCGATTATAATATATGTGTATATATATATATCATATGCATATATGTATGCATCTGAATATTTGTAAAGTGCCTTTTAAGAATGTTTATAGAAAATGTAGGTATGCATACAGTACACACGACTTTGTCAGGATTTGCATCATAAAAAGGCTCCGATGTATCTTATTGTGTTACATTGCTGCACTGGTCAGTATTTAAGAGGTTCTTTGTGGATAATGTTAGGTATCTATGAAGAATTGAGGAAGTATCCTATGGAACACAGGCCAAGAGGATGGTGTCTGATTGTCAACATTAAAAACTTTGAAGATCCAGATCGCTTTAAACAACGAAGAGGAGCCGAAAAAGATGCAGGTGGGACTTCAGACGCGTATATGTACTTGTGTATGTGCATATGTATGTATGAATATGTATATATGTTCTATGTACGTATGCAGGTGTGTAACTATGTATGGATAAAAAACACTAGACCAACATCCTAAGTTACCTAAATGAAAATATTTGGTGTAAATTAAATAGACTTTTTATGTGCAAAATTAGTCATATAACCTGAAGTTTAAAATAAATAATTTTGAGAAATATATTGCACATCCCTGTGAAAATTCTGCACAGAACTATTTCTGATCCATTTTATGTATATATTGAGTTTTTTGACTTTGTGAGGATTTTCTCAGGAACTTACTTAGTCAATTAGTCCTACCTTGTCTGCACATCGGACTACACAACTTCTCCATTTATCTCTGTCAACCATCAGTCTTCCCACCTCGTTTCCAAGTTCGTCTTTGTTAGTCTATGCATGGCCAGTTCTTCATAGGTTTTGCCTTGCTCCGTTTCCCTTAAGGAATCCAGTTCATTGCTTGATGGCTCTTTTATTTTTTGTCCATGCGAAATATATGTCCCATCCACTTCATTCTTCTCTTCTGAATACATTCTCTACATCCTGTTGTCTCACCTTTCTCTTATTGTTTCATTTGCTATCCTCATGCAGTCACATATAATAAAAATAAATTTTAATTAAAATTTCTTAAATTCCTTTTTTCACGAAAACTAAAAGGTGTTCTCTGACGAGTATATCTTAAATTGGCGCTTTATAAATTTTTGACTTTGAATACAATTACTGACATAGTTTCAATGTCTTTCAGAGGTTCTTAAGAAGTTGTTCGAAGACCTTCATTTCGTGGTCCAAGTGCACAATGACGTCGACGCTGAGACTCTGGAGTCGCTCTTCTTGACGATGAATGTCGCCGATCACACCAACTACGATGCTTTCGTCTGCTGCATCCTTACGCATGGAAAGCTTGGAAACATTTACACGAGTGACGGAAAGGCGATCGAAATCCTCTGTCTTGTCGAGTTCTTCACGGACAAGAATTGTCCGTCGCTGAAAGGGAAGCCAAAGATGTTCTTCATTCAGGCATGTCAGAAAGGTCGGTTTCCATCCAGCGGTAATTACCGTAAATAAAACTGAAATGAAATGTAAAAATGTAATAAGTAAATATAGTCAGGCAGTCTTGTGTTAATCACTTTTGATACAAACTTAAGAGGCGCTGCATTAATCGTCTTTATACAAATATAGGCTACATACATACATATATATATATATATACATGCATACGTAAATACATGGCTGCAAGCATACGTACATACATGCATTCATACATACATACATACTTAAATACATACATACTTAAATACATACATACATGCATACATACAGGGCCGGCGCCAGAGTGTTTGACGCTTTAGGCGAACCTATCGCACTTAGCAGCGGTAAGTGCGATAACTAATTAATATTAAATTAACTAAGTTAATATAACCTTCACACAGGAATGCAGCCGAATGCCTTGTGCTTAGCTTTTAAGCAGTGCTTTAGAAATTTTTGAGTTTCCTATTGCAATAGTGCATCTTGGCAGTTAGATGACTTTAATATTTGGAAAGGTGAGTTGAAGCCTGGATGACAGACACACTGAGGCAGGTGGGCGTCTTGTGCTGAAATATTTGCAAAAGTGATATTTGTTCATGTGTCTAGGTGATCATGAGCCAGAAAATGATGCAGCAGCACGCTCCTCTTCACGCGACGGTTCTTCAGCAGACCACTTCGCACTTTCGTCCCTCCAAAACATGACCACAGACTTGGCAGTAGAAACAGTTGAGGAGGGGATTTCCAGCATTGTCATTGAGGAAGATGCAAAACCCGACCCGACTTTGTCGATTCTTGACGAGACCCAGTCAAAGACCCTCAAGCACAAGGCAGTCCTTGTGCCAGGACACCCGGACTTCCTGATGTCATACTCGACCCTGCCTGGGTCCTTGTCATATCGTCACGTGGAGCATGGATCGTTTTACATCCAGGCACTGGACGAATGTCTTCGGAAAGATATGGAGATCGACAGAGCACTTAAAACGGTGAGTGCTGACGTCAAGGAGAAGCTGCGACTACGAAGAGAACACGACGAGATGGAGTATGGCTTCCAGCTGCCGTTCCATCTGACCTCTGGAATGGATCGGCTCATCTACCTTTGAATTCTATACAGCCATTGCACTTCAAAGGAAGACTTCCACTGCTCTTCAGAGGAAAACCACCAGTTCTTCAAAGGAAAGCCACCACTGTTCTTCAAAGGAAAGTTGCCAGTTAAAAATCATAAACTTGCAATTGAAGAAAGGTTTTAGTTTGCTTTCAGATACTTTTTAATTTTTTTGTTATGTATCCAGTATCAGAATGAACAGTTTCAGTTGATTTAAAACAAAAATAGTGAGGGAAATTGGCTAATCAGTATTATTCTAAACATAATTTATTTCCCCTGATTTTGCTTCTGCTTTAGGGTTCAGTGTATGCAAGCAAGCATGATATAAATGTTTGCACAGATACAGAAATGCATGCATGCATATATACATGTACATATATTCATTCATACATTCAAACATAAAAGCATTCACACATACCTACATGAATGCATCTATTCATGCATGCATACATACATTCAAACATTCAAGCATGCATACGTACTTACACACACTCAGACATGCAAGCTTTCATACGTACTTCCATACTTACATACCGTCATTCGTACCTTTAAAAACACAAGCATTCGTACATACATACATGAATAAATCTACTCATACATGCACGCGTACATTCAAACACACAGGCATGCACATGTACTTACGTGCATACATACATTTAGACATACAACTATTCATATGTACTTCCATGCATACAGATTTATACATACACTAACATACATTAAGTACATTAAGGCATATCCAGTACGTGCATATATATGGTACATACTTGTTGTGAGTCGATTGAAGTAGATGGCAGTACAGTTCTATATTTTCCCACTGTTAATCTGGCATGCTTTTGAACTCGATGTTCTGTCCACAAGTTTGCAACAGGTGTGTTGATGCTCCCTGACATTCATATAGACATGCATGCATGCACAATTGCATACATATGTATGTACATACATAAATTCATACTTAAATACATACCTACTTATGTTGTAGATTCTAAAAGGCCTTTTAACAACTGAACTCTTTTGGGGACTCTTACTCATAACTGACAAACAAGCACCTTAGAAGTTGCTTGCTACTTCCAGAAATCGGCGATATATTAGTGCCATCAATCAGATAACTTTAATGGTGCTGTTAAGTAGAAGAATTTTCAAATACGACACGAAAATTGTTTGTTTTTTTCCTGGCAAAATCTGTGGTTTTTACAACCACAAAATAACTATGTGGTTTTTACAATCACGTTGTTTCTAACAGAGATCACATGTCTTGTGAACCATTTAAAACCCGTTATTTCATGTTCTGTAATTTGGAAATGTATTCATTATAACCACCATGTGATAGCGGCACTTGACATGGACATGAAATGCAGGAAGTTCAGGGGTATTATTGTGCAGTACAGTGGTTCATTCGGTAGCGCAGAAGGTCTATGACCCAACGATTGTGGGTTTGCACCTGCTGAGCGGATTCCGTAGAACGTCTTTGAACACGTTGTTGATGTGCATTTTTTGCTGCTTCAGATTTCAGATTTCCTGACCTTACACGGACTTGTGCAATTTTGAGGGTGGGTCAGGTCGGTGACTCTGAGACGAAAAACGTTGCAGCATCGCACACCTTTCCCCGTAACAATTCTTCAGGGTTGTGTTGGCATATGTTGTTGTTGTCTCAGATTATTGTTTAGAGCCTAACAGAATTTCTTAATTTTCTGTTAATTATTACAGACTTGAATTTTGACTTTGAATTATAACTGATTTATAAATAATTACAACTTGAATTGTGATTTAATATGTTCATTATTGTGGATCCCAAATTTTATTCCTTTTTATTATAAAGGAACCTTGTTATCACTTGCTGCTTCCTTTGGTAGTCCTCTCCTTAGTCAGCAGCTTCTGGAAAGTATGTTGTGCATGGCTCGCTGTTACAGATAATCCCTAACCATACTTAAAGTAAAAAGTAAAACTCCAAAAGTAAAATATTCAATAAAAATTTATAAAGATTCTACTGTTTAGTACAGGGTTCCTTACTGCATCTCATTGGACACCTCACTCCCCGGTCGCCTAATTGGAAAATATTCAGCACTTGGCACCCTTCATCCACTCTACACTCCTTTTAACCTATCATTTCATATTCTACATTGCAAACATTTCTAGCCAAAAAATTTAATTTTTTAACATTCTGACCTATAGTCATGTCATAAAATCCTTGCACTGAAATTCAAATGCAATGCAAATGAAACACGTAAATTATCCAAGAAGAAGTGTCAACACTTGCCAAATCACACTGGTGGGGCAGCTGACAAATACTAAGGTTTGAAAGTATTGATGCTTTATCATTTGCCAATTTACACGTTATATTCATATGTGGTGTGTTTGCCGTTGCAATAATTCTTATAGTGTGAAGGGTGTTACAATAATGAATATAGAGTAGCCTGCATGTTGCGCGTGATGTCTTGTTCTGTTCAACAGTGATCCACTTGTTGCATTGGATATATATGTATACTCAAAGCATACTCCAGCATTACTTGGCTGCAACTTGGAAAAGGGATATAGTTTCCATCATTGAAAGGGTCTTGTTTCACCTTTATTAAGAGTTGAAGGGCATTTAACAGAGATCATTAGGAGTCCAGTTTAGTTTCGAAATAACTGTATTACGGCAATTAATTGACAAAATCCTGTTTCCAGGAGAACTCTTTTCCGTAACTGCCGCCTTCACTGCAAGTCCTGGAATAAGAGCAGACGATGAGCGTACCCAGGTCGATGCTGCTTTCCATAATGTGTGGTAGCAGAGTTGACATCACCTTAAGAAATGAAAAAAAAATTTAGTCACACTTTATAAAACGTCTGCAACTGGGAAACGGCAATGCTGGAGAATCGTAATCGTAAGCTGAAAATTTCTACAAGACCCATTGAAAAACGTTATTTACGGGAACCACCTTATTCACAGTGCTTCAGGATGCCAGTTCGCATACAGATATGTATATATATATATAGTGGGTATATTTCAGAGATTTTAATCACTGGGTAGCGCGGTCCATTTACGGGAACCTTAAATGGCGTGGCGCCCATTCAAACTGTCAGCAGTGGTGAAGGTTCTTATCCCATAAATTCATTGAAAAGTAAGCAGGGTCGAGCCCATACGGTCGCTATAGAAATGCATGTGCATTTACATGTCCATTAATCAGGCTTTCCATTGAAAACTCAACTCCCACCACTTCGCACCTAAGTTGGTATCTAAGTCTCAGCTCTTGAGTAGCACTTAAGAGATTTCGATTTCACGATTATGATTGCCTTAAATTATAAATAAATTATAAATAAACTGGAATAAACTCCAACCACAATTTACGAGAATTATCTGATCCATCATATGTACTCACCAACACTTCACCCCTTGGAAAAGCTGCCGAGATCCTATTCTGATTCCTCTTCTCCTCCTTATCTCTCCTGCCGCTCCAATTCCAAACACCATCCACCGTAACAGTCTGACAGTCTGCCTGCCTGACTCTAGGATCTTCGTTTGGGACCGAACTCTTCTTGCCTATCGATTTTGTTTTGACTGAGCGCCCGTGATTAAGCTGGTTCCCGTGACTTTGCTTAGGTTAGGCGCTGTAGAAATCTCGAGTTTACAATTATGATTACATTACTTCATTTATATTGTTATTGTTACTATTATTTATATTGAGTAATTTATTTAAGATAATTTTCCCCACCTAGCAACCATCTGAAAGTAGGGCCAATGAGCTCTTTTCCGTAAATTAGAGTGGGTGACAGGTCTACAGCTTGAGCTGATTTGAAAGCAAAATTTTCGTACTTTGTTGAACTCGACCGTAATCATAAACTCCAAAAATTCAAAACCCTGTTTGAGAGCTAAGCACAGGTCACCAATCAGCTTGCATTCACGAGCGCTGCGTCAAGTCAGTAGGGTTGCGTCAAGTCACAATAATTGTTGAACATTGCATTAGAATGCTGGCTGGCATTGAGATCAGGTGAAGTCTGGAAACTGGAAGAAAACTGTTTTAAAAAATGCTTCATTGTAAACAATGTGAACTCAATGTTTAGCCTTTCGAATCTGCAGCTACGTCTTTTGTGCAATGCCAACCCAGTATCTCGTATAAACTCTTTGTCGTCATTTGCTTTGTTTTTCTGCGCTAATTGGTGACTCGATGCCCTATGGTCTGTTTTTCAAATATTGTTTGTTTGCTGCACGCAGCCTATTATACCGGCCGCACCCCACTCTAATTGATGACTTGTTACGGCCAATGGGCGGTTACACAGGAATCTGTTGACAGTTCGTTCTCCAATGTACACCGTACGTTCTAATGGCTCCCACCTCAGGTGATAACTTACTTCCATCTGATAGGATGAAATTTCCCGCACGTAATGGATAAACATTCGAAGAGCATTTGACTTGACATAAGAATGGAATCACCCATTTGCAATCATCGCCCCTAAAATGACTGAAGTCAGGAACTGCTGGTGATGGTGGTGGTGGTGGTGGTGGTATCGAAGATAACGATGATGATGATGACGATGACGACAACAACGACGACTACAATGATGTTGATGATGATGATGACTGTGGTGGAGGTGAAGATGATGACGATGACAATGATGATAATGATGATGCCTGCGTGGGGTGCTGCCGATGATTACGATTATTATGATAATACTGCAGGTGGTGGTGGATGATCATTATGATGCTGATGGCAACGGCGACGACGACGATGATAGCGATGATGATGTTGATGATGTTGATGATGATGATGATGGTAATGATGATGATGATGGTGGTGGTGGTGATGATGATGATGACAATCACGATGACTGTATAGGCACGACCGCTCTCGTGGTTTACAATACGAGCTTCGGATAAAAAATTATAGGATGTTAGGCAGGAGACCGAGGAGGTGCACAGTGTGTCTGGCATGAGGAAGTGCACTGCGTGGATTAAGGCTTCTGGATATTTCTTAATGATGCCATAATTCATAGACCTATCTATTGGATCTGTAGTAGCATTTTGACCATGTTATGATTTAGACTTTCGACAGGGAGTAAGCCTACTAGATTTAAGTAAGCCGCGAGGGTTTGCGGTTTTGCCGGAAGCAATCGAGGAGGACCTCTGAGCAGGAATGTAGTAAATGGGGTAAAATGTATTGAACTATGCCGCCCTGTAGGAGATCTGAAGGGCGTGTAATGTCCAAGCTATGAATCATGTTTGTATAGGCATTTGAAGTCGATCTACTGATTTATTCAGCGCCCAAAAAACGCTAAGTCGTGGGAACCAGTCTATCCACAAGTGGCCCCCTCCCCAATGGAAAAACGAAATGGCTGAGGCAAGTACGATTATGATCTGAACCACTTGGGAGGTAGTTTCCAGGTAGAAGTGGAAGTTTATAGGCTTTCCTGCTAAGAAACCAATTCGAAAAACCCAAAAGCCCCGCCAAAGCTAAAAGACAAACTTCTGCTCTACTCGCGCCCCTCACTGAACTCGCCAATAAAAATGCCAACGAGTTTTGTAATGTGCAAGGTTCTTATGCTCTAGCTTCTGGATATTCGCCATCTGGCGAGTGCCAAAAAACTAAGGTCGTCGTTACATTCCATAATTCACATCTCACCGGATTTCGACGAAGCTTCTCCTTTCGATTATGTTTATGACTGCAGTTTCACTTGAAGCGGCCTTGTGAATTTTTGCATTATGATAATGTCGCTATAGAAGTTATTAGATTATATAATTATCGGCTTAGCTTATCCATTGCCACCCCTGGTGACCTTTTTGCACAGAAAAGGATTACTCTAAGACAATTCGCTTTCACCCTCCTCCTCGTCGTCGTCATCATCATCATCATCATCATCATCATCATCATCATCAATATCATCATAAACAACGATAAAACGAAATCAATGCCGCCGCCAACATCATCATCAAAATCTTAATCGTCGTTATCATCATCGTCTTAGCAATCCTAATCAGAGCGTAGTCGTTTCTAAATCGATACTGAAACAATGGAAGTCCTGTCTCGTCTAAACAGAAACCATCTCCCCTGAGATGGTAAACCATCTCGTCTAAAAAGTAACCATCTCCCCTGACATGATGGTAAACCATCTCGTCTAAGCAGTAACCATCTCCTCTGAGATGGTAAACCATCTCGTCTAAGCAGTAACCATCTCCTCTGAGATGGCTAACCATCTCGTCTAAGCAGTAACCATCTCCTCTGAGATGGCTAACCATCTCGTCTAAAAAGTAACCATCTCCCCTGAGATGGTTTACCATCACGTCTAAACAGTAACCATCTTCCTGAGATGGTTAACCATTTCGTCTAAAAAATAACTATGTCCCCTGTTAACCAAATCCGTTAATGTTTATGGACTTTGAGCAAGTTCTCCACTTACAGTAGCTCAACGCTATCGACTTTGGCAGCGGCGGCTTAATAATTGAAGGGAGTAATACTCGTAAAACTAAGTGCATGCGAAAATGATTTGCAGCGGCGGCTTAATAAATGCAGAAATAATAAAACTAAGTTTATGCGAAAATGATTTGCAGCGGCGGCTTAATAAATGCAGAAATAATAAAACTAAGTGTATGCGAAAATGCGTTCAAGTAGGAGTCTAGTCTGAACCAGTGACGTGAAAGTAGTCTACCTTAGGAATCACACCCTACTCAGGGCGTCATTCAGGAGGCGGTTTTCGTCTTACGACTATTGTTCGGTCTATGAGCAGAAGGTAAGGAAACATTACTTGTGGTTCAAACCATCTTCCATACTGAAGGTTCGTTTTCCCACATAGTTCACTCCTAGTCATATGTTTTCCCGGCTGGTACAATTAACCATGTCTCATTAAAGATACAATTTTTCCAACTAATTTTGCTCCTGGTCATGGAATTTTACCCCGCTGGTACAGCATATCTGCCATTACATTTCTCTGGTGTCCATAGGTCTCTCATGATCACCACTCATATCGGTTTGATACGTCCGATGTAAGTTCTGAAAAGAACAACCTCATAACTTATGTATATATTTGAACATTTTTATAGCGCCTTTTAGAAACCTCTCAAAGGTTCTTGTTGTTGCTTCGTCTCCAATAACAAGTTTTCAAGCTTCAAAGTCTCCTCTGCACTTTCTCCTTTAATACCATGCTTACAGTGCATATGGCTCCTTTTTCCATAGCATCGACTTAACTCAAATAAAACGTCTTCATACAATCTAGAATGTCCTTGCCCGTGTTCTCACCAAATACCCCAACACTAGGCCTACCACTTAGCCCCAGTGCTCAAATCACTTCACTGGCCTAAGATCCCTTATCTCTAACCTACAGTGCCCTTTTAACTTCTCAACTCTCTTACCTTCGCCGGCTATTCGCTCTCCAACCGCCCGGATCTCGAAGTACGTCAGTCAAGGCGTCTCTGTGCCCCAGGATGCCGATTCTCAACCCGATCGTGGCATATTTCAAAGATTTGAATCTCGGACTAACACGGTCCGTACACGGGAATCTTAAATGGCGTGGCGCCCATTGAAAGGGGCCGCGGTGATTAAGGATCTCACCTGATCAATTCATTGAAAATGAGCAAGGTCGAGGCCATAAAGTTGGTGTAGAAAAACGTGTACATTTACATTTACTATTAATTTATTCATACCTCTATCAAATTCTGCAACCTCTCCCTTATCTACGAAGTGCCTTTTCTTTGGAAAGACTTCTGAAGACAGCCGCCAGTTCGCTCTTCTCCACCCGTCAGTCTGAGCACCCATCCGCTTGCCTCTCTGCAGCGTTTAACTCAAACTGAAACCGAACTCTCTAACTGATCCTGTCCTGCTTCTACTGCTGCACCATCCCACCGACGATTTCCACCGTAGCACCCTGTCTGCCGGCTTGACTCCAAGGATTCTAACCTAACAGCGAAACTGACCAAACATCCTGGCTCTTGCGAACTTGATTTTCTGATTTTCTGTCAACGCTGGTGAATAAGCGCCGGAAAACAAGCGCCTGTTATTAAGCTTATCTCCTCGACTAAGCTTTGATGTAGCGCTGGGCAATTTCAGAGATTTACATTACCTTTACAGTATGCGAAACGCTAACAGGAGCAGGAAAGTCAAGCCAGTTAGCTGGTTTTCCTGACTGATTAAGGAACGTGCGTGTCAGGTAGGCCGAAGTGTTAGTAAATTTATGACATGTTGTAACTGGTAACATTTGACCTACGATCCAATATATCAACATCAGTAATTCAGTTAGTGGTCATCCATTAAGGTCGTCGGCAAAGGGGGATGGATGGAGGGGTCATAAAAATGCGGACAATTGCGGTCAAGGGAGGGTAGGTTATGGCCTATGCGGACGTCCGCATATAAATTTGGTACATTTACAATAGCTTTTAATACAACCCATGCTTTAAACACCAACTTCAGTGAGTTGGCAGACACATGTTCTGTTGTAGACAGCTAAAGACACATTTTAAGTTTTGGACCTATCTTAAGATGCATCTATTTAGACCTGTTAGATAGCCACATATGGTGCCACTGTGAGGTTCTTTTAAATAAGATAGAACGCTAGTTCATTAATGGTGTTTTCACGATTATCGGCTTTATTTTTCACTGGCTCTGGAGTACGGACGTCTGCAACGGGGGAGGGGGAGGTTAATGCCAAATGGGGACAGATTCGTCAGCCTAATGTAGGATCCAAAAAGTAAGTCATTTTTGCGGACGTCCTTTATGGACGACCCCTAATGATATGTAACTTCCTTTCAAAATTAAAATACAATATAATTATAACAACAAACAGCCTAATACCACCCGGCATTTTTATTAGCCTAACCATCTTATTATAGATAATTAAGGGTTATTATCAGTAGCATATTATTTGCCCGAATATATGCTGGGGCTGCCCACTTTTGATTCTGCCAATCCGGGACGCCTGCATAGGTACTCGATATGCCAGTACCAATTTACCCTGTCCACATCACTATATGTAACGAATGTTGCGTCAGCCTAATGTAGGATCTACTGCAAAGAGTAGTTAGAATTACAGTCAAATAAATGATTTGACTCAAATCATCAAGAGACAAGTGGACTACGTACAAAATTTGAACCAACTTTAAGAGCAAAACGTTTATTAAATTCTAGTAACCTACAGGGCTTCAGGGCCTAGTAGGAGCGAAGTTCATATATACATGCATGTTGCATACAATTTGCAGATATCATTTATTGGGTCTACTAAACCAACTACTCTTTATTCTATGGTCACTCTGTGAAACTTATTTACGGCCGGCTGTTCGAGTTTAGTGTGCGAAAAGAACAACATTTGGTGAAGTGGATATTTACACCAAGTTCCGGGACAATTTGGGATCAATCCGGGACACGGGACGCACAGAGCCGATTCTGGAACTGTCCAGGCGAATCCGGGACGGTTGGAAGTCCTAATATATGCCAATCTTCTTATTTGATAACTTATATATTGCCATTCTTACAGAATAAATTACTTTGAGGCGCTTCCAGCATAAGACCCCGGGGAAATAAGAGTCTTTAAACAACGAGCTGACTGAGCTCTGTCACCAACAGAGACCCTTGCACGAAACGATAGAGGAAGTCCATACCACATAGACGGGCCAACAACAGTTCGTTGTCTGTAAATCTTATAGTCTGCAAGTCTATCTATAGGCCCACTGAAGATTTAAGGGCCTTAACAGGTATCCGTAGACTTCGTTTACCGAAATGTATGCAGGCAAATATTTTGCCGAACCTTAATAAAACTCCTTCAACTTCGAACCCTGCATCCTGGAAGCCTCCAGATGATCGGGGGGTATCTCCGATAAATATACACGTTTTCTATGGCGACAGTGTGACCTCGACCTTCTAATTTTTCAGTTAATTGATCGGGTGAGATTCTTCACCACCGCTGCCTATTTGAATGAGCGCCATGCCATTTCAGGTCCTAGTGTAAAGAAAGTGCTGGCCCAAGATCAAAATCTCAAGTGCAGAAAGTTGTTACGAAATTTGAGCTACTCCTGTACCATTTGGCGAACTCAGCAATGAACAAGTAGGCCTATACTGACCGTACATGTTTGGTGGGAAGATCAAGCCGGTGAGGGAGAAGACTGACCAATGACTACCATCCCTCACATATCAAGGCTAAAAAATGAAATCGTTGACATCTAACTTCGTGCCTTCAACTCTGTCTCCTTCCCTCATTGGTCTCCCGGCAAACGGGACTTATTCTTCACACACTCATCTCTGGAAAAACCCAATGACTAAATGATCCAGTGCTTGTAACCTAATTAAACTAGTCGAATTAAGGCAAGGCACTTTGCTAGGGTGTCCTTCCTCGAGTTTCACAACCTCGTACCTTCTCCCTATCAAAATTCAGTCGACCTCGCAACAGGGTGGGTTCCGTACCCGGAAATGGAATCCTTTTGAATCGGACAGCGAACAGGTTGTGACTCACCCGGGAGCGCACTAACGAGTTTCCTTAACGGTACAATTCGGGTAAATTCTGTGGCGTTATCCCTTTCTTTCGCAAAGACCTGTGTAGTCGCTTCCCACTACAGGGACTCAGACTGTCTTAGAGAATACCTACTTCGGGATAGAACCACTCTCTGTGTTGAGAGTTTCGCACAACCTCGTATATTTTCGCTTCTCGCGACCTCGCAAGAGGGTGGAGCCCTCTCCTGAAACAGGATACGTTGAGACTGCTGAGACTGAACCAGACGGCGAGAATTTCGGTTATGACTCACCCAAGAGCGCAATAATCAATTACTCAGACTGCCCCAGTGAGGTAAACTTTCGTAACGTTCTCCTTGGTTCTCACAGACCCGTATAACGTGTCCTAGCCGAGCTTCGCCCAGCTTCTTATCTTTCTACTCTCAGGACTCCGACCGTCTCGCAATCTTACAACGGGGTGAGCCTAACCTCGCCGGATCAGTTAAGTCAGCCTCGTAGCCAGGCTGATCATTTCAGCTGTCTTTTACCAGCGATTAGGCAGAATTGTTTCTCAAACGGGACCGGTAGGGTAAGCTTCCGTAGCGTTACCCCTCTTTTTAAGCCAACACACACCTGTTATTTGTTTATTTACTTTTCACGAACGAGTCTTTCCCCGAGTTCTGCACAACGTCTCAATATCTGGAATCTTACCGTCTCGCAATCTCACAACAGGGTGGTTCCGAACTGTATCGGAACAGCGGGGACCAAAGTACGGAACGGCCATCACATATCGAAAGTAGAAACGGCAGTGAAGTGGGTGTTTCTTGGCTCAAGTGGCTACAGTATGTGAATCCACTGCTGATATGCCACTATTAGGATGACATACGGTGTAGTGGTTATACAGTTGTTATGTCGTGGTTATAGAACGCATAATAACTACAAACTCAGAAAAGACATATTGCAAACAGTGAATGAAACCAACATGCATTTCTAATTTGTACACATTAACCCTTTCTGTATGCTGCAGTGGTTACAGGTGCAATAGCGAAAGGTTCAGGTCTAATATAAGGGGAAACTAGGTTAAGAAAAGGGGAATCAATCTGGAGTAGACAGAAAAGAGGTAGCGATGGCAGAAGTAGTTTTAAAATCGAGCATAGATCCTACAAACTCTTCCATGCTCCACCGCTTGCGATTTCTGCATCGGCCTTCCAATCAAAACTGAAAACAATCCTCTTTCACAGATCCGGTCCTGACATACTTCCTTCCTCTTGTCAGTTATTTACAATACAACCGCTTCGCTCAAGCCGCTCCTCTTCTGCCCTAATACTTCTCCGCCCTCCCGTCACCTCATTCTTAAAATTCGGTAATCGCTCCGTAGCCATAGCTGCCCCACCACTCTGGAATAAACTCCCCCTAGAATTGCGACAGTTTTCTGACCCATGATACAAAACTCATCGATACTCCAGCGCTTGCAATTTCTTCTTCGGCCTTTCACTCAAAACTCAAAACATTCCTCTTTCACAGCTCGTACCCTGACATTCCTTCTTCCTCTTATCTCTCCTCTCCAACCCCAAACACCCCCCCGTAGCTGCCACTCTGTCTCTCCGACTGACTTTTTGATCTTGACCTGGAACCGAACACTTTGCCTATCGATTTTGTTTTGACAGAGCGCCTGTGAATAAGCTGGTCCCCGTGACGTGGCTTTCGTTGGGCGCTGTAGAAATCTAGGGCTTACGAATAAGATTAACCCGAAGAGAGAGGAAGGTTGATTATTTTCGTGATAATCGAAACAAGGACAGAGGCACAGGTTCGAATTCGAAGCCCGTTACGTGAAATCGACATAGTCAAACTGCGCAAATCCTCGGAATTAATTAACTTCGCAACGGGTTTCTCCCAAATTCAATACATTATTGCATATCTAACATTGAAAGTACTAGCCAACGGTTATTAAGCGATGGAAAGGGTTGTCGTATTGCGGGAATTTTGTATTCTGGGAATTTTTCAGCGTAATTTCGAGAGTTTGGAAATTTTGAAAGCTCTGGACATTACTGATTTCGATATCATTTTGGGCCTCATACCGTTTGAAGGAGACTGTGCTTGTGGCCGATATTTGCACAGTACTTGCACAGTACTTACCGATATTTGCACAGTAGCGATTCAACAACGAATGCATAGACAAGTGCAATAATTATAAGCAGAGGAATAAAATCGAACAAAGGAAGATTTAAATATTAAATACTACTTCCCTTCTTCCTGTTGTCCATCTTTTCTCTCCAATCCCAAATATCACCCACCTTAGCTGCCACGCTGTCTATCTGCCTGACTCTTGGCTAAAGGAACTGGAACCGAACACGTTTGCCTATCGAATTTATTTTGACTGTGTGCCTCGTGACTTATATTTCGTTGGGCGCTTTAGATATCTCCGGATTACGATTACGATTAAGTGTTTATGTTACTGAGAGTGGACTCATTTGAAGGCAGACAGTAAATTTATTTTATTCACTGTTGTGAGTTCACAAGTATCTAGTGAAACTGTGAATTCCACTTAAGGTATTTTCCACTAGCACGTGATAGTCCTCAACCTTCCGAGTTGCCATTCAAAATAGCAGTGAGGTATTGTAACTGTGAACTAGTTGGAATCGCAACAAACGGGAATTTACGGATTAACTAACGTGTAATTATTACTGCGCGCTTGCAAGCAACATTAGGCCAAGTTGAAAACGGATGCATTTATTCAAGTTAGGCCTAGTTAATCTTGGGGAAAAGTGAATATATTTTCGATCATCTGAGTTGACGTTTGAAATACGAACAGAGATTTTGGCCGTTTTGATTGGAATTCACTGCCTGTTTGCCTGATTTCATTCAGATCTGGGCAAAAATCTAATCTATTTCAAATTCGGTGTCCTCTGTAACCTGTCGTTCGATCGCTTGGGTCGTGGTTGGTTCTATTTAAAGACACAAAACGCAGTTTCGCTTGGAAGTAAGTGATCGTCGATTGATGTCTTATGTATTAGAATTAATGGAGCAATAACAGTTTACAGATTAGAATAGATTAGGCAAAGAAAACTTTTGTGTGATTAATATTGCCATAGTACAGTACATAGTCATGGGTTTCTTTATGGCTTTTGCAGGTCTTCTGAGCCCGTCTCTTATCAAGAAGTTCACTTTAGATTCATTTTTGAAGCATGGATATCGAATTCTGTAGCATCAAAAACCTTGAAGGTCCTTACAGTTCTTATCTGTATATTGGATTCGCTCCAGCTAATAAGACGACAGTCTTTGACCTTCGTAGAAGCTTGGAAGAAAAAGGAGTGATTTGCTGCCTCCGAGCTACAAATGACGGTGTCCAGTCGTCCATACAAGAAGGGGTCAGCACAAGTCAGAAGTGCTTACTTTACCTTACACCTGACTACTTAAAAGATGACTGGTACCAAATCGAAACAGTGGCTGCCGTAGAGAAATCCGAGCGATTCTGTCGTGACATGCTGATCATCCTGAAAGGTGAGGAACTGCAGGAAGTTCCAGAAAGACTGCGAGAATTTACAACTATTCAGTTTAAACGAGAAAAGCTGAATGACGAGAAATTTCTTGCTCAACTTGTGGACACAATCATCCGAGGTATGCGAATAGTGACAGTGCTGATAATGATGTTGGCTTTCATTTATTTTATATATTTACATATTTATGTAACACCACTATCAAATGAGAAAGCTTCTGTTAAAACAATAGTGGTAAAAATACTTGCCCAAAGTCCACCATGGCAATTGTTATAGACGAGACTCAAAGCCGCATTGTTCTCATTACAAGGTGAGTGCTCAGCTGGTGGTCGTGGTGGTCATGGTGGTTGTGGTCATTATTGTCATGGTCGTGGTGTATGTATGTATGCATGTACTTGTGTATATATGCATGTATATATGTAGGTTTGTATGCTTATGGTTCAAGACATTCAGTATTGTGATTTTCAAGTTCCTCACAAATGATGACTATGATGATTTTGAAGACGATGATGATGATGATAACAACGACTATGATGAAGACAATGATGACGACAACTACAGTGATGATAGCAATAATTTTAATGATGATTATAATAATGATAGTGATAGTGATGAACAACTTAGTGGCAAAAGCAGCTGCTTCCTCTTGATTTCTCAGTCTGATGCAAATCAGCAAAAATATTCATGAATTCGTAAATGCATTAAATGAAATAATTCCGTGTTTGATTCAGAGCCCAACGTGAAGTTGGCTGCCTTACCAAAACAGAACATTGGATATGGATCAGCTATTGGCTATTTCTATGGCTTTCTTCGTATCACATTACCAGGTAACATTATCAACAGGCAACATAATAATAATAATCAGGTAACATAATAAGCAGGTAGCATAATTACCAACTAACACAGTTAATTTGAAAAATTGTTTATCTTTCCAATGCAGTTTTATTATATACTGGTAAACAAATAGTTCAATTCCACTGCATTCGTGGTTTCAGGTAAACAAATAGTTCAATTCCATTGCATTCCTGCTTCGTGTTAAACAGATGGGTGTAAAGGGCCTATTCAGAAGCGTCATCACTTTTCAGTATGTGAGCGATCCATATCCTCTGTCTCATTCTTAGTAATAAATATAAATTTAAAATGTTAATTATATAGAAAATACTGATGTACCTTTAATTCTGTCAGGATTTAAGAAGCGGTTGATCGAAGAAACGCTGAAGAATGATCCGGACCTTGTGCCAAAGACCATTCAGAAGATGCTGATCATAATACCGGAGAGTTGCTTCTGTGCTGTCCAGGTGGAATCGCCGAATCAGATAGAATTCACTGGAAAGTTTGTTGTTCGCGTTGCACATAGAGCTGGCAACAAGCAATGCGACTACAAGAGCTCGCTCTATAGGTTGATTGACCATGAGGTATGTTTGTTTAATTGTCATTAGGTAACTTATTTATGGTCACGAGGTATTTTGTTATGAAAATGAGGTATATTGTGTGGCTAACGAGTTCTTTCTAAATTCAACACACTATCGCCTTTAACTGGTGTACGAGACTGCAACTGTTCAGGACTACTAATCTTACACCCCTATACATTGTCTCAATTTTAATATGGCCCGTTTTGCTGGGTTTGGGTAGATATAGTTGGTTTGAGTATGATATATGAAAAATGAAGTACATAAATTACGTATTACATCAATAATTTGAACCATGAAACAAACACATGGTGGGTTCTGAAAATGTGCTACATAAATTGATAGCTAACTATCTTAACCTGTTCTTAATTCTGTGATCGTTGTTTCTGCAAGGAATTAAATTCTACTTTTTCAGTTTGCTTACCCACTGTAGCCTGACTTCTGGTTTTCCTGACCTATAGGATTCTGACCACGCTCTAACAACTTACGAGTTTTTACTATAGTTTAACTTGAAGCGACCTTCGATTGATGTCTGGTGCCTTATGATAACGGCGCTTTAGAAGTTAGATAAGGTTCGTAAAGACACTTTTTTATACTGTAATTTAAACCAGTTTTTAACTATGAATATCCTTATGGTAATTAACTTAGAGAACTGATGGATGGTGATCTAGATCAGTTGGTGCTCCTAATCCGGTGCCATCCCATTTCGCTAAATACAATCCACGATACAGTTTCTGATCTTCAGACAGCGGGAATTTGTTCTTCACGTCGTATCTCTGGACATCCCCTCTGACTTGACACAGCGCTCGTGAATCAGCCGGTGCCTGGCGCTTCGCTTTTAAGCAGTGCTTTAGAAAGTCTTGATTTTAGGCAAATTATGTATATGATTAATGCTTCAGTTCTGAAATTTCAGAGACAACAGGAGTTCTGTTTTGTTGGGGAGTTGGCGACTCCACTGTTGGCGATGTATGAGGCTTACTTCTACGGCCTTTGTGGTCTGACAAAGGACCAGCTGTACGCCGAAAGAGATGCCTTCTATTTCACGCTGAAAGCGTTACTCGGTCATCAAGACAATGCAGAGTGCAATGACCAGTTCAAACTGCTGTACTGGCCAGACCCAGAAACAAGTACTCAATATATGTAAAGTTTTGTAAGATTCTGCTCAATGTACATTTGCTGTTTGCTTCAAGTTGCATCTGTTTAGATCAGTAAACCACTGTAGCATAACATTATTATTATTATTATTATTATTATTATTATTATTATTATCCTAGATGTTCATAGTAGAGTTCCGGAGAAGCAGATGGCGTTCCCACGCTGGACATCCACTGAGAGTCTTTGAAGCAGGTAGCTGGTCTCCAGTGGATCGTGGGTTGCCACTGTCATCCTTCGTCCTAACTCCCGCACAAAATCCAATCCTTCCGTACTCCATGCGCCGCTGGTCTCCAGTGCGACCGCCACAAAAGAGTGGGTTTGGGCTATAGTGGCGTATTTTAGCCTTTTGGCTGAGACTGCCCGGTTTGCAGCTTCACTTGGTTCGGTTGAAGTAAATCCTAGATGTGACGCTGCAAATATGTCAGAAACTGTCACATCCCATGTATTATTATTATTATTATTATTATTATTATTATTATTATTATTAGTATTAGTATTAGTATTGCATTTATTATGCACACAAGCTCATTAAATCGGAATCTGAGACACAAAGCAGTTGTGAATGAAGGCCTTCTCAAGGTGCCTAAACACCTTGTGTCTAAGCGGAGGCTCGAAAGTGTACTATCCGAGTTACAAGCTGAGCGCCCTATCCAGTTGGTTACCGTGCCCCTCAAAGATTTCTGGCATCTCTGACCTATTGGAATTCAACCTCGCTTCTTCACAAGCGACTATCTAATGATGATTGGAGCATTATGATATAGGTGGTATAGAAGTCATTAGATTAGATTAGTTAAATAGTCATGTATGTTCCGCCTTTGAGAGGTTCTAACATGTGCTATATAAATACATTGGGCCATACACACTTATCTACATACATTTGTACTTTCGGATATGCATATATTATACATATATAATACAAACATGTGTACATACCAACATTCATACATATGTAGATGTACTTATATACTTCCTTATGAGAGGTTAAGGCGCTATATAAATCCTCTTATGCATTTATATACGTGTTTCTAAAAATTCATAACCTGTACATTCATTCTGTGGATGGTTAAAGACAGTTCCTCTTAACGGAGATTTAAATTCAAATGGTGACAATGGCTGATGCAGAGTTTCTTAAAGCAGCAATTTTCTTTTATTAAGATTAATTCTGCCAAATTAGCCAATTATTGCTTTAATTTGGACGATTTTGATTCAGCTAAGTGTGTCATTATTTCAGAGAAACCGAATCAGCTGGATCTCTACAATTTTCTTCTTCCTGTGTTGCGCAACGAGCACCGTTTGCAACGTAAGTCACGTCCCATCAACATTCGCATATAAGAACATCTGTTGTACAGGGCCTCGTGATTTATGCGATGTGAACAGCAACTGGAAATCATAATCATAATCATATATGATTAAAGCGTGCATCAAGGCGCCTCTGTTGGGAACAAGCTGGTTTGCATACTAATGGTTATATTTCAAAGATTTAAATCTCGGGTTAGCAAGGACTGTAGAATGGGGCCTTCAGGGGCGTGGGGTCCATTCAAAGAGGCAGCAGTGGTGAAGGATTCCATCTGATAAATTCATTGAAAAATGAGCAGAATCAAGGCCATATGGTCGCTATATTAAACATTTACATTTATACATTTCATGTCTGAGTTGTATTGGTACCTGTGTATGTGTCAAGCTGTCCTCGTTGCTGATCCTCAGTGCAAGGCAGACCGGTAACCCATCCACCCGACTGTTGATTGAACTTCTTTGATTAGGCTTCGTGTGTGGCATGCTTTGCCAGATATAACTGCCAGTGGTGACCCTTGCAGCTGGTTGAGCATTGTTTAATTTACTGATGTATTTGTTTCTAAAGAATCCTAATCACTCAACAGAGTGATGCTGAAATTATTAAGTTAAAACTGGTTAAATTAGAAATTGATATAAAAATGATCATTACAGATGTAGTTTACTGCTGTTAATCTAAACGTGTCCTGTAGCTTTAGTCTTGTCTTGTCTTCAGCCCTTCTCGAGTCGAGGATTGGCTGCACCATGGGCAATTTTATGCCATCTCCTTCTGTCCCTTGTCTCCTGTAATAACTGGTCGTACGGTAATTCAGTGTACGAATCGATGTTATTGATGCATGTCATCTTCGATCTTCCCGAGCTCTTCTTCTGGAACTTCTGTAGTGCCACTAATAATGTGCCAGGCGTCAATCAGTTTGTTATTTCTACTTTGCGGATGTTACTCGGTTCCCCACAAAATACGCTGGTATGTCTGAACGAGGGATACCAGCGTATTAACCAGCGGTTAATAAAAATCGGATCCACCAGAGACAAGTTTCAGTGTCATGTCCAAAAAAACATAAGCTTCAGCTGGACTCACCCCGAGTTTTACACACTTGTAAGCAATCAGTTTAGCTGTGAATCAACCATGACTGCATGCCTTGTGCATTAATGAAGCTGTAGAAATTTTCAGAAAAATTGGACAGTATATTAGTTTTTTAAATTTCTTTCCAGAACAAAATGAGAGAAACCCATCAAAGACAGATACAATGAACAATATTCATTTATTTTCACAAAATCGTCCGTCGTTGAATTCTTTTGAACCTGTGCCAGTTGGTGGCTATAATCCAGCTCGTAAGTAAATTTTTATTAAAATTCAACAAACTTTCGCAATAATCACTGCACACTTTGCAAAGGTTTAATTCTTTGGCAAGTAAAATGTAAATCACTTGGAATTACTGCTATCTGTAAATTTCAATACGTTTTGGCAGTAGAAGAATTCTATGTATGTTTCTTTGTATGAAGACACTCAATTTTGGTGCCTAGTGCCATCATATATGTCAATTCGTGACATACACAGAATTAGGTATTATGTTCCAATGTCCTCATTGATATCTCTGGTTAACTCAGCGGTCTCCAGTCACCTTGAATATTGTACTCACTTATTACTGGTATCACAAAGTCAAGCATGCAGAAGTTCCTAAGAGTTCAGAACCGTAATCTTCGCCTTGGCTTTGAGTTCAGCAAAGGAGCCGTTTCAAACTGGGGCTTATAGTTTACAAAACATTAAACTCTGGCCAACCACAATACTTCAGATCAGTCCCCATACCTCAAACTTATCATTATTCAACCGTGTCATCTGAGTGCCTTTCTCTGGTTGTGCCAAAAACTAGAACTGTTCTTGGTGGATGAGCTTTTCAGTTGCTGGACCTAAATTTTGTAACTCACTTCCTGCATCTGTTCGATCTGCTTAGACCCATGTCATTATGTTCTCAGAACTTTTTTCAAATTGCCTATCTATCGTAGGCTTCTTCTCTGTCTTATGGACTGACCTTCTTGGATCCTGAACTGACTGTGGCTTGACTTTGGTGCGCCATCAGTTGATGCCTTGTGCATTAGACATCGGCGCCATAGAAGTTACTAATTACAATAATTTGATGAATTTTATTGAAAAATGAACAGGTTCCAGACGGCATGTTTACGTATGTATGTTTTCGACCTGGTTTTTCCAATGGATTAAGATTTTCATTACGATTTCACCTGAAATGACCTTGTGCATCATAATAAAAGGGTGATTTAGAAGCCATTATTTTCGATTGTAATATATGTGATATATATGTATATATATATCATATGCATATATGTATGTCTTTGAATATTAATAGAGCGATTTGTAAGAATGTATATAGAAAAAGTAGGCATTCATACAGTACATACAGTACGACTTTGTCAGTATTTACATCATAAAAAGGCTCCGATGGATCTTGTTACGTTACATTGCCGTACTGGTCAGTATTGAAGAGGTTCTTTCTGGATTATATTAGGTATCTATGACGAGTTGAGCAAGTATCCTATGGAACACAGACCAAGAGGATTGTGTCTGATTGTCAACAATGAAAACTTTGACGAAGGTCACGTACACCTGAAACCTCGAAGAGGAGCTGAGAGAGATGCAGGTGGTACTTCAGACGTGTGTATGTACGTCTGTATGTATGGGTATGTGAATATGTATTGTGTATTCATGTGTGTATGTACACTTTATGTATACATGTATGTAACCACGAATGCATGGAAAACACTAGACGAATATCTCAAGTGAAATCTTACCTAAATGAAGATTTTTGGTGTAAATTAAATAGACTTTTTATGTGCAAAATTATTTATATAGACGGAAGTTTTAAATGAAAGATTTTTAATGATTTATTGCTTTTTCTCTGTAAAAATTCTGTACAGAACTATTTGGGACCTGTTTTATGAATAACGGCCTACTGAGTCGCTTTCTTGCAAATTGATTTTTCTGACTTTGTGAGGATTTTCTCAGACACTTACTTAGTTACTTGGTTAGTCCTTCAAGTGCAGATCGGCACATCGGGCAACGCAGATTCTCCATTCATCTCTGTTGACCGCCAGTCTTCCTGCCTCATCCCACGACATCTCCAAGACATCCATGGTCGTCTTTGTAAGTCTGTGGCCAGTTCTTCCTCGGTCTTCCCTTCCTGCGTTTCCCTTTAGGAATCCAGTTCATTGCTTGATTGGCAGTTCTTTCTTTGTTCATTCAAATAACATGTCTAATCTGTTTCAGTCTTCTCTTTCTCATCATCTTCTATGCCGTCTTTTTTCTTATAGTTTTACTTGCTATCCTCTAGCAGTCACATATAATAATAATAATAAATTTTCATTATAACTTCCTCTTCCAGGAAAATTCCTTCTTCCAGGAAAACTACGGTGTACTCTGATGAGTATATCTTGAAGTGTCGCTTTATGAATTTTTGATTTTGATTACGATTACTGACATAGTTTCAATGTCTTTCAGAGCTTCTTAAGAAGTTGTTCAAAGACCTTCATTTCGAGGTTCAAGTGCATAAAGATGTCAACACTCAGACTCTGGAGTCAGTCTTCTTGACGATGCACATCGCCGATCACACCAACTACGATGCTTTCATCTGCTGTATCCTCACGCATGGAAAGCCTGGAGTCATCTACACGAGTGACGGAAAGGCTGTTGATATCCTCCGGCTTTTCGAGTTCTTCACGGACAGAAATTGTCCGTCGCTGAAAGGGAAGCCAAAGATGTTCTTTATTCAAACCTCCCAGAAAGGTCGGTTTGCATCCAGCAATAATTACCGTAAATAGAACTGAAGTGTAAAGTAAAATGGTTATAAATAAGTAAGCACAGTCAGACAGTCTTGTGTTAATCACAATTGACACATTCTTAAAAGGCGCTGCATTAATCGTCTTTATACAAATATAGGCTACATACATATATACATACATGCATACATAGGCTTACATGCATACTTAAATACATGCATACATGCTTGCATACATACTTACTTATACACTTGCATACATAGATACACGCATTCATACATACATACTTAAATACATGCATGACTACATGCATACATACATAATTACAAACCTAGATAGATGCATTCACACATACATAAATACATACAAAATGTGTAGCCTTTGTTTGAATCTTACCCTGATCTACCCAAACTTCCTTCCTATTTCCATCCCATGGTCTTCCCATTGCTCTCAACCTAAACGCAACTGTCCCTAACAGTTCCTCTCTACCCTGGTCTCTCTGGTCTCTTGGCAACTGGATTCGTTGTTTGTATGGGATCCCTGATCAACTCATTTTGACGTCATGCATTGCTAATGAATAAGCTGGTGCCTTGTGCTTAGATTTTGTATAGTTCTTCAGAAATGTTTGAGTTTCTTATTGCAATAGTGCATTTTGGCTGTTAGATGACTTTAATAGTTGGAAACGTGAGTTGATGCCTGGATGGCAGCCACATTGAGACAGATGGGCGTCTTGTGCTGAAATATTTGCAAAAGTTATTTATTTCTTCATGTGTCTAGGTGATTCTGAGCCGGAAGATGGTGTAGCAGCACGCTCCTCTTCACATGATGGTTCTTCCGTTTACGAGACCCAGCCAACAAATTTTAAGAACAATTCAGTCCTTGTGCCTGGATCCCCGGACTTCCTGATGTCATACGCGACCCTGCCTGGGTCCGTGTCATATCGTGACACGCAGATGGGATCGCTTTACATCCATGTACTGGACGAATGTCTTCGGAAAGATATGGAGATCGACAGAGCGCTGAAAGCGGTGAGTGCCAGTGTCAAGGAGAAGCTGAGACTACGAGGAGAACAGGATGGGGTCCAGGATCGCTTCCAGCTGCCATTTCATCTGACCTCTGGAATGGATCGGCTTATCTACCTTTGAATTCTACACAGCCATTGCAATTCAAAGGAAGACCGCCACTGTTCTTCAGAGGGAAGCTGCCAGTTACAAATCATAATCTTGCAATTGCAATAAGGCTTAATTTACTTTCAGATACTTTTTTAACTTTTCTGTTTCAGTTGATTTAAAACATAAGTATTGAGGAAAATTGACTAATCAGTATTATTCCCAAAATAAGTTGTTTGCCTTGATTATGCTTCTGCTTTAGGGCTTATAAGTTTATGCAAGCAGCACGATATAAATGTTCACATATATATAGAACTGCATGCATGCATACATACATGTACATATATTCATTCATACATTTAAACATAAAAGTATTCATACATACCTACATAAATACATCTATTCATACATGCATGCATACATTCAAGCATACAGGCATGCATATGTACCTATATGCATACATACATTCAGACATACAAACATTCATATGTACTTCCATGCATACATACCATCATTCATACATTCAAACACACAAGCATTCATAAATTCTTACATGAATACATATATTCATACATGCATGCATACAATGAAACATACAGGAATGCATGTGTACTTATATGCATACATACATTTAGACATACAAGTACTCATATGTACTTCCATGCATACATATTTATACATACATTCAAACCTACATAAGTACATTCAGGCCTACTCAGTATGTGCATATGTATGCCTATACATACATATCTTGTTGTGACTTGATTGAAGTTGATTGATTGTGATTGTTGATCGAGTTGATTGATTAATCTGGGAGGCTTTCGAACTTGATGCAACAGGTGTGTTGATGCTCCCTGACATTGATATATGCATGCATGCATGGACAATTGCATACAAATGTATGTGCATACTTAAATGCATATGTAAATACGTATGTACTTATATGGTAGATTCTAAAAGGCCCGATAGCAGTTAAACTCTTTGGGGGACTCTTGTTCATAACTGACAAACGTGCATCTTACGAGGAGCTTGTTACTTCCAGAAATTGACGTCATATTAGTACCATCAATCAGACAACTTTAATGGTATTCTTAAGTAAGAAAAAATTTCTTTTAATTGTTAAATTAAATTTTTAATTCAAATTTTCTGTTAACTAACAATTAAATGCCATACAGTAACCTTTGGGTTTTTACATAACATGTGGTTTTCTACAATCACGGTGGTTCTAACACAGGTTACATGTCTTCTGAAACATTAAAAACCCGTTATTTTATGTTATGTAATTTGGAAATGTGTTTATTATACAGTAACCACCCTCCGATAGCGGTCATAAAAAGGAAGTTCAGGTGTATTGTTGTGCAGTGTGGTGGTCCATTCGGTAGCTCACAGGGTCTGTGATCCCATCGCACCTGCTGAGTGGATACCGTATAACGCCCCTGAACGATTTATATCATGCACATTTTTCTCATCATCATCATCATCAGTCACCATGGGTTCAGCGCCCGTAGGTGCTTGATGCGCGCTTCACCATCTCCGTCCAATTGTCTCTATCCTGTGCCAGGTGGCTTAGTTGTTGTAAGGAATTATTACTGCACCAAGAGATGATGTCGTCTACCCACTCTCTGTTAGGGCGTCCTCTTCTGTTCTTCCCTCCCATCCTGCCAAACACTATCGTCTTGAGTATTATGGAGTCATCCATTCTACATATATGCCCAAATAATTGCAATTTTCTGCGGATTAGTTTTTGTAGTAAAGTTGTTCTTGGGCCAATTTGCTTGTATAACTCTTCGTTCGTCATCTTTCTTCGCCAGCCGATTCTCAGCACTTTCCGATAACATGTTCTTTCAAATGCCATTACTCTTCTTTCAATTTCTTTGGTTATTACCCACGTCTCGCATGCATACATGGCCCCACTGAACACGCAGGTATCTAGCACCGCCAACTTGGTCTTCAACATTATCTCTTTGCTATTCCAGATCTTGTTTAAGGTAGCGAGAGCCGCTTTGGCCTTGGCAAATCTTAAAGTTACTTCCCTCTTGCAGCTCAGGTCGTGTGTGAATGTACTTCCCAGATATACGAACTCCTTGACATTTTCGATTTCCTCGCCATCTATTGTTATCTGCCGGTCGATTGTATCGCTGCCAAATACCATGGTTTTTGTCTTTGCCGTGTTTACAACCAAGCCGTATGGCTTACTATCTAATACCAATCTCGTTAATGTTCTTTCTAGCCTCCTGCTACTTTTTTTTCTGCTGCTTCAGATTTCCTGACCTTTCACGGATAAGTGCAATTCTGAGGGTGGGTTATGTTGGTGACTCTGAGCCGGAAAATGGTGCAGCATCGCACTCCTTTCCCCACGACAATTCTTCAGAGTTATGTTGGCATATGTTGTTGCTGTCTTAATGTCATAGCTTAGAGCTTTACAGAACTTCTTAATTTTCTGTTAATTAAGAGTTAATTAGGATTATTAATTAAGGTTGTTTTAACATTTTATGATTTTACTTTACCCGTAAGTTTCTACAGCTACCGGTAGGTACTGGCAGGACTCTACCACAAACACCTGTATCACACCTGAGACTGTTCTTTGTTTTTCCTTGCTGTTTATACCTAATCACTGTTGTACTTACTTTAGCTTCTCGCAGGATAAATTAACCTTGTTCAAATTCTTGTTTATTCTGAACTGTTGCTATAGTGTGAAACTTGTGTAAGCATTAGCAGTTTTAAAAATAATTCTGTGGAAAAAATGTGTTCTTTATTGGGATGATGCAGATTTTTTACAAGCATGAAGAAAGTGGCATGTATGTGGCTAACACGGTCCGTGCACGGGGACCTTAAATGGCATGTAGCGGTGGTGAAGGATCTTACCCAATAAGGTCGAGTCCATGCATTCGCTGTAGATAATTAGATAACATATTAGACAATTAGAGGCTTGGCTTATCCGTTACGACCTCTGGATGGCCTTTTTGCGCAGAAAAGGATTACTGTAAGGCAATTCACTTCCACCATCGTCGTTATCATCATCATCATAATCGCCGTCGTCATCATAAACATCGTCGTTGTCATCATCACCACTATGATCATCATCAACAACAACAAGGACAACAACCAAATCATTGCCGCCGCACCACTATCATCTTCAAAATCGTAATCGTCGTCATCGTCGTCGTCTTAACAATCCTAATCGGAAGCGTAGTCGTTTCTAAAGTGCTGCTGAAACCAAGGATATCCTTTCCATTGTTCACCGGATTTCATCGCCTGGTAAACTATGCACATGCACAGTCGGAGTTCAGTCAACTTGATCCTTTTCTCATCAGTCGTTTTCATGCTGTTGTTAATAGTTCGGTACAGAAACGTAAACTCGAAATTTCGAAAGCGCTACTTAAAAGCCAAGGGCAGGGCGCCAACTTATTCACGAGCGTTGCATCAAGTCAGTGGGGTTGTCCAAAAACTCCATATCAAGAAGCATGTCTGGTTGCCAGGAGACCAGAGACAGGAGGGGACGGGAGGCTAGGGTGGGTTGTGTTTACGCTGAGAGTAATAGGAAGACTGCTAAGCTTTCCGTTTGTTCTTTCAGAATGCTGACGTATATCAAGTGAAAATCCCGGAAAACCCATGATAATTTTCCAAAAGTTCTGTAGATGTTCTGCAAAATCCCTTTCACATATATTTCACTCCTAGTCATATGTTTTTCCGGCTGGTACAATTAACCATGTCTCATTAAAGATACAATTTTCCAAAAAAGTCGCTCCTGGTCATGGAATTTTACCCCGCTGGTATAGTCGTAATCGTAATCTCGAGATTTCTACTACGCCCAACGAAAACTAAGTCGCGAGAATCAGGAAGCAGGACAGGATCAGTTAGAGAGTTCGGATTTCACTCTCTAACTGATCCTGTCCTGCTTCTACTCCTGCACCATCCCACCGATTATTTTCACCGTAGCACCCCTAGTGGTTAAACCGGCCCTGCCTGCGATCCATTATATCAACATCAGTAATTCGATAATGATATGTAACTTCCTTTCAAAATTAAAATACAATATAATTATAACAATCGAACGAAAAACACCTACCCGGCATTTTTATTAGCCTAACCATTTCGCTACATATAATTAAGGTTTATTATGAGTAGCATATTTTTTGCACGAATATACGCTAGGGCTGCCAACTTTTGATTCTGCTAATCCGGGACGCCCGCATAGTCACTCGATATGGCAGTACCAATTTACCCTGTCCACCACATCACTATGTTACGAATGTTGCGTCAGCCTAATGTAGGATCTACTGCAAATCGTCCTTAAAAATTACAGTCAAATGATTTGACTCAAATCATCAAGAGACAAGTGGCCTATATATAAAATTTGAATTAACTTCAAGAGAGCAAAACGTTTATTAAATTCCAATACTTACCAGGTTTCAGGAGCTAGCACTAGCGAAGTTCACATATACATGCATGTTGCATGCAATTTGCAGATGTCATTTATTGGGTCTACCAACTACCCTTTATTCTATGGTAACTCTGTAAAGCTTAATTACGGCCGCCTGTTGGAGTTTAGTGTGCGAAAAGAAGAACAGCATTTGGTGAAGTGGATATTTACACGAACTTCCGGGACAATTTGGGATCAATCCGGGATACGGGGCGCACAAGGCCGATTCCGGTATTGTCCAGGCGAATCCGGGATTGTCGGGAGCCATAATTTATGCAAATCTTCGCTTTCCGGGAATCCTTTTAGTTCATGCGTGTCATAGATTCTTTCTCATTAGCCTGCCTAATTGTATTCTATTGTATTTGATAACTTATATAGCGCATCTTACAGAACTAACTACTTAGAGGCGCTTCCAGCATGAGAACCTCGGGGAAATAAGAGCGTCTTTAAACAACGAGCATTGTCCAAGTGTTTTATTGACAGGACACGTCTGAGCTGGACTGCTGTTGGTAGCCATGTATTTAGTACAAGATGTGGTTTTCTGTTCTGTTTATCCTATGGTTATCCTGTGGTTAGTCTGTGGTTATCGGATGGCCTGAGGCAGACGCACAGTTCGCAAGAGAGGTACCACAAATCACGGATGCAATACGCCATGCTGTCTATCTAATTCCAAAGTCTAAATTCTAGACATTATTTGCGAATATGTTTATGATAGGTTCCAAAAAATGCGCTATATAAAGATATTGATACACACACACACACAATGTTCACTACACATGTCCACCTTGTAACAGTTTGTCAGCAAACGTTGTTCATATTAAATTAAGAAAGGGACACATAATGCACCTAGTTCTACATGTACTGAAAAATATGCAAATGTATATAAATGCACGCATTGCTAAGTACCTCTATACTATTAAAAAGCAGGTAAAAATGGATCGGACATGTCAAGTATTTTAATTCACAGATGAGAAATGGTACTTTATACGTCCTTTATAGCATTTTGACGAGTGGACCACTGCAAAACAACACTTATTTATGACACGAGTATGCATCGCAGGGTGAGTTATTACTACAGGATGCATGCATAATGTCTATACAAAGGTCGTAATCAAACACCAAGGGCATGTTCCACAACTGCTGAGAGCAATCAAACACCAAGGGCATGTTCCACAACTGCTGAGAGCAGACTGAGAGTTGACCGCGTTTCGATGTGATTTAAGGGAGGCAGAGAAAGAAAAGATATGGACGCAGGGCGTTTCTTTACAAGATAAAAATGTCGGATAGCAGTTCGACTCAGCCGGAGCTAGTATTTATTTGAAAGCGCACTGTAGACCTAAATGTAAATCCGAAGTGTAAATATTCGAAATTTCTCAACGCCACACAAAAGCCGCGTCAGGAATACCAGCTTATTCATAGGCGTTATATCAAGAAAATTCCGCAAAAGACGAGTTGTTTGGGCAGTTTCGGAGCCAGGTCGGAATCCGGGGCGGAAGAAAGCCAGGGAGACAGCATGGTGTTTCGGTGAAAATCGTTGGTGACGATGGTCGTGGGAAGTTACAAAAACGGAAGCAGGATAGGACCAGTGGCGTGGCTAGCCTTCCGAGGGCCCTTGTGCAAACTGAACTTTGGCTATTTTTCTTTCAGTAATTGAGCAACCGGGCCTTGGCCCCTTGGGGGCACAGGTGCCCCTGGTCTCGTGGGCCCTTGTGTTTTGCACAACCTGCACAATCTGTTGCTACGCCCCTGGATAGGACAGCTTGAAAAGTTCGGTTTTCCATCAGGAGAGAAAAAATGCAGGATAGAGGATAAGCGAAGGAGTGCTCTTATTGATAGGCTAGAAAGGGGAATGAGCGAACTGGCGGAGATCTCTCAGGAGTTCGTTCCAGAGAGCTGATGCTGCATAGATTAAGAAGCGGTTGCAGAATTTGAGACAAGGCGAGACTGGTGCCTGTAATAGTGAATGTTATGAGGAAGAATGAGCAAACCTTGGCCGTTAGATAGTGATTAATTTATCTGCCTATCGAACAAAGAATCCAGTTTAAAATCTGTGTTATAGTTCACAGAGTACTACATCTGTTCCATGCTCAACCGTCGTACCAACAAACATTGCACTCGATCAGTGGACACTACAACTCTTGTTGTCCCTTGTACCAGAACAGTGTTGGGTTCCAGAGCGTTCTCGGTTTCTGGTCCACGGCTCTGGAATTCGCTGCCAAGTTCTATTCGTTAGGTCAGTTCTGTGATGTCATTCAGGTCTAAGCTAAATACATCTCTTTCAACTCGCTTACCCACCGTACCCTGGTTTCTGGTTAATCTGACCTATAGGAATTCGACCTGGCTTCTCCAACGGTATATGATTTTTGACTGCGATTCTGACTTGAATCGACCATCGATTGATGCCTTGAGCATTATTATAACGTCGCTATAGAAGTCATTAGATTAGAAAGATTAGATTTTTGTCAAAGACAAGATTGCGGAGTGGAGAAGAGTTGGCCTAAGGCGCAAGTAAAGTGAGATCCTTTGGAGAAAGTTCAAGAGGATATGTGAGTTTGTTTAGTTGTTTCCCAGAGGCTAATAACAAGAAATTGTACTGCATAGAATTTGACCAAGGCGCTAATTTTAAAAACCGGATAATACGAAATATACTCATATTTGCCTTAGAAACTTTTTCCAGCCATCAACGCCAGAGGGCCACGGGGGAGACCTACCCCAGCATAGAGTACCCAACGAGCACGTGCAATTTTCTCGCTCTACCCTCTCTTATTCCACGTTTGAACGATGTATACTCCAAGTGAACTCCGACCACTATCGGAGCAGCAGTGAAATGTGCTATCAGAATATCTATCTTTATCGGTGAACTTTAGTAGACAGGTTGCACAACTTCAGTTGGTTGTTGGTTGTTGCTTACAAAAATACGAGAGTGATACTTGTTCAGTCAGTTGAATTGCTACTTGGCAAACAATGCAGTGGTTACTGAACAATTTGAAGTGGACCTCTGCATCGCGTGGATGCTTTTCCGTTAAATCTTCGGAGGGGAGGTCCCTGTTTTCAAAGCGGTGTTCAGCAAACTGAAAGGTAGCTACATTGCCAGGTTATAATCTCCAGTTATCAAGCAGTGAGTAATTTCTAGTGTAATTCTTTTGAGGAGAGGATTAATATGACGTCAAAGTCCAACGGTAGTTTATCTGATCCATTACACGAACTCACCAACACTTCACCTCTTGCGATTTCTGAGCAGGTCTTTAACTCAAAACTGAAAACACTTCTCTTCCACAATCCTGTCCTAATTCTTTCTCTTCCCCTTATCTCACTTTCCGTTTCTATTCCAAACATCAGCCACGACAGCTGTCTCACTGTCTCTCTGCCCGATTCTTGGATCTTGACCTAGAACAGAACCCTTCCTGCCCAGTGCCGTCTCCAGGATTGCTTGCGCGGAGGAGCAAGAGCATTTCGAGAGGGGCGCCACATTCTGGCAGTGCACCATGCATGGGTCAGGGCCCCCACGCCTATAGCTACACCTCCACTGTTCCTGCCTATCGATTTTGTTTTGAATGCGCGCATATGAATAAGCTGGTTCCCGTGACTTAGCTTTTGTTGGGCGCTGTAGAAATCTCGAGCTTACGATTACGATTACAATTAGCAGAAATGGGCTTACAATGAGAAGGATGAATTACCGTAACAATGTCAGGAATGTTTCACGTAAGTATTATTAAACGTAGTGTAATATATCGTATTGTATTGTGTTGTATGTATGAATATACGTACGTACGTATATGTATGTATGTATGTGTGTATGTATGTATGTATGTATGTATGTATCAAGACATTTAATATAGCGCTTTTTAAGTAAAAGTTGGGAACTGAATACGTCCACCTACAAAATAGTCCCATGCTAAGTGATCTTATAAAATTCAGACTTTATGAGATCTCGTGTTCACAAGAAATTAATTATAAATTATTCAAGTCATAAAGCAGTAAAAAGCAATGTCAGTTAATGTTAATTTATACACAAAGGTCATGTGCACACTGTACTGAATGCAAAATGACGCATATGTCATATTCTTAAAATTGGTGTTGTAAATCACTGCTACATCCTGGATGTTATTTTTACAAAGGCAAACTGAGCTAATTGTTAACAGGATTACTGCCTAGTGCTTTGTCTGCTTTCAAGATGAAATTGTGCCAATTATATCCGATGCAAATATAGAATAGCTTCCTCCTTTGGCAGAGTAACCAGCAACGTAAACGCATTACCCTGGGCTTGATAACTGCAGTACATCACCGAATATTTCAGCTGAAGTAGGAACATTTTATTCATAGTAGGGGAAAGTGGTCTAAAACGGGCCCCTTAACACAAAACCAGTGATTTAAGGGACAGTTTTGCAAATATTCTCTGTCAAATACATTGCTAATGTAGGTAATTCAATGTGCATTTACTAGGCAGCATATATGTACGATTAACTTTATTAACAGAATGACAAAAACATTTTTAGCAGACACACTCAGGGGGCCCATTTTACCCTACTACTACGTCTAAAATGGGCCCCTGTTTTAGCCATATTCTTTATCATTGCAGTAATAGCGTTCCTGAAGAAAAGTAAAAACGCTTAATTATTTTGGTTCATTTAGCTGTTAGTTATGTCATTAATTTGACAAAAACACAATATAACAGCAACACAAACACTATTCACAACATTGTAAGCAGGTAAAAATAGTCATCATCAAGTACACCGTTCACTTCCGCTCATGGTTCATGATACCAAATGTCGCACGTTTGGCATGCAATCCAATCACAATCCATTTGTTCATCCTGTTCTGTATTTTCTTTGATGCCACATCCTGGACAAATTGACACTTTTGGATGTTCGCCTCCAGTTCCTTTGAATTTGCCCAGCGATTTTGTTGAACAACTCTTTGTGTGACTAGTTCCTGCTTTGGGTGTCATCTTTCTCATTTTCTTCTCTATTTTCGGCTGAACCTTTTTATCCTCTTTTATTTTCTTCATTTTCTTTGCTAAAGTGGCAGATATAGTCTCTTCCAACAAGCGCTTCTTTGTTTCCAGCTCTAATTTGTAAGGACTAGCAGTTAAAACTGCCGCCTTACCCTTGACCCTGGACTGTTTACGACTGTGCTCTTTTATTTTTGGCAAAGGTGAAATGTCCAGTATGCGAGTCAGATCTTGATGTCGAGACATAAAACATCGGTACGAATCTAAACCAGCCTCCTCTTTCTCAACATTGAATCGATTATGAATACTGTTAGCCTTTGCCAGTTGGTAGGCCAGTTTTCTCAAATGTTTTGGAGTAAACCCAAATAACATGCTTTCCATATCTCTCACATGTTGTGATAGCTCATTCTCCATTTCTACATCAAACATATTGCACTTTGATCCAAGTCCTTTTGCTGCTGCATCTCGACTTGCAAGGCCTGACTTATACCTCCTCTGAAATGTTGTTCTGGGTACATTAAATACTTTGCAAGCTTTTTTAAGTCCCATTGTTTTGGCTCTCAGTGCTTCAATAGCTTTTTCCATGCTGATTTCTGACCAGGACTGCCTCTCGGTTTTTCTCTTATACCACCCCATGTGCACTTGTAGGTAATCCTAAAAATAAATGCGTCAAAAACAGCAATAGCTCAATCCACAGATATACTATGTCCAAAACGGGCCCCTCTGGGCCCATTTTAGACAATTCTAACCTATCGAAAAGATTCAGCCATCTTGAAAACTGGCGATAACGTATACTTAATTTCTCAATGATAGTGTATTTATATCATAATAGCACAGTAAATAGTGTTCTACCCTGATTGTGAATGTCACACACAGCAGATATTAACACTTTTTTCGTATCAACCAACAAAATAAGGAAACTTATCGAAATTAAACTTTGTAATTTTTCTCTCACCACAGCACGAACCAAAGCAGTCAAGCCACTCATGAATATTCATCATAGTAAGCTGCTATCGTGTGCATTTTCAAACTTTGAAAAATTCGCTAGGTGTCGCCGCGGAGGGGGTGGGCCCGTTTTGACCAAGGGGCCCGTTTTAGACCACTTTCCCCTACCCTTACACCATATTAACTGAATTACCTTAGCAGTGTTTAAACACCCCTGCATTATTTGAACAGCAGTACCACTTTGAACAGCAGTACGAATTTCACTTTGAACAGCAGTAACACTTTGAACAGCTGTACCACTTTGAACAGCAGTTCCACTTTGAACAGCAGTTCCACTTTGAACAGCAGTACCACTTTGAACAGCAGCAGGCGGGGAGTATTTCAACCACAAAATCCCAAGGATTTTTTATTAGGTAATACTGGTTTATATGAATCTACCTTGATGGTGAAATATTCATAAAGCCTTTTTACTGTATACCAGAAATGCTTATACAAAAGACATATGATAAAAAGACACTTTCTGAGTGTTAGTATGTACCATAATGAGTTGTTGAGTAACATTGAGAAAGTGTCTTTATTATATGTCTTTTCTATAAGCAATTCTGGTATATGGTAAGAAGGCTTTGTAAGAAAACTAATAATATTTTATTGTATATAACAGAAGCTTATATATACATTTTGATGATAATAGAAGCTTATATACATTATGATGATGACGATGACGATGATGATGATGAGTTCTCTGCCTGAAGGCAGGTCCATTGGCTTTATGCCACCCGGGGATGAGATGAGTGAGGTGGTTTCCCGTTACCTTCCTCACAGACAATTGTGGGTGAGCAACTTGTCCAAGGTCGCTACGCAGTGGCTTGAGGCAGATTCAAACCCGCGACCCTCTGATTACGAGGCAACGACCATACCACTGCACCACCGCGTCCCACATATACACTATAGGTTATGTATATATCTGTAGCAATCACAGCTTGGTTGTACAGCTATTCATCTCAGTTTATTCTGATCCCAAAACGATTGAACAAGATACAAGTTTAGCATGAAGTAAGGTTATGGGGTTACAACGGCGACCCAGGAGGGATCAGAGTTCTGCCTGACAACATGACCGCCTGTCAGCAAACAATACAGATGGCGACGAAGAACTTCAGTGAATATTTAATATATCTTAACTAAAGGAAATATCTTAACTAAAATAAAAGAAAATGGGTCATATTTATGACTTCCTAACTGTGGCATCCATTGTAGACTGGATGTTAACAGCTGTTCTTATTCGAATGCAGCAACTATCTACTATGATACCCACCAATATTAATGCTGGCGAAATTCTTAAATAAATGCTAGCAAGTTTACACATCTGCAGTATGTATTCAAGCATTGAAAGCGGTATGAGAGATGAAAGAAGTTTTGCCTATTTTTGGCCAGACTTTTCCGTGGAACTTCGGGTACCATCAGGTAGACTTTGAAAGGATCAGATCCCTTTTTCTGGCAGAGATGAGGCAGTTCACGTACATCGGGCAGTGAATTAAGGGCACATCGGAAGTTTGCTTTCCACTTTTTCTGCTCAGTTATGCATGCAATTTTGCCTGAAATGAAGCACAACGGAAAATCAGCAACCAAGCAGAAGACAGCGTCAAAGCCAAGTTGTGACAACTGAGCTGAAATTAAAAGTAGCACCACTGCAAACTTGAAAATATATTTGAAAGGTAAGATTATAGACCTGTGTGTGTGTATTTGTGTGGTATGTATGTCGTTAAATAGAGCGTATAGGATAAGACCGAGTATGTTAAGTTGTTCTGCGCCTTCTGTACATAGTTTGGCGGATAAGCCGATCTTATAAAAGTGTTGTGTTTATCTTTGGCTCAGACTGGATTTTGGTTTGGTTCTTCATGGCGTTGGTCAGGCCAGCTTTACAACTAGCTGTGTTTAGTATCACTGCGTGGATGACTTGTTTCTTTGGACATGTGCACGCTATATTATTTTGTCTTGTGTCTTTTGGTTCTTTTTAGCTGTTTTTCGTCACTGTCATTTGGGGGACGTTGTGTTTTCTCTTCGTTAGGTAGCCTATTCGTTGGGTTTGTTGCCGCCAGAGTTCGACGTCTTATTACTGTGAGAGTTCTGTTTTGCTTGTAAATAGCTTGTGAAATAAACCCATGTTAACCTAAAGTTGTCATCTTATTACATAGCCCTAGATATCCTGAGATAAAATGCAAAAGATCCGAATAGTTTGTTAAGCACGCGCAAGTCCATTCCATAGAGACTGGCCAACAACTTTTTGTTGTCTGTATTTCTTATTGTCTCTAAGTCTGTCTATAGGCCCACTGAAGATTTAGGGGCCTTAATAGGCGTCCATAGACTTCGTACACCGAATTGTTTGCATGCAAATATTTTGCCGAACTTTGATAGAACTCCTTCAACTTCAAATCCTGCATTTTGGTAGCCTCCAGATATTCGGGGTATATCTCCTATAAATGTGGACGTTTATCTATGGCGACCGTATGGCCTTGACCCTTTCAATTTTTCAGTTACTTGATCGGGTGAGATCCTTCACCACCGCTGCCCATTTGAATGAGCGCCATGCCATTTCAGGTTCTCGTGTACGGATAGTGCTGGCCCAAGAAATGTAAAATCTCTTAAATAAGCCACGGTCGGTATGCGAAGGGACATCCTCGCGTTCACGGGTGGGAATGCGCGATAGCCTACAGTGATAGACAGTAATTTTAGAGATAGGGGTCCTTGGGGTTTAACTCCCCTCAAGGGTAGAAACATGTTTCGTAATTTCAGCTACACTTGCATCATTTGGCGAACTAACAATACATGAAAAGGCCTATACTAACCGTACACGTTTGGTGGGAAGATCAATCGGTGATGGAGAAGACTGACCAATGACTACCCTCCCACACATGCCGAAGCTAATAAAAATGAAGTCGGTGACATTTCAACTCTGTCTCCTTTCCTCTGTTGTCTCCCGGCAAACGGATCTTAGTTCTTCACACGCATCTCTGGATAACCCCAATGACTAAATGATACAGCGCTTGTAACTAAACTAGTCGAATTAATTTGAGCACTTTACGGGTGTGTCCTTCCTCTATGTTTCACAACCTCTTACCTGTTCCGTATCTAGATTCAGTCCGTTTCACGACCTCGCAACAGGGTGGGCCGGTACCCGCAAATCGGTTCCTTTTGCGTCGGCTTCTGCATCGGACAACGAACGCTACGGTTGAGACTCGCCTGGGAGGGCACCAGTTTGGTTGGACAGACTCGTTTCCTTAAAGGTACAGTTTCAGATAGCCCTTTCTTTCACACAGACCTGTGTAGTCGCTTCCCACCACAGGGAGTCAGACTGTCTTAAAGAATACACACTTCTGGATAGAATCACTCTCAGTATTGAGCTTCGCACAACCTCGTATCTTTTCGCTTTTCGCTTTTAACAAAAGGGTGGACCAGTATCCTGAAATAGGATCCTTGAGACTGTTGAGAATGAACCAGACGGCTAGAATTTCGGTTATGACTCACCCAAGAGCGCAATGATCAATTACTCAGACTGCTCCAGTGGGATAAACTTTCGTAACGTTCTCCTTGGTTCTCACAGACACGTATAACGTGTCCTAACTGAGCTTCGCCCAGCTTCTTACCTTTCTATTCGGGACTTCGACCGTCTCGCAATCTTACAACAGGGTGGGCTTAACCTCGCCGGATCAGCTAAGCCAGCCTCTTAGCTAGGCTGATCGTTTTTTACCAGCTATTAGGCAGAATTGCTTTTCAAACGAGACCCATGGGGTAAGCTTCCGTAGCGTTACCCCTCGTTTTAGATCTACACAGACCTGTTATTGTTTATTTTTCATGAACTGGTCCTTCTGAGTTCCGCACAACCTCTTATCTTCCCAGTATCTGGAATCCCACCGTCTCGCGATCTCACAACAGTGTGGGTCCGAACTCTATGTGTTCAACAGGACCTACCTACGGAACATCCATCACATATCGAAAGTAGAATATTGGCAGTAAGGTAGGTGGCTCTGGGCTCAAGTGACTACAGTATGTGAGTCAACTACTAGTAGTCATAGGGTGTAGTGGTTATACAATGGTTATGTCATTGTCCTAGAACGCAGAATAACCACAAACTTAGAAAAGAGATATTGCAAACAGTGTCTAAAACAAACATGCATTTGTAATTTGTACACATTAACCTTTTCAGTATGCTGCAGTGGTATCGGTGCTATAGCGAAAGGTTTAGGCCTAATTTGAGTGGATTCATGGTTAAGAAAAAGGGAGTCAATCTGGAGTGGACAAAAGAGGTCGTGATGGCAGAGGCAGTTTTAAAATCGAGCATAGATCAAATGAGGAAAAGGTCACGAATATGATTAAAAATTGTGTGTGAGAAGTTGGAGATGTCATTTGAAAAGGAAAGTTGTGAGTCAAAAGTGATGCCAAGATTGTGTACAGACCAATTATAGGCCTAGAAAAAAGTGAGTGTGGAGAAGCTAGTTTGTTTGGTGGGTGGAAGAAAATAGTGATTTTCGTAATTTGATTTGCCGACTTAGAACAATTAGGCTTAATTGAGTTTTGGCAAAGCTGAGACAAAGGAGGTTAGAGGATATCAATTCTGAAGTTTGTTTGACACGATCAAGCAACAAAGTCATGGACAAGGAAAAGGAACTTCGTAATGGTAATCGTAATCGACCAGGCTTTTCCAATAGGTTAAGATTTTTATTACGATTATGATTAACTAGTAGAGAGAGAGGTTGAATATTTTTGTGACAACCAGAACAAGGACAGAGGAACAGTTTCGAATTCCAGACCAGCTCGTGAAATCGACATAGTCAAACTGTGTAACTCCTCGGAAGCAATTAACTTCGCAACGGATGTCTCCCATATTCAATATATTATTGCCTGTCTAACCTTGACAGAAGCCAGATGTTATTAAACGAGTGAAGCGATTGTGGTATTGCGGGAATTTTGTACGCTGGAAATTTTTCAGCTTAATTTCGAGAGTTTGGGAATTTGGAAGGCTCTGGAAATTACTGATTTTTCATTTCTTTTTGGACCTCATACCGTTTGTATGAAACTGTGCGTGAACCTGAGATTTACGCAGTAATTGTGCAACTCAACAACGAATGCATAGACGAGTGCACTAATGGTAAGTAGACGATTAAAATTGAACAAAGGAAGATTTAAATACTGAGTACTACTCCCCTCTTTCTCTAATCTCAATAGAACTGAATTGCTAATCTAGGCGTGGAACTCACGGCCTGTTTTCCCGATGTCATGTATATCTGGGCAAAAATCGAATCTATTTCAATTTGCTTATCATCGGTAGCCAGTCGTTTGAAGCGCTTGGGTCGTGGTTCGTTCTATTTAAAGAAAAATGGAAGGCAGTTTTGCTTAGAAGTAAATGACGATCACTTGATGCCTTGGGTGTTAGAATAACGGAGCAATAACAGTTTACAGATTAGACTAGGTAAAGAAAACTTGTTTGTCTGGGGGATTAATGTTGCCACAGAATTGAGGCAATTACATTACACGGTTACAAAGTCATGTCAATCTTTAGGCTTTTGCAGGTCTTCTGAGCCCTACACTTATCAAGAAGTTCACTTTTGATTCACTCTGAAGCATGGATATCAGAGACCTTGAAGATCCGCACAGTTTTCATCTGTATATCGGATACGCTCCAGCTAATAAGAAGTCAGTCATTGACCTTCGTAGTAGGTTGGAAAACAGACGAGTGAGTTGCTGCCCACGACCTACAAAAGATGATGTCCAGTCATCCATACAAGAAGGGGTCAGCACAAGTCAGAAGTGCGTACTTTTCCTTACATCCGACTACTTGAAAGATGACTGGTACCAAATCGAAACAGTGGCTGCGGTAGAGAAATCCGAGCGATTCTGTCGTGACGTGGTGATCATCCTGAAAAGCGAGGAACTGCTGGAAGAAGTTCCAGAAAGACTGCGAGAATTTACAACTTTTCAGTTTAAACAGGAAAAGCTGAATGACGAGACATTTCTTGCACAGTTTGTGGACACGATCATCCGAGGTATGGAAATGTTGACAGTGCTAATGATGCTGGCTTTAATTTATATTATGTATTTTTATAGCACCGCTATCTAATGACAAAACATCAGTTAAAACAATTGTGCTATAAATATTTGCCCGAAGTCCACCATGGTATTCGTAGCAGATGGGACTCAAAACCACATTTTCTCATTACAAGATGGGTCCTCAACTGGTGGCCATGGTTATGATTGTGGTGTAAGTATGTATGCATGTATATTTTATGTATGTATCAAGGCATTTAATATTGTGATTTTTAAGTACCTCACAAATGATGACTATGATGAATATGAAGACGATGCTGATGACGACGACTACGATGAAGTTTGATGACAAAAACTAGAATGACGATAGCAATAATATTAATGATAATGATAATGACAGTTATAAGCACATTAGTGGCAAAAGCTGCTGCCGTGTCTGGTTTCTCAATCTGATGCAAATAAGCAAATGAATATCCATGATTTTGTAAATGCATTAAATGAAGTATTTCCTTATCTGAATCAGAGCCTAATGTGAAGTTACTGGATGTCCTACCAAAACAGAAGATCGGATATGGATCAGCTTGTGGCTACTTCTATGGCTTTCTTCGTCTCACATTACCAGGTACCATGATAACAGATAACATAAGAACCAGGTAACATAATAACCAGGTAACATAATGACCAGGTAATTTGAAAAATTGTTTATATGTCGATGACAGTTTTATTATATACTGATAAACAAATAGTTCAATTCCAGTGCATTCCTGCTTCCGGGTAAACTACGAATAGTTCAGTCCCACTGCATTCCTGCTTCTTGGTAAACAGATAGCTGTAGAGGGCCTATTCAGCAGCGTCTTCGCCTTTTGGTATGTGAGCCATCCATTTCCTCTGTCGCATTCTTAGTAATAAATATAAATATTGTACCGGTGTGGCGGATCGGCCACAAGGCAAGTCTGCCGGAAAAGAGGCAGGAGTAGCTATGACGCGCTTTAAGTAGCCGCTGAGTGATGCGCGTGTGTGCACGGCAACTGCATGGGATTTTTAAGGAATTAATTTTTATTACATTTAAGTTTATTCTAAGAATAGCTTAATAATTAGGTCGTGGAAAATTCTTAGTGTACTTTTAGTGAAGTAACGCGCAAAATTTTTGAAATTTATAGGCCCCAAAACATTTGTTTTAAGGCAATTAATCGGGAAAAGTTAGACACCTTTATTTACGTTTTATCAAGCGTGCTAGTATATAAGCAAACCGGCGTAAATAGGAAAAGGGGTCTTGAATAAGAGGTGTCGTGTGCTGCAATGCCTATGTTGTGAAGGATGGTAGCGTGCCTTCACATATACGACAATACAGAAGGAGCGATGCGGGCCTCCTGAAAACAGAGTGAAGGATGCTTGCGAGCCTTCACAGGAACGAGTCCGAGTGTTTCTCAGCGAAATCATAGCGTATACAAATACACGGACGAGGGTGACGTCCGGAGAAGCCCGTGTACGATATAGTTACGGTACAAATATACGGACGGGAGAGTCTGGGAAAAAGGCTAATCTGTGCGCTCCCGGCGGGACGACCGAGATAATCACTGTCCGGTTTCGGGCTAACGGCGCGGATCCGGTAGAGCGAGGGCCCACTCTGCCGTAGATCGCGAGGCAATCTGAGCCACGACGGTGGACGTTGAGGTTGGACAGAACCCGGGGAAGGACCCCGTTCGTAAGAAATAAGTACAGGTCTGTGGCAAGTAAAGGGTTGGCATCGGGAAACCTACCCAAGTAGTCGGCGAGTGTCAGATAAAACAGGTCCGTGCAAAACAAGTGGAAAAGTTGCGGAAGTTACCCCTTTGACCGCGTAAGAGAAAAATCTGATCAATGCGCTCCCGAGAACGTCGCAGCCGTTACAAACCAATCTGTCTGATTTCTGATTGGCTCCGTTGGTCCAGCCGGGCTCGGGCCCACCCTGTTGGAAAGTCGCGAGACGGTCGAGTAAGTTACGATAGTTGGAGAACAGAGGCTGGGCGAAGCTCGGGGAAGACGAGTAGACAGGTCTGTGTGAATTCAAGGGTATCATTTGCCGTAAAAGATAACTGGTGCCGTAATACTTGTCCGTGCGCTCCTGAGGAAGCCGCAACCGAAATAAACCAATCTGTCTGATTTCTGACTGGCTCCGTTGGTCCAGCAGGGCTCAGGCCCACCCTGCTAGGAAGTCGCGAGACGATCTCGGTAGTCCGAAAATTGGAAGATAACGGGTTGTGCGAAACTAGGGGAAAGACGCGGCCGCGGTTCTCCCGGTCGAAATGCCGACGGCAGGTAGAGATACGGGGAAGAGACCGGATCACAACGCAGACCAAGTAAAGCCCCGGTAAGTAAGAGATCGGATACAAACGCAGACCAAGAAAAGTCCCGGTACTTCATAGTCCGGGCCGGTTACCCGGATAATACCGGAGTCGACACGGAAGATACCGACTCCCTTATATGCTTGTCGCCACACACTCATCAGAGGACTGGCTGAAGTGCGGGGAAGGGCCCCCTCGTGCGTAGGTCGGTACGAAGGTCCGTCTGTTTTACAGAAGGTTAGAGAGGGGACCTTCTCTTGAGTGTTCCACAGGGGTATCCTATCCCCTGAAACAGTGTTGGCCGATAATTGTCAATACAGAGACTTGACATGGAAACTTGCTCCGGAAGTTCTCGGAAGTACCCGGAGATGGAGCGAGAGACAGATAGTGATAACGGGAAGATGTCTCGCCCGATATCTATGTGCCTAGGGCGGAAAGACACAGAGGCTCGTCGTAAGACTTTCCTGTTCCCGGAACCGAGAAAACGACTGGTGTCTCAGAATATTGGCGGTAGCGGGCGAGTTACAAGATGTAAAATGGTGGTTACGAGAAAGTCCTCACAAAAAGGGAACGACTATTGCCGGTAAAGGAACGAACCCTGTTCTGAGTAAAGGCCATCCTCAGGACGTTGCCCATCCGGCGACCGCGGAAGAGGCAGAGTCGGATCCCGAGACCGAGTGCTATAGTGTTGATTCTCTTAAGGAAGCGGCCCATCCTGAAACTTCCTTAGAGAACGAACGATACGGGCAGAGACGATACGGGGAGGCCATTTTACAGTGAAAATACAAGGGGCTGTGAGGCGGGTGGCTCTGAGCGTAGAACTGGGCTGGAGTACCCTCACCCTGTGGACAGTTAGCCCGACCGAGAACGCCACACCGGTACTTTAGAAATCTAGCAATCCTTACGGGCTACTACCGGTTGTACCCTGGAAATCTCTACCTTGGTGATAGATTGCATTTTAAATCTCGATCACTAGAGGGCATGACCTCTCTTTAGTTATAAGACTTTGAGAAATGGTACTTGTACATGCCTAAAGGTTTCTGTCAAGATACATCTATTCCAAGTCTTACCTTATCAATCTCAAATGTTAAATTTGAGATTGATGATATTTGGGCTCGTTCAAACTTACTGTAAAGTTTAAAACAGTTTAATTGTTGAAATAAACTATTAATCAAGACAGTATGTTTCAAGTTCAACTAATCTAACATCACACCATGACTATCTCATTCTAGTACTTCTGCAGGCCAACTGCTAAACTACCTAAGTCAATTATAAGAGGTAATTAAATTTCTTCCATCCGGCTGATGAGCTCTTGACTTTCCAGGCCTTAATTCTTGCAAAGAATCGTTGATCTCGAGGTATCGTTCTCGACGAAGTGTGATTTAGCAAAGTCGATCTCCAGGCAAACGTAGAGAATAGACTCCATAAGCAGGCGATGGGGATTCGCCATTTTCTTTCTTGATATTTTCCAACTTTATGACATGAAAGTTCGTAGTCACATCAGTTTAATCCAACCGCTGGACAACGAATCAAACGAGGTGTTCGATTACTCCTCGTCAAAGCGCAATCGCGTGTTGCAGATCGCTTAACTTTATCGAACGAAACATTCCGTCGATACAATTCCAGTTCGATACGACTATCGCCGCTTCGATAAACAGGCGAGTACCAGTTCTGTCGAAGTTCGGAGGTTTTCGAAGGTGTTTCTTCACGTCTCTTTCAACATGCACCAACAAACGTATCTCTCTGACTCAACACAGGAAACCTCTTCTTATACCGTAAGAGTTCGTTTGGTGTTCAATGGCGGCTAACCGTCATCGCTGATCTGCGCTTGACCATTGCCAACCGTCCATTACCAGTGTCGTCTGCTTGTGACATCAGCCAAAATTCAATTTTCAAATCTGCTCTGTCACATCAGAAATCGTGAAATCGTCATGTAGGGTATAATCCGCCGTGCTGACATAGTCCCATACGATTTATTAAACCCATATTCTTACTTAAGTTGGCCATTTCTATAGCCTAGCTATAGCTCTTATATGTTGGACTGCCTACCGAACTATACTAACTACAGCCTTTATAGACAAATCTACTACAACAAACAAACTATACTAAGCTACTATACACTAGCTAAGTAAGTAAATAAGTAAGCTGTTCTCAGCTTAGTTCAACAAATAGGAACGTGAATTAAAGGGAGGATCGCTACAAATATAAAATGTTAATTATATAGAAAATACTGATATATACCTGTATTTCTGCCAGAATTTAAGAAGCGATTGATCGAAGAAACGCTGAAGTATGATCCTGACCTTGTGCCAAAGACAATTCAGAAGATGCTGATCATAATGCCGGAGAGTTGCTTCTGTGCTGTCGAGATGGAATCGCCGAATCAGATAGAATTCACTGGAAAGTTTGTTATTCGTGTTGCACATAGAGCTGGCAACGTGAAACGCGACTACAAAAGCTCGCTGTACAAGCTGATTGATCACGAGGTACGTTTGTTTACTGCCATTAGGCAAGGCAATTTGTTTATGGTCACAAGGTGTATTTGTGATGATAATGAGCTATATTTATCACATGCTGTGCCACATCTATGAAATTCACCACCATCAGCTTTGAGGCTTCCTTCTCTTTCTCTTATTTCCTTTCTCAAACAACTGAAGACCTCTTTTCCAGCTTTTCACGCTTTTGAGGTGAATTCATAAATTTTCATGATATAGGTATCTGATTTATAAATAATAATAATAATAATAATAAAAATAATAATAATAAAAATAATAAAAATAATAATAATAATAATATCGTGTAACCAGGAAGTTTGGAAACCGTGCATTCGCTCTCGCCGGACCAACAGAATGGAATAAGCTACCAATCGCCACCCGAACTTCACCTACGATAACCGCATTCAAAGTTGCACTTAAAACTCATCTATTTAGATTGTATTATGAATAACCTAGTTCATGTTACGCGCTTTCGTGCAAGACTAGTTTTGTTTAAGCGCGCTATAAATGCTAGCTTACTTACTTACTTACTAAAGAGTTCTTTCTAAACTTTACATAGCATGGCCTTGAACTGGTGTAGAAGACTGCAGCTGTTCAGACCTACTGGCTCTCAAACCCCTCAACAGCCAGTAGACTCCCTCAGCTTAAAATGTGGTCTGTTTTGCCAGGTTTAAGTAAATATCTGAAAAAGGAGCTACATAAATTGCGTATTACATCACAATAATTTGATCCATGAAACAAACTTATGCTGGGTTCTCAAAACGTGCCACATAAATCGATAGCTAACTATCAGTACCTGTTCTTAATTCTGTGATCATTGTTTCTGCATTACAGTAATCTCTTCTGTTCCAATTTGCTTACCCACTGTAGCCTGACTTCTGGTTTCCCTGGTCTATAGGATTTTGACCACTCTCCAACAAATTATGAGTTTTGACTATAGTTTAACTTTAAGCGACCTTCGATTGGTGCCTGGTGCTTTATGATAACGGCGCTATAGAAGTCATTAGATTAGTTTAAGTTCATAAAGGCACTTTGTTATACTGTATTGTGAACCAAATTTTTTAAATTGTGAATTCCGTTCTGGTAATTGCCTTAGAGAACTGATGGATGGTGATCTAGACGAGTAGTCCGTCCAATCCACCGCCATCCCATTTCTGTCAACTGAGCACAACAGCTCCTCTCTCTGGTCTTCTGGCAGCTGGAATTTGTTCTTCACGTCGTATCTCTGGACAACCCCTCTGACTTGACACAGCGCTCATGAATAAGGTGGTGCCCAGCACTTAGCTTTAAGCAGTACTTTCGAAATTTTTGATGTTGCGATTACGATATATGACTAACGCTGCATTTCTGAAATTTCAGAGACAACAGGAGTTCTACTTTGTTGGGGAGTTGGCGACTCCACTGTTGACGATGTACGAGACTTACTTCTTCGGCCTTTGCGGTCTGAAGAAGGAACAGCTATACGCTGAAAGAGATGCCTTCTATTTCACGCTGAAGGCGATACTCAGTCATCCAGACAACGCAGAGTGCAATGACCAGTTCAAACTGCTCTACTGGTCGGACCCAAAAACAGGTACGCAACACACGTACAGGTTTGTATGATTCCGCTCAATATACATTTGCTGTTTGCTTCAAGTTGCATCTGTTTAGTTACACAATAAAGCGTAACATTATAATAATAATTATTATTATTATTATTATTATTATTATTATTATTAATTTTGCATTTATGATACACACAAGGTCACTAAATCTGATTCTGAGGCACAAAGCAATTGTGAATGAAGGACCTGATCAAGGTCCCTGCGCGGTAACCGTCTAAAGGGAGGCTGTAACACGTACTCTCCGCGTTACAAGCCCAGCGATTTATCCAATTTGCTACCATGCCCCACAACGACGTTTGTTTGCTCTGACCTATTGGAATTCAACCTGGCTTCTCCAGAAGCGATCATCGAATGACGCTTTGAGCATTAAGATAACGGTGCTATAGAAGTCATTAGATTAGATAGCCATGTATGTAGTGCCTTTGAGAGGTTCTAGAATGTGCCATATAAATACACTAGTCCATACACACATACATACTTACGGATATGCATACATGATATACAATACAAACATGCGTACATACATGCATTCTTACATATATATGTACTTATATGCTTGCCTTCGAGAGGTTAAGGCGCTATATAAATGCTCGTTTAGACCTGTATAGTGTTTCTAGAAATTCGTAACCTGTACAGCTGAGTGGGTTATTGTTTCAGAGAAACCGAATCGGCCGGATCTCTACACATTTCTTCTTCCTGTGTTGCGCAACGAGCACTTGTTGCAACGTGAGTCAACATTTGTAACACTGCAAATCAGCATTTGCAGATAGGAACATCTGTTGTACAGGACCTCATAATTTATGTTGTGTAGACAGCAACTTTAAAGAATCCAGTTTGGAAAATCATATATTGTGCTTAAAATTTAACTTTAACTCGCCTGCTTAGCTACGTTGGTTAAAGCGTGCGTCAAGGCATCTCTGTCGTGAGCAGGCTGGTTCGCATACTAATGGTTATACTTCAGAGATTTAAATTTCGGGCAAGCAAGGTCCGTAAACGGGGACCTTGAATAGTGTGGCGCCCATTCATGAGGGCAGGAGTGGTGAATGATTCCACCCGATAAATTCATTGAAAAATGAGCAGAATCGAGGCCACGTGGTCGCTATATAAAACATGTACATTTGCATTTATGCATTTAATTTCTGAGAAATATTGACACCTATTTATGTGTTATGCTGTCCTCGTTGCTGATCCTCAGTGCAAGGCAGGCCGGTAACTCATCTACTGTTGATGGAACTTCGTTGATTGGGCTTCGTGTGTGTGCGAGGCACGCTTTGCCAGATGTAATTGCCAGTGGTGACCCTTTCAGCTGTTTGAGCATTGTTTAATTCACTGATCAATTTGTTTCTAACGAACCCTAATCACTGATGATAGTACTAGTGAAATTATTAGGTCAAAATTGGTTAAATTAGAAGTCGACATAAAAATGATCATTGCATATGTACTTTATTGCTGTTAATCTAAACTTATCCTGGAACTTAGTCTTGTCTTCAGGCGTCCTCGAACCGAGAATTTGCTGCACATCGGACAATTTTGTGCCATCTGCTTCTGTACATTATCTCCTGCAATAACCGGTTAAATGGTAATTCAGTCCACGAATTGATGATATCGATGCATGTCACCTTGGATCTTCCCGAGCTCTTCTTCTGGAACTTCTGTAGTGCCACTAACAATGTGCCAGGCATCAGTCAATCTGTTACTTCCACTTTGTGGATGTTTCTCGGTGCTCCACAAAATACCCTGGCATCCCTGCTCAACGGATACCAAGGTATTAATCTGTGCTTAATCAAAATTGGGTCCCCTAGAGACAAGTTGTTGAGTAACCTTCAGTGTCATGTCCAAAAAACATACACTTCGGCTGGACTCGACCTTGTTTTTACGCACTTGTAAGCAGTCAGTATAGCTTTGAAGCAACCATGACTGCATGCCTTTTGTATTAATCAAACGGTGCTGTAGAAGTTTTCAGATAAAATTAGATGGTATATTAATTTTTAAATTTATTTCCAGAAGAAAATGAGAGAAACCCATCAGAAACAGAAACAACAAGCATTATTCGTTTAATTTCACCAAATCCTCCGTTGCCCAATACTTTTGAAATTGTGGAAGTTGGTGGCTATAATCCAGCTCGTAAGTAAATTTTTATTAAAATTCAACAAACTTTCGTAATAATTACTGCACAGGTTTAATTCATTGATAAGTAAAATGTAATTCATTCGGAAGTACCGTTATCTGTAATATTAAAATTTAATAAGTTTTGGCAGTACAATCATTCTGTGTATGTTTGTTTGTATGAAGACGGTCAATTTTAGTGCCTAGTGCCATCATATATGTCAATTTGTGACATACACAGAATCAGGCATTATGTTCCAATGTCCTTAAGGATATCTCTGGCTAACGCAGTGGTCTCCATTCACCTTGATTATTGTAACTCGCATCTTACTGGTATCACAAAGTCAAGCATGCAGAAGCTCCAAATAGTTCAGAACTGAAATCTTTGGGCTTTGAGTTCAGCAAAGGAGCCGTTTCAAATTGGGGCTTACAGCTTAGACAACAGTAAACTCTGGCCAACAACAGTACTTCAGATCAGTCCTCATTCCTCAAACTCATCATTATTCAACCATATCATCTGAAAGCCTTTCTCTGGTTGTGCCAAAAACAGAACTGTTCTTGGTGGATGAGCTTTTTCACTAGCTGGACCTAAATTTTGGAATTCTCTTCCTGCATCTGTTCGATCTTCTTAGACCCATGTCATTTCGTTCTCAAAACTTTTTCAAATTCCCTATCCACCATAGGCTCCCTATCTGTCTTGTGAACTGTCCTTCTGGATATCGACCTGACTGCGGCTTGACTTTGGTGCGCCATCGGTTGATGCCTTGTGCATTAGACACCGGTACATTAGGAGTTACTAATTACAATTACAATATTATTACCAGATGAATTTTATTGAAAAATGAACAGGGTCCAGACTGCATATTTACGTATGTATGTTTTCGACCTGGCTTTTCCAATGGGTTAAGATTTTTATTACGATTTCACTTGAAACGACCATCAATTGATGCCTTTGGCATTATAGCACGGTGATCCTAAAGACATTAGATTCGATTATAAGACATGTGTATATATATCATAGGCATATATTTATGTATCTGAATATTTGTAAAGCACCTTTTAAGAATGTGTTTAGAAAAATTAGGCATGCATACAGCACATACGACTTTGTCAGTATTTGCATCATAAAAAGGCCCCGATGTATCTTATTTTGTTACATTGCTGTGCTGTTCAGTGTTTAAGAGGTTCTTTGTGGATAATATTAGGTATATATGAAGAGGTGAGCAAGTATCCAATGGAACACAGGCCAAGAGGATTGTGTCTGATTGTCAACATTGCCCACTTTGACAAAGGTCACGTACACTTGAAAACACGAATTGGAGCGGAAAGAGATGGAGGTGGGGTGTAGACTGAGTTTGTGTATATATTCTCGTCATGTGTAGCAATTTTATTTGAATTTACTGTTGCATTAACTATATGTATTATTGACGTATCTACGCATGTATTAGTGTAAGATTTTGAGTTGACTAACATGATTACTTACTTGAAAGTTCGGCCGGCTTTAGTCGTTTTTAATAATAAAAATAGCAAGGCCAGCTTAGATGATAAAAATCTGTTAAATAAGGGGAAAATAAGGTGAATGTTTGAACTTATTTTACGGGAGATCAACATGGATGCCAATGGACTAATTTGATCACAATTTGCCATAGTGTGTGGGTCAATTCAGACTATGTTTTCAAACTGATGCTTGGATAGCCAACCATTCACGAATTTACGGTGTTGGATTTTGACCAATGGCGTCGTATCTCTGCATGAAGTCGATAGCCAATGAGGTGGCACCGTAGTCGCGACTGCTTATCTACGGTCAGTAAAGGTTACTGACGATCCTTTGATAGGAGGTTTAGTAATCAAGATAGAAAGAACGGTGGAAATGGCAGACGACAATCTCGGCCGATCGCGAGGTGACAAGGATACTGGATCTTCGATGCGAAAACCGTTTTAGCGAGTTAGTTCACGGTTGGAGGTTGGACGGGAAAGGTCCTTGTCGCAATCTAGCGTAACTCCGAGAAAAGTTAGCGAGTTTCGTACTATTGTTGAGTCGAATAGCGTCTCGTATTATGCGCTGATTTATGCGCTTAATTAATACCAGCTTCTTAACAAAGCCTATACCTATAGTTCTAACCACCCACAAGCTTTGATGACCATTTATTTCACGCATTCAGGTAAGATTTAACTAGGGATTTTGGTGTAAATTAAATAGACTTTTAGCTCACGTTACAGGTGATCAGCCTGCGTTTCATGGTGAAAGGACATAGTTTACATTGAAAACTATAGTCTGACAATCTTGGATTTAGTCCATGAAAATCGCGCAAGTTCGGACTTATCTACGTAAGCCGATAGTCAGTAAAGATCCATATCTTTGACTGCACCATATAACCGTATATCGTCGAAGAGTCACGCCTTTGGACGATTACGAACGAGGTGCGTGACGACAAAGATTCCTTTTCTTGGTCAGCAAGGAGCAAGCTGCGAGTGCCGACTTCGTGTGACAGAGAACCGTCTGGTCCACGAGGTATGTTGACTTGCTGAAGGGAGTCGTTCGCAAAAAGTCAAGAATTGGTGACAATTCATCCATTCTTTGTGGAAACATAGAGACAAAGATCACAAAGTGAAACAGTCAGACTTCTTCAAAGAGTCAAGATGCGTGAAATAAAATGGCCATCAAAGCTTGTGGGTGGTTAGAACTATAGATATAGGCTTTGCTAAGAAGCTGTTATTAATTAAGGATTAATTAAGACATTGATATTGCAATATATTGATTGATTTTCAACAAGTGAATTTGATTACTTTATTCAGTCAGGTATCATTGTACATTATGGTTGTGGAAATAACGAGCCATTGTATCATCATTACAATTTCCACAAGATATTACACGCTGATTTAAGTCAGACCTATCTTTATCATATTTGATGACTAACCACGAGCAGCGTGTATATCTCTTTACTTGTCTAGTAAGCAAGCAAGGACCAGTATGTAATGTAAAGTGGCTGTAACAGATGGTCACACAAACGCCTAGACACGAGAGAGTAAGATAGGGGTTAAATGGGGCTTCAGACGTGTGTATGTATGTATGTGTGTGTATGTGCTTTTGTATGTATGAGTATAAATATATGTACTGTATATGTATGTGTGTATGTACACTGTGTGTATGCATGTATCCAGGTATGCATGGAAAACACTAGACCAAAATCCCTAGCTAAATCTTACCTGAATGAAGATTTTTTGGTGTAAATTAAATTGACTTTTTACGTGCAAAATTAGTTATGTAGCCAGAAGTTTAAACTGAGACCTTTTTAATGATTTATTGCTCATCTCTGTACAAATTCTGCACAGAACTATTTGGGACCTGTTTTATGAATAACGGCCTACTGAGTCGCTTTCTTGCAAATTGATTTTTCTGACTTTGTGAGGATTTTCTCAGACACTTACTTAGTTACTTGGTTAGTCCTTCAAGTGCAGATCGGCACATCGGGCAACGCAGATTCTCCATTCATCTCTGTTGACCGCCAGTCTTCCTGCCTCATCACACGACATCTCCAAAACATCCAAGGTCGTCTTTGATAGTCTGTGGCCAGTTCTTTCTTGGTCTTCCCTTCCTGCGTTTCCCTTTAGGAATTCAGTTCATTGCTTGATTGGCAGTTCTTTCTTTGTTCATCCAAATAACATGTCTGATCTGTTTCAGTCTTCTCTTTCTCATCATCTTCTATGCCGTCTTTTTTCTTATAGTTTTACTTGCTATCCTCAGGCACAGTCATATATAATAAAAATAAATTTTCATTGTAATTTTTTCTTCAAAGAAAATTCCATCTTCCAGAAAAACTAAGAAGTGCACTCTGATGAGTATATCTTGAAGTGGCGCTTTATAAATTTTTGATTACGATTTCGATTACTGACATAGTTTCAATGTCTTTCAGTGGTTCTCGAGAAGTTGTTCAAAGACCTTCATTTCGAGGTTCAAATGCAAAAAGATGTCAACGCTGAGACTCTGGAGAAGCTCTTCTCGGATATGCACATCGCCGATCACACCAACTACGATGCCTTCGTCTGCTGCATCCTCACGCACGGAAAGCTTGGAGTCATCTACACGAGTGATGGAAAGGAAATTGAAATCCTGTTTCTGGTCGACTTCTTCACAGACAGGAATTGTCCGTCGCTGAAAGGGAAGCCAAAGATGTTCTTCATTCAGGCATGTCAGAAAGGTCGGTTTGCATCCAGCAGTAACTACCGTAAATATAACTGAAGTGTAATGTAAAAATGTAATAAGCAAGTAAGTACAGTCAGACAGTCTTGTGTTAATCGTTTTTGATACATGCTTAAGAGGCGCTACATTAATCGTCTTTATACAAATATAGGCTACATACATATATATACATGCATACGTAAATACATGGCTGCAAGCATACGTACATACATGCATTCATACATACATACATACTTAAATACATACATACTTAAATACATACATACATGCATACATACAGGGCCGGCGACAGAGTGTTTGGCGCCTTAGGCGAACCTGTCGCACTTAGCAGGTAAGTGCGATAACTAATTAATATTAAATTAACTAAGTTAATATGACCTTCACACAGGAATGCAGCCGAATGCCTTGTGCTTAGCTTTTAACAGTGCTTTAGAAATTTTTGAGTTTCCTATTGCAATAGTGCATCTTGGCAGTTAGATGACTTTAATATTTGGAAAGGTGAGTTGAAGCCTGGATGACAGACACACTGAGGCAGGTGGGCGTCTTGTGCTGAAATATTTGCAAAAGTGACATTTCTTCATGTGTCTAGGTGATCATGAGCCAGAAAATGGTGCAGCAGCACGCTCCCCTTCACGTGACGGTTCTTCGAGTGACCACTTCGCACTTCCATCCCTCCAGAACATGACCACAGAAACAGTTGAAGATATTCATGAGGGGAATTCCAGCATTCAAGAGGGGATTTCCAGCATTGTCATTACGGGCGTTGGACCGGGAATCGAGGTAGATGCAAACCCCGACCCTATCCAGTCAACGACCCTCAAGCACAAGGCAGTCCTTGTGCCAGGACACCCGGACTTCCTGATGTCATATTCGACCCTGCCTGGGTCCGTGTCATATCGTGACACGGAGGCTGGATCGCTTTACATCCAGGCACTGGATGAATGTCTTCGGAAAGATATGGAGATCGACAAAGCACTGAAAGCGGTTAGTGCTAGTGTGAAGAAGCAGCTGAGACTACGAGAAGAAGAGGACAGGATGCAGTATTGCTTACAGCTGCCGTTCCATCTGACCTCTGGAATGGATCGTCCTATCTACTTTTGAACTGTTCATAGCCATTGTTCGTCAAAGGAAAACCACCACTGTTCTTCAAAGGAAAGCCATCAGTGTTCTTCATAGGAAACCTGCCAGTTATATATCTTAAACTTGCAATTGCAGAAAGGTTTTAATTCATTTTCATATACTTTTAAATTTTTCTTTTATGTTTCCAGTATCAGGATGAACAGTTTCAGTTGATTTAAAACAAAAATAGTGAGGGAGATTGGCTAATTAGTATTATTCCAAAATAATTTTTTGCCTTGATTTTGCTTCTGCTTTAGGGCTTAGTGTAAGCAAGCAAACGCGATATAAATGTTCACCTATATACAGAACTGCATGCGTGCATGCGTTTACATATACATTCGTTTATTGATTCCAAAAAAAAATTGACAAGCTGTGTTTTTTTACAATCACGGTGGTTCTAACACAGATTATAAGTCTTCTGGACCGTTTAAAACCCGTTATTTTATTTTATGTAATCTGGAAATGTGTTCATTATAACTATCCTGTGATAGGGGCACTTGACATGGTCATGAAATGCAGGAAGTTCAGGTGAATTGTTTTGCAGTACGGCATTCCATTCGGCAGCTCACAGGGTCTGTGATCCAACGATTGTGTGTTCGCGCCTGCTGATCTGATTTCGTATAACGACTCTGAATGAGTCGTTCGTGCGCACATTTCTGCTGCTTCAGTTTTCTTTGCCTTGCTTGGATAAGTGCAATTTCGAGGGTGGGTTATGTTGGTCAGTTTGAGCCAGGAAATGGTGGAGCATCGCCCACCTTCACGTGACAATTCTTCAGGGTTATGTTGGCTTATGTTGTTACTGTCTCACGTTATTGTTTAGAACTTAACAGAATTTCTAAATTTTCTGTTAATTAAAAATTAATAAGGATTATTAATTGTGTTTTCATTTTATGATTTTGCTTTACCCTTAAGTTTCTACAGCTACCAGTGTGTACTGGCAGGACTTTACCACGAACACTTACCCGTGTCATACCTTATCATACCTGTTCTTTGTGTTTCCTAGCTGTTTTCAGCTCAACACTGTTATATTTACCTTAGCTTGTCACAGCATATTTTAACCTTGTTCAAATTCTTATTTATTCTCAACTGTTGTTTTAGTGTAAAACTCGTGTAAGCATTAGCAGTTTTAAAAATAAATCACTGGATAAATGTGTTCTTTGTTGGGATGATGCAAATTTGTTACTAGCATGACGAAAGTGGATGTAAATGGCTAACACAGTCCGTGCACGGGGACCTTAAATGGCATTTAGGGGTGTTGACAGATCTCACCCGAAAGGGTCGGGGCCACACAGCGCTATAGAAAAACATGTACATTTATATTCATCAGGGTTTCCGCTGAAAACTTAAGTCTCACCACTTCGCGCATAAGTAGGCACCTAACGCTCAGCTCTTGAGTAGCACTTCAGAGATTTCGACTTGATGACTTTGTTAAACTCGATCGTAACCATAAACTCTAAAAATTCGAAACACCGTTTAAGAGCTATGCACAGATCACCTACCACCTTGCAATCAGGAGCGCTGCGTCAAGTCAGTAGAATTGCGTCAAGTTATAGTAATTGTTGTAAATTGCATTAAAATGCTGGCTGGCATTGTGATCAGAGGAAGTCTGGAAACCGGAAGAAAACTGGTTTTAAAAATGCTTCATTGTAAACTATGTGAACTTAATGTTTAGCCTTCCAAATCTGCAGCTACAGGTCCCTACGTCTTTTCTGCAACGTCAACCCAGTATCTCGTGTAAACTTTGCTTTGTCGACATTTTCTTTGTTTTCCTGAGCCAATTGGTGACTTGATGCCGTCTGTTTTTCCAATATTATTTTACTGCACGCAGCCTATTATACCGGACTCAACCCACTCTAACTGATGACTTGTTATGGTCAATGGGCGGTTACACAGAAATGTGATGACAGTTCGTTTTCCAATGTACACCGTACGATCTAGTGGTTCCCACCTCAGATGATAAGAAACATCCATCTGATAGGTAAAAATTTCCCGCACGAAATGGATAAAAATTCGAAGAGAATTTGACTTGACATAAGACCCAAAAGAACGGAATCACTGATTCGCAAACATCGTCGCCAAAAGACTGACGTGCACGAACTGGTGACGATGTTTGTGGTGGTGGTGATGAATATAACGATGATGATTATGATGATGATGGTAATGACTGTGATGAAGATGATGATGATGATGACAACGATGATGGGATGACAATGATGATAATGATAATGACTGGATGGAGGTGGTGGTGATGATGATGATGATGATTATCATAGTTCTGCCGGTGGTGATGGTGTTCATGATGATACTGATGATGATAACGGCGAGGGCGACGATGAAAATGGTAACGGTGTTCATGTCATTGATGTTGCTGTTTCCGTTGATGATGATGATGATGATGATGATTGTGATGACGACGACAACGACGACGACGACGATGATGATGACGATGATGATGATGATGACGACGACAATCACGATGACCGTGTGGACACGGCCGCTCTCGCGCTCTACAAAAATTACAGAGTGTTAGACAGAAGAAGGAAGTTCACAGGGTGTTGGCAAGAGGAGGTGCAATGCGTGCATTAAGGCTTCTGGATATTTCTTAATGATGCCATGCAAAGCTGGTTCATAGACCTACCTATCAGTAATGGTACTTTGCCCATGCTATGATTTAGACTTTCGACGGAGTGTAAGCCTGCTAGAATTAAGCAAGCCGCGCAAGTTTGTGATTTTGCCGGAAGCAATCAGGGACTACGTGTGGGCAGGAATGCAGTAAATCGGGTAAAATGTATTGAACTTTGCAGCCCTGTTGGAGGTCTAGAGTACGCAAAATGTCCAAGCTATGAATCACGTGTGTAAAGGCACTTGATCGTGATCGACGAATTTCTTCAGCGCCCAAAGACCGCTAAGTCGTGGGAACCAGCCTATCCACAAGTGGCCCCCATTGAAAAACGAAATGGCTGAGGCAAGTACGGTTATGTTCGGCCTCAGGTACAGAGCCAAAGGTGAGGCAGGTAGAGAGGCAAACCGCTACGGTGGGCAGTGTTTGGAGTTGGAGCGACGAGAGAGGAGAGAGGAGAGAGGATGAAACAGGTTTTCGAAAAGTACCATATAAGTATCCTATCCTGACTCCCCTTCTTCCTCTTATCGCTCTCCTCCAATCCCAAACATCATCCACCGTAGCTACCATGCTGTCTCTTTGCTTGACCTTTGGATCTTGACCTGGAACCGAAACCTTTTTGCCTATCGATTTTGTTTTGACTGAGCTCCTGTGAATATGCTGGTCCCCGTGACGTGGCTTTCATTGGGTGCTGTGGAAATCTCGGGATTACAAATACGATAAAAATACTGTTTATGGAAGTCTCGTCATAGTCAGACTGATCTAGGAATGGTCTGAACCACTTAGGAGGTAGTTTCTAGGTAGAAGTGAAAGTTTTTGGGTCCGTCAGCTAAGAAACCACTGCGACGAAACCGAAAGCCCCGCCCGAGCTAAAAGACAAACTTCTGTTCTACTTGCACCTCTCTGCGAAGTCGCCAATAAAAATGCCAACGAGTTTATTATATGACATTGTGCAAGATTCTTTAAGTTCTACGTTCTGGGTAATCGCCACATGGCGAGTGCCAGCGAAACTCAGGTCGTCGTTTGTCGAAATGTTACTGTAAATGCAACTGTAAATGTACACGTTTTTCTATAGCGACCATAAATTTGATTTCGACTAGGTTTCTCCGTTGGATTATGTTTTTTGACTGCAGTTTCACTTGAAGCGACCATCGAAGGTGCATTTGTGCACTATGATAACGGCGCTATAGAAGTCATTAGATTAGAATCAGGCCCAACTTATCCCTTACGACCTCTGGATGGCCTTTGAGCAGAAAAGGATTGCTTTAAGACAATTCGCTTCCGCCCCACTCATCATCATCAGCGTAATAGTCGTCGTCATCATCAATATCGTCGTCGTCATCATCATCATCATCATCATCATCATCGTCATCGTCATCATCATCATCATCTTCAACATCATCATCAACAACAACAACCAAATCAATGCCGCCGCCACCATCATCATCGAAATCGTCATCGTCGTCATCTTCATCGTCTTATCAGTCGTAATCTGAAGTGTAGTCATTCATAAAGGGCTACTGAAAACTAAGGAAGTCCTTCCATTGTTCACTGGATTTCATCGCTTGGATAACGGTTGTATAACAGTGGCGGATTTAGCTAGAGGCGTGGGGCAGTTTTTCCTCTTTATATGCAGGCGCCCCTCAGACGAGATCCGTGCATGCTGGACTGCCAGAATGTGGCGCCCCTCTAGAGATGTCCTTGCCCTCCCCTACGCTAGCAATCCTGAAGGCGCCACTGTTCTATGATACAATCGGAGTTCTTCATTCAGCAGTAGTTTTCATGCTGTTGCTCTTATTCGACGTCGTCCATGACGTTCACCGGATTTTCCGTCAGAGATCTGACGTGACTCAATTGAAGATCCCAGAAAACCTGCTATAATTTTCCCATATGCTCGGAATCCATCACCAAGCTTAGCAATTTCGCTTTCAGTTTCTATCCCACTTAGAGGTTAACTTAGCTTCGTCGGTTGGTCCGTCCTGTGGAATTCCCATACAGCTCGAAACAGAAATTGTGGATTCGGTCCTACAACGGTGGATCAAGGTAGCATGTAACATGTACATGTTTTTCTATAGTGACCATATGACCTCGACCCTGTTCATTTTTCAGTGAGATCCTTCGCGGGAGTACAGACCTGTAGGCAATAGAGAAATATGACACGGTAGCCTATTGAATTGTACACGTGAAGTGTGCGGTTCTAGCTTCCTTCCCGAAGATGGTTACTGACATTTAGGGTCCTTGAGCAAGTCCTTCATTTACAGTTTAGCTCAGCGCCATCGATTGATGCTTTGTTATCTAGCTGGTGGCGCTTAACAAATGCAGAAATAATAACAATAATTGAATACGAAAGTGCGTTCAAGTAGGAATATAATCTGAACCAATGAAAGTGCAACATACTAATCGCACCCTGCTCAGGGGCGTCGTTCACGAGGCGGTTTTCGTCTAACGACTGTTGTTCGGTCTGCGAGTAGGAGGCAGAGAATCCCCCCCCCCCCCCGATTGTTCAAACCATCTTCAGTAATGAAGATACGTTTTCCCCATATAGTTCTCTCCTGGCCATGTAGGTTTTTCCCGTTGATACAATTAACCTTGTTTCATTAAAGATACAATTTCTCAAAACTTTCACTTCTAGTCGTGCGACTTTTCTCCCGCTGGTACAAAAGAGGACTATCTCCCATTAAAGATGCAGTTTCCCAGTGCTTTTTTTCTAAAAATGGTTCCGGAACTGAACTATTTCAGCTAAAATTTCATTATTTCTATCAATCAATAAACACTGAAAACAGTGTAAAGTTGTAAACACTGAAATTGAATTAAAATGAGTTGCATTATATTGCATAATTAAAATAACTTAGTAACTCAATTCTTTTATTAAAAACTAAATTATTTTTCATTAGCCGAAAAAGGTGCGGGAACGCCGTGCGGAGCATTCCGCCTGAAAAAAGTACTGCCGGTAATCTTAGGAATAACATACTAATAATTTTCTGCAGTCTAAAGAAACATTTCTACCATGAATGAAAATAGTAACTGTACTAATAATGAAAAGTAATTGTTAAAATATATATTATTGTTGACTTAACCTACTGTAATATGCAAATATAAAGTGAGATAATGGTAGCAGCTGATCACTCTTAAGAACAGTTTTCAGTCAAAAAATTCGATAATCGCTGCCTGTGTTTTATGTTATGAATATAATTGATTTTTTGTTTTCTGTTGACTCGTTTCTTAAAGACAACTTCTAAGGTGACTTTTTAAAGATGGGTTGTTCCGCGATCAATCTATGTTGCTTTTCATGTAACACTCTTAATACCGATCGATTCTTAGTTGCTAACATTACATTACTTTCCCTAGTTGGCGCTCCTGAGTGTCACTGAACGTCATGCTGTGTAGAGAAACAGAATCGATATGCCATTTTGTCTGTTGAGCTCCCAATCACTGGGTGGGTCCGGCTTGCTAAACCCAAAAGCAGACTGTTGTGCCACTTGCGAGAGGTATTTTGACATTTCTGTTCTACCGGAGTTCCCCCTCCCCAAAGCGAACTCAGCTATAAACTGAAGACTAATTTACGGCGAGGAACAGGACTGAGGGGTCGAGGATAAGAAAATGCGTTTGCGTGATCTTCTTACGAATGACTGCGTGTCACAGTTGGCTGAAAAGACTCGTCTTCGACGTTTACGGAACTTCTCCGGTGTGAGAAGGGAATAAATAGCGAGAATCGTAAAATCAAGGTGTCTACAGCGCCCAATGAAAGCCACGTCACAAGAAATAGCTTATTTACAGACGCTCAATCAAAACAAATTCGATAGACCGGACGGGTCAGATTCGGCTCCATGTCAAGATCTAAGGAACCACCGTTTCAGAAACGAAAGATTTGGGATACATCAATTCTGTAAATTTTACCGATTTCACAACTGTTCAGAGCAGCGCTCGGCCACCGCCACCCATTTTGTTATCCAACCAGCGCTGCGTCGCAACCGCAGTCATGTAATTGTAATTGTATTTTAAAATTTGTATAGCGCCACTTCAAGGTAAACTCATCAGTGGCGCTCTCTGCACAAACCGCATTGATGTTAGAAATGTCATAAGATCATAAAGTTTATCATTTAGCAGTCAACTGTTAGAAGAACTAGAAAAGTCACCGGTGACAAGCCCGCGCACACACGCATAGGCCTGCCAGCGGATTCCCATCCAGAGTAGACGGATGACGTTCGGAGTGTCCCTGGACCAAGCAGCGTCGAAGACGTAGGACGAAGTCGAACGACAGCGTCGCACACACGAAAGCACTATCGTCCACGGCGTCCCGCGTAGGTGGCAGAAGACGCGGCGTCAGGATGTTTGCACGAACAGGCAGGCAGGCCGATCCTTAGTAGACAGCACTTCTGTTGATGGTACAAGTCCCTTCTGTAAGACGGTTGAAGCAGATTCGATGGCATACCTCGTTTGCCGCAACCGTCCATCTTGACACTGGACTGACACCCCCTTGACTATAGATGGACTCTTCCAAGGTCGAACAGGCGTTAAGCACGTGTTGAATAAAACTGTCCACAAGGTCGAAATTCATGTCAAACTCGTGCAAAAATATCCAGTACGCCGACTTGATCACAGTTACAGTCCGAAGGCGAAAGAACAGTTGATAAACTCCGCTTTAAGACAAACTTTATGACGAAATGACTAGCGGCGAAAAACCAGCGGCATCATGGCAGCACTTAAGCACGCATTGCCACCAAGCTTGGCAATTCAATCGATGTGTGCAGTTGATAATAGGACACTGTCGCCATGGTATCATCAAAGCACAGGCGGGCGGCTATATGTATGTAACACAATACACCCCGAGTCAACATGGCATGTCGAGTGTGTGCATTTTGCCAATGAAACCGCAGTTTTTCCTATAAGTGGTGAGCAATTTTATTATTTTAATAGGTTTTTTCTTGATATTCTTGCACCGGTAAGATGCTATTCTGCTTACTTGCAGGTTAACTGAAATCTCTGATCAGTTTGACCAAGAAAACATACGCTATCAGACCTGCCTAACTTTGAATGACGGGTTCGTTTACTCCCTCCTGCGTATCTTAGAGGCACATAAGTCTTATAGGCCTGTATGTCGAGCTACTCACATCCTGAGTGTGGTTCCAAACTGTATTGGATCAGCGGGGTCTACATAGGGAGCATCCATCACATATCGAAAGCAGAAGAGGCAGTAAGGTGGGTGGCTCTGGGGATCAAGCGACTACAGTATGTGAATCCACTACTAATAGGCATAGGGTGTAGTGGTTATGCAGTGGTTATGTCGTTGTCATAGAATGCAGAATAACCACAAATTCAGATAAAACGCATTGCAAACAGTGACTAAAACAAACATGCATTTCTAATTTGTAGGCTACACATTAACCCTTTCTGCATTCTGCAGTGGTGTAGGTGCAATAATGAAAGGTTTAGGCCTAATTTGAGTGGATTCAAGATTAAGAAAAAGGGAGTCAATCTGGAGTGGACAAAAAAGTAGCGATGTTTTAAAAAGTTTTAAAATCGAGCATAGTTCAAATACGGAAAAGGTCACGAATATGATTGAAATTGGTGTGTGAGAGGTTGGGGACGTCATTTGAGAAGGAAAGGTATGATACTAACCGCCAAGATTGTGTGCAGACGCATTATAGAAGAAAGTGAGAGTGGAGGAATTAGTTGGTAGGTGGTTGGAAGAATCAGGGATATTCGAAATCTGATTTGGCAGACTTAGAACAATTAGGCCTTTTTTGTCTTGGTACATTTGAGATAAAGGAAGTTAGAGAACATCAATTCAAGCAGCAAAGTGATGGACGAGGAAAAGGAACTTGGACAAGATATGAAGCGTTGAGTGTCAGCAGCATAGAGATTGTGGTCAACTAAAGAAGATTCTATGAGACGGCTCAGAGGCGTAGTTTACAAAATAAAGAAACGTGGCCATGGAACGGAACCTTTAGGGACACCACAAAAGAGTTGACGCAGCTTAGTAGAAAAGGAGCGGGAAGACAAGTACTACCGGAACCAAAGAAGGGCAGTATCAGAGCTGCCACAGCACGAAGATAGTCGTTGAAGAAGTCATGATCGATGGTGTCAAAAGCAGCAGAAATGTCGAAAAGACAGAGGCAAGAGACTTTGTTGCTGATGGCTAATGGCAGATACTAATTTATTGTACAGAGAGACTAGTAGTGTGGTGTTTAGTGAATCCAGATTGGTAGGGATTAAGAAGTGAGTTAGACGAGAAGTATTCGTTCAGCCGGGCAAGGACGATGTGTTCAGTTAATTTGGATGATAAAGAAATATTGGAGATAGTACGGTCGAGAGTTGTTCTTTTTTGGAAGTGGAGTGACCCAGCCAGCACGAACACGTTGGGCCAATGGTCCAACACTGGCCAAATGTGAGTATGATCGGTGACGACAAGAGACTATTTTAAAGCAAGGGGAAGTAACCAGTAGAGAGAGAAACGTTGATTATTTTCGTGATTATCGAAACAAGGACTGAGGCAAGGTTCGAATTCCGGGCCCGTCACGTGATATCGATATATTCATAGTGCAAATCCTCGGAGCAATTATCTTCGCAACGGGTATTTCCCATATTCAATACATTCAGACGGGCAGCGGTGGTGAAGGATCTCACCCGAGCAGGATCGAGGTCATATGGTCGCTGTTGAAAACCGTGTGCATTTACATTTATTTAAATAGTGTTCAACCTGTCTCGACAGATAGCCAGCGAGTGAAGCGATTGTCGTATTGCGGGAATTTTTCACACTGGGAATTTCTCAGCGTCATCTGGAGAGTTTGAGAATTTTATAAAGCTCAAAACATTGCTAACAATAGCTACTGATTTTGATTTCACTTTGGACAGCTTACCGTTTGGACGAAACTGTGCGATTCAACAACGAATGCTTCGATGAGTGCATTAATTGTAAGTAGACCATTAAAACTGAACAAAGGAAGATTTAAATACTAAGTGGTTGTGTAATTGCACGTAGTCTTATTCGCCGGAAGGGTAGACAGTTAAGGTAAGGTAGACTATTCGGAGTCGTGAATAATGAACTGTAAATTCCACTTAGGCCTACGCATTTTCACTAGCCTCAACCTTTTCAGTTACCATTCAAAATATCTGTGATGTATTTCAGTTGTAAACGAATTTAGAATCGCAAGAAGCGGAATTTACTGACTAATTAACGTGTAATTATTTCTGCGCACTTGCAAGCAAGGTTAAATTGAAACGGACATATTTTGTCTCAAAGACTGAAGATCATTTGAAGCAAACAATGATGCATTTGGTCTGCACGAAAATAAGTGTTAATCTTGGAAAGAAGTGGGTATATTTTTGTATTATCTGCGTTGACGTTTGACATGTAAACAAAGAGATTTGTAGCATTTTTACTGTCTTTCTAACGAGTTATTAGGCTAATTAAGAAGTGATTATAAACAGAAGGCATGCATACAAAACTTCATCTTTTCAAAACGGGACCTGGATTTCACATATTATGTGCATATTGTGCAGTTGACAACTTCATGTGAGTCGAATTCGTGGACATTAGGTCTACGGGGTTTCTTTAACTACTTATCTAGTCTCTAGAATTCACGACCTGTTTTCCTGATGTCATTTAAATCTGGGTAAAAATCTAATCAGTTTCAAATGGCCTATCGTCGGTAGCCTGTTGTTTGAGGGCTTTGGTCGTGGTTCGTTCTATTTAAATGGTAACTGAAAAATGGAAGGCAGTTTTGCTTAGAAGTGGCCATCGATTGATGCATTGCCTAATAGAATAACGGAGCAATAAGGGTTTAAAGATTAGATGGATTAGGTAAAGAAGACTTGTTTGTTTGTTGGAATAAAGTTGCCGTTGAATTGAGGCAATTACATTACACAGCTACAAAGTCACGGCATTCTTTATAGCTTTTGCAGGTCTTCTGAGCCCGTCTCTTATCAAGACGTTCACTGTTGAATCAGTTTGAAGCATGGATTTCGAAGGCTGTAGCCTCAGAGACCTTGAAGGTCCATACAGTAATCACCTGTATATCGGATTCGCTCCACCTAATAAGAAGATAGCCATTGAATTTCAAACAAGATTGCAGAAAGAAGGAGTGATCTGCTGCCGTCGAGCTACGAAAGATGGTGTCCAATCATCCATACAAGAAGGGGTCAGCACAAGTCTGAAGTGCGTACTTTTCATTACACCTGACTACTTAAAAGATGACTGGTACCAAATCGAAACAGTGGCTGTGGTAGAGAAATCCGAGCGATTCTGTCGTGACATGGTGATCATCCTGAAAAGCGAGGAACTACAGGAAGAAGTTCCAGAAAGACTGCGAGAATTTACAACTTTTCAGTTTAAACAGGAAAAGCTGAATGACGAGACATTTCTTGCACAGTTTGTGGACACGATCATCCGAGGTATGCAAATGTTGACAGTGCTGATGATGATGCTGGCTTTAATTCATATTATGTATTTTTATAGCACCGCTATCTAACGACAAAACATCAGTTAAAACAATTGTGCTATAAATACTTGCCCAAAGTCCATCATGGTATTCATTGCAGATGAGACTCAAAGTCACTTTTTTCTTATTACAAGATGGGTGCTCAACTGGTTGTCATGGTCATGGTTGTGATCTATGTATGTAATTATGTATGTATGTTTTATATATATATATATCAAGGCATTTCATATTGTGATCTTTAAGTACCTCACAAATGATGACTATGATGATTATGACGACGATGATTATGATGACGACGACGACAACTATGATGAAGACAATGATGACGACAACTACAGTGATGATAGTGTGGCGTTCATGGTCGGACTAACTGTTCAAGGGGTGAGGATAACTCTCGCCCTGTTCTACGCTCAGAGCCACCTGCCTCTCTACCCCTTGTATTTTCACTGTATGATGGTCTTCCTGTATCATCTCTTCCAATAGTGTCTGTTCTCTCCAAGGAAGGTTTAGGATGGGTCGCTTCCTTAAGGGAATCAACACTGTAACTCTCAGTCTCGGAATCCGACTTTGCCTCTTCCGCGGTCGCCGGATGGGCAACGTCCTGAGGATGGCCTTTACTCAGAACAGGGTTTGTTGCTTTACCGGCAATAGTCGTTCCCTTTCTGCGTGAGGACTTTCTCGTAACCACCATTCTATATCTCGTAACTCTTCCGTTACCGCGAATATTTTCAGACACCAGTCGTTTTCTTGGTTCCGGGAACAGGGAAGTCTTACGACGAGCCTCTGCGTCTTTCCGCCCTAGGCACATGAATATTGGGCGACGCATCTTCCCACGATTTCCCTCCATTTCCGTGTATAGGACTTCCGGAGTAAGTTTCCGTACCAGGTCTCTGTTGACAATTATCGACCAATACTGCTTCAGGGTATAGGATACCCCTATGGAACACTCAAGAGAAGGTCCGCTCTCTAACCTTCTGTAAAACACACAGACCTTCACACGAGGGGGCCCTTCCCCGCACTTCAGTCAGTCCTCTGATCAGTGTGTGGCGACAAGCATATAGAGGAGTCGGTATCTTCCCGTGTCGACTCCGTCGTTATCGGGGAACCGACCCGGGGTATGATGCACCGGGTATTTCTTGGTCTGCGTTTGTGTCCGGTCTCTTACGTAGGCCTACCGGGGCTTTTCTTGGTCTGCGTTTGTATCCGGTCTCTTACGTACCGGGCCTTTTCTTGGTCTGCGTTAGGATCCGCGGTGTCTTCTCTCTTCTCTAGAGTCCTGCCGTCTGAATTTCGACAGGGATTACCGCGAGTTTCGCACAACCTCTAGCTTCCAACTATAGTGACTACTCAGACCGTCTCGCGACTTTTTAACAGGGTGGGCCCGAGCCCTGCTGGACCAACGGAGCAAGTTAGAAATCAGACAGATTGGTTTGTAACGGCTACGACTTCCTCGGGAGCGCACGGACCTGTTTTCTATTACGGACCGGGTTTTCTCTTACGGCAAATGCTACCTGTGCGGTTCACACAGACCTGTCTACTAGTATTTCCCCGAGCTTCACCCAGCCTCTGTCTCCCAACTATCGTGACTTAGACCGTCTCGCGACTTCTTAACAGGGTGGGCCCGAGCCATGCTGGACCAACGGAGCCAGTCAGAAATCAGACAATTTGGTTCGTAACGGCGGCGACGCTCCCAGGAGCGCACTGATCAGATTTTTCTCTTACGGGGTCAGTGCGGTAGCTTTCGCAACTTTCCCACTTGTTTTACACAGACCTGTACTTATTTCTTACAAACGGGGTCTTTCTCCGAGTTCTGTCCAACCTCAACGTCCACCGTCGTGGCTCAGACCGCCTCACGATCTATGGCGGAGTGGGCCCTCGCTGTACCGGATCGGCGCCGAAACCAGACAGTGATTATCTCGGTCGTCCCGCCGGAAGCGCACAGATTAGACTTTTTCCGGACTCTCGTCTGTATATTTTATCGTAACCGGGACCGTATCGAACACGGGCTTCTCCGGACGTCACCCTTGTCCGTATATGTGTATTTGTATACGCTATGAATTCGCTTACAGAACGTTACCAAAACACTGTTTCTGGTATGTGTGAAGAAACGCAACCATCCTTCACGACATAGGCATCGCAGCACACGACACCTCTTACCCAAGCCCATTTTCCTGTCTACGCTGTTTTGCTTATATACAGGCATGCTGGATAATTCGTTAATAAAGGTGTCTAAATGTGCCCGATTACGTGCCATGAAACAAACATATAGGGACCTATAAATTTAAACAATTTTATGCATTTATATTACTAAAAATAAACTAAAAGCTTTGCTCGGCCTAAATATTAAACTATTATCAGATTAAACTTAAATTTAATAAAAATTAATTTCTAAAAAATCCTATGCAGCTTAGCAGGCCGACCGTACACGCAAGCGCATCACTTAATGGATAACTAAAGCGGGTCATAGCTACTCCTGCCTCTTACCCAGGAGTCTTGCCTTGTGGCCGATCCGCCACAATAGTAATAATTATAATGATGATTATGATAATGATAGTGATAGTGATGAACACGTTAGTGGCAAAAGCAACTGCCGTGTCTGGATTTCTCAGTCCGATGCAAAACAGCGAAGAAATATTCATGATTTTATAAATGCATTAAATGAAATAATTCCGTGTTTGATTCAGAGCCCAATGTGATGTTGGCTGTCCTGCCAAAACAGAACATCGGATTTGGATTAGCTTTTGCCTACTTCTATGGCTTTCTACGTATCACATTACCAGGTAACATGATAGACAGGTAACATGATAAACAGATAACATTATACCCAAGTAACATTATAACCAGGTAATTTGAAAACTTATGTTTACCTGCTGTAGACAGTTTTATTATATACTGGTAAACAAACAGCTCAATTCCACTGCATTTCTGTTAGTCCGTCATAACCTTTCTTTTGATTTCCCTGATCTGTCGAATTTTGACCAAGCCTTTCTACTGGATTACAATATTTTGCTATGCTTTTACCTGAAGCGACATTTGATTGACACCTTATGCATTGTGATAATGGTACTATAGAAGTTAGAAGATTAGATTAGATAGACTAAATTCCTGAGGACTCTTGAAGAGCTTGGTTCAGTGGTGTAGGTCCCCAGCATGTAGTGAATTACTTCCGTAAGCGTTTAGCTTCATTAAAATAACACGTCCTGACATTGGTTTGAGGAGGAACTGAAAAGGGGAGTTCATATTTCTTGGTATGTCACTGACTGGCCTGCAGCATAGTAGGCTATAACCTAGGGCTAGCATGTTCCATGCACGGGGACATTAAATAGTGTGGCAGGCAGTGGTGGTGAATGAGCTCACCTGATAAATTTACTGAAAAATGAGCAGAGTCGAGGCCACATGTTCGCTGTAAAAACATTTGGGCATTTCAAAACTGCACTCTGTTTTGATGTAGTTTTTATGCTTTGTGGATTTAACATAGTATGATATAAATTTGATAAAGGTGATTTATAACAGTTCTAATATGTGCTCTGAAGTCCTTTTTTATTATTTGAGAAAAAAATATTAACAAAAAAAATAAGTACATCGACAAGAATCAGTTGACCCCTAAGTCATTGGTTTTGCGGGCAAAGTAGGGCAGCTAATGCCTGTGAAATTGGTTGATGAATGCTCTGCTAAAAACCACACTGACTCCAACTCAACCCTAACTTTAAAAATACTGTATCCGGCTTTCATCCTAATGATAAATATCTTCTTCCTCAAGTTCTTTCCCTCCTGGCAGTTTCACCTGTTCAATTGCTTCACTCTACGGTGGTGGGCCCTTCCTTCAGTTGTCTTTTACCATGTGTTCACAGTCAGTTCAGCATCTGTCACCTTTCAGTGTGTGAGCCATCAATTTCCTCTGTCGCTTTCTTAGTATTAAATATAAATATAAAATGTTAATTTTATACAAAATACAATATACCTATAATTCTGTCAGAATTTAAGAAGCAGTTGATCGAAGAAACGCTGAAAAATTATCCGGACCTTGTTCCAAACACCATTCAGAAGATGCTTATCATAATGCCGGAGAGTTGTTATTGCGCTGTCCAGTTGGAATCGCCGAATCAGATAGAATTCACTGGAAAGTTTGTTGTTCGCGTTGCACATAGAGCTGGCAACAAGCAACGCGACTACAAGAGCTCGCTGTACAAGTTGATTGACCATGAGGTATGTTTATTTATGGTCACTGGGTGGATTTATTTATGTTCACAAGACATATATGTGATTCTACGAGGTATATTTATCACACGCTGGTCCACATCTATGGAATTCACTACCACCAGCTTTTGGGGTTCCTTTACTTCCTCTTATTTCCTTTCTCAAACAACTGAAAACTTTTCTTTTTCCAGCTATCCACGCTTTTGAGGTGAATTCATAAATGAGCACGATATAGGTATCTGATTTAGAATTAATAATAATAAATTAGTGTGGCTAACGAGTGCTTTCTAAACTTAACATAAAATTGGCTTCAACTGGTGCAGAAGAGTTCAACATCTTACACCTACTGGCTTTCACGCCCCTCAACAGCCAATAGACCCCCTCAGATTAAAATGTGACCTGTTTTGCCAGGTTTGAGGAGATTGGAAACAGGAACTACATAAATTACGTATTGCATCACAATAATTTGATCCATGAAACAAACGTTTGGTGGGTTCTCAAAATGTGCATCCTAAATCGGTCGCTGCCTATCGGAACCTGTTCTTCATAATTCGGTGATCATTGTTTTTGCATGCCATTAATCTCTTCTGTTTCAATTTGTTTACACACTGTAGCCTGACCTCTGTTTTTTCTGACCTACATGATTTTGACCATCCTCCAACAAATTATGAGTTTTGACTATAGTTTAACTTGAGACGACTTCGATTGATGCCTGGTGCCTTGTGATAACGACGCTATAGAAGTCCTTAGATTAGATTAGATTCATGAAGACATTTTGTCATGCTGTATTGTGAACCAATTTTTAATTGTGAATACCTTTTTGGTAATTGCCTTAGAGAACTGATGGATGGTGACCTAGATCAGTGGTTTGTCCAATCCACTACCATCCCATTTATCTCAACTTAACGCCACCCACCATAACAGCTCCTCTCGCTGGTCTTCTGGCAACCGGAATTTGTTCTTCACGTCGTATCTCTGGACAACCCCTCTGACATGACACAGCTCTCGTGAATAAGGTGGTGCTTGCCGCTTACATTTTAAGCAGTGCTTTAGAAATTCTTGATGTTAGGCTTATGACGTATATGATTAATGCTGCAGTTCTAAAATTTCAGAGACAACAGGAGTTCTATTTTGCTGGGGAGTTGGCGACTCCACTGTTGACGATGTACGAGACTTACTTCTACGGCCTTTGTGGTCTGACGAAGGACCAGCTGTACGCTGAAAGAGATGCCTTCTATTTCACGCTGAAAGCGATACTCAGTCATCCACATAACGAAAAGTGCAATGACCAATTCAAAATACTGTACTGGTCGGACCCAGAAACAAGTACGCAATATACGTACAGTTTTGTATGATTCCGCTCAATATACATTTGCTGTTTGCTTCAAGTTGAATCTGTTTAGATCAGTTACCCATTGAACATAACGTTATTATTATTATTATTATTATTATTATTATTATTATTATTATTATTATTATTATTATTAGTTTCCAAAATTATTTTATTATTATTATCATCTTCATCATCATCATCATCATCACCATCATCATTATTGCATTTTTCATGTGCACAAGGCCAGTAAATCTGAATCTGAGGCACAAAGCAATTGTGAGTGAAGGACTTGCGCATGGTCCCTACACAGTAACCGCCTAAGGGGAGGCTCGAACCTGTACTCTCCGCGTTACAAGCCGAGATCTATCCAATTGGCCACCGTGCCCCACAACGAATTCTGGTTTCTTTGACCTATCGGAATTCAACATGGCTTCTCCAGAAGCAACCATCAAATGATGCTTTGAACTTCATGATAAAGATGTTACAGAAGTCATTAGAATAGATTAGTTATATAGCCATGCTTGTTATGCCTTTGATAGGTTCTAAAATGTGCTGTATACGTGCATTGGTCCTTACACATATACCTGCAGACATACAAAGATACGGATATGCATACATTAAACACATATAATACAAACATGGTACATACATACATTCATACATATATTTATATATGTACTTATACACTTGTTTTTGAGAGGTTAAGGCTCTATATAAATGCTCTTATGCGTGTACATGTTTTCTAGAAAATCGTAGCCTGTTCATTCATTCTATTAATGGTTAAAGACACTTCTTCTTAACAGAGATTTAAATGTGGTAACATTGGCTGATGCAGAGTTTCTTACAGCAGCAATTTTTTAAATTAAAATTAATTCTGCCAAATTAGCCAATGATTACTTCAAGTTAGACACTTTTGATTTAGCTAAGTGTATAATTGTTTCAGAGAAACCGAATCAGCTGGATCTCTACAACTTTCTTCTTCCTGTGCTGCGCAAAGAGCACTTTTTGCAACGTAAGTCATGTCTCATCAACATTTGCAGACATGAACATGTGTTGTAGAGGGCCTCATGATTTATGCCATGTAGACAGCAACTGTAAAGAGTCCATTTTGGAAATTCATATATTCTGTTTAAAAGTTAACTTTAACCTGGTTAGCTACATTGGTTAAAGCATATGTCAAGGCATCTCTGTCGTGAGCAAGCTCTTTCGGATACTGACGGCTATATTTCAGAAATTTAAATCTCGGGCTAGCCAGGTCTGTACATGGGGACCTTCACTGACGTTGCGCCCATTCAAACGGTGAAGTATTTCACCTGATATATTCTTTGAAAAATGAACAAGGTCGAGGCCATATGATCGCTTTATAAAAAAGTGTACATTACATTTATGCATTTCACTGAGAAGTATTGGTGCCTGTGTATGTGTTCTCGACAATCCTCGTTGCTGATCCTCAGTGCAAGGCAGACCGGTAACTCATCTACTGACTGTTTATGGAACTTTGTTGATTGGAATTCGTAAGTGTGCGAGGCATGCATTGCCACATGTAACTGCCAGTGTTTACCCAGCTGTTTGAGCATTATTTAATTTACTGAGGAATTTTTTTCTAATAAATCCTAATCACTGATGAGAGCATTACCGAAATTAATAGGTTAAACTTGGTTAAATAAGAAATTGATATAAAAATGATAATTACAGATGTACTTTACTGCTGTTGATCTAAACTTATCCTGGAACTTTAGTCTTGCTTTGTCTTCAGCCGTGCTCTAGCCGAGTATTGGCTGCACCATGGACAATTTTGTGCCATCTCCTTCTGTCCCATGTCTCCTGTAATAATTAATCAGACAGTAATTCAGAGTACGAATCGATGTTATTGATGCATGTCATCTTGGGTCTTCTCTGAGCTCTTCTTCTGGAACTTCTGTAGTGCCACTAATAATGTGCCAGGCATCAATCAACCTGTTATCTTTACTTTGTGGATGTTTCTCGGTGGCCCACAAACTACGCTGGTATCCCTGCATGATGGATACCAGCGTATTAACCAGTGCTTAATCAATATCGGATCCACTAAAGACAGGTTGTTGGGTTACTTTCAGTGTGATGTCCAAAAAACATAAGCTTTGGCTGGACTCGCTCCGAATTTCATGAACTCGCAGGCAGTCAGTTTAGCTTTGAAGCAACCATGACTGCATGCCTTGTGCATTATTCAAGCAATGCTGCATAAGTTTTCAGATCAAATTAGATGGTATATTAGCTTTTTAAATTTATTTCCAGAACAAAATGAGAGAAACCCATCCAAAACAAGCATTATTCGTTCCCCGCTACCAAATCATCTGGGCAATACTTTTGAACCTGTGACAGTTGGTGGCTATAATCCAGCTCGTAAGTAAATTTTTATTAAAATTCAACAAACTTTTGTGATAAGCACTGCACATGTTTAATTCATCGGTAAGTAAAATGTAAATCATTTGGAATTAACGCTATCTGAAAAATTTAATGTTTTGGCAGTACAATCATTCTATGTCTGTTTGTTTGTATTAAGACACTCAATTTTAGTGCCCACTGCCATCGCATATATCAGTTCGTGAGTAGACATTATGTTTCAATGTCCTTAAGGATATCTATGGCTAACGCAGTGGTCTCCAGCCGCCTTTTTTATTGTAACTCGTTTCTTACTGGTATCACAAAGTCAAGCATGCAGAAGTTCCAAAGAGTTCAGAACTGAAATCTTTGTCTTGGCTTTTAGTTCAGCAAAGGAGCCGTTTCAAACTGGGGCTTATAGTTTACAAAACATTAAACTCTGACCAACCACAGTACTTAAAATCAGTCCTCATAGTTCAAACTTATCATTATTCAACCATGTCATCTGAACCCCTTTCTCTGGTTGTGCCAAAAACTAGAACTATTCTTGGTGGATGAGTTTTTTCAGTTGCAGTGCCTACGTTTTGGAGCTCTCTTTCTGCATCTGCTTAGACCCATGTCATTTTATTCTCAAAACTTTTTTCAAATTGCCGATCCACAATGGTCTTCCTCTCTTGTCTTCTAGACTGACCTCCTGGATACTGGCCTGACTGCGGCTTAACTTTGGTGCGCCATCGTTTGATGCCTTGTGCACTGGACACCGGCACATCAGAATTTAATAATTACAATTACAATACCATTACCAGATAAATTTTACTGAAAAATGATCAGGGTTCAGACTGCATGTTTACGTGTGTATGTTTTCGAGCTGGCTTTTCCAATTGAATAAGACTGTTATTACAATTTCACTTGAAACGACCATCAAGTGATGCCTTGTGCATTGCAATAATGGAGATTATAATATATATGCATATATATCATATTCATATATGTATATATCTGAATATTTGTAAAGTGCTTTTTAAGAATGTTCATAGAAAAAGTAGGCATGCATGCAGTACATACGACTTTGTCAGTATTGGCATCATTAAAAGGCTGCAAAGTATTTTATTACGTTATATTGCTGTTCTGCTCAGTGTTTAAGAGTTTCTTTATGGATAATATTAGGTATCTACGAAGAGGTGAGCAAGTATCCGATGGAAAACAGGCCAAGAGGACTCTGTCTGATTGTCAACAATGAAAACTTTGACAAAGGTCAGGTACACTTGACACCACGAAGAGGAGCTGAAAGAGATGCAGGTGGGACTTCAACGTGTGTTTGCACGTGTGTATGTGCATATGTATGTATGGGTATGTATGTATATATACTGTGTATATATGTGAGTTTGTTCACTGTATGTATGCATATATGTATCTATGTATGCATGGAAAACACTAGACCAAAATCCCAAATTACCTAAATGATGATGTTTGGTCTAGATTAAATAGACTTTTTATTTGCAAAATAAGTCATATAACCTGAAGTTTAAAATAAGTATTTTTAAGTTGTATGTTGCACATCCCTGTGAAAATTCTGCACAGAACTATTTCGGACCCATTTTATCCATAACGGCCTTATGAGTCGCTTTCTCGCGAATTTATTTTTCGGAATTTGTGAAGAGTTTCTCAGGCAATTACTTAGCTACTTAGTCCTTCCTGTGCAGGTCTGCATATCGGACTACACAACTTCTCCATTTATCTTTGTCAACCGCCAGTCTTCCTGCCTCGTCCCACGATTTTACAGACATCCAATTTCGTCTCTGATTGTCTCTGGCCGGTTCTTCCTAGGTCTTCCCTTCCTCCGTTTCCCTTCAGGAATCCAGTTCGTTGCTGGATTGCCTCTTTTATTTTTGTTCATGCGAATTTCATGTCCCATCGACTTCAATCTTCTTTTCTGATTATATTCTATACGTCCTCTTACCTCGCCTTTCTCTTCTAGTTTCGATTGCTATCCTCAGGCACAGTAACATATAATAATAATAAATTTTAATTGCAATTTCTTAAATTCCTTCTTCCACGAAAACTAAGAGGTGTACTCTGATGAGTACACCTTGAAGTGGCGCTTTATAAATTTTTGATTACGATTACGATTACTGACATAGTTTCAATGTCTTTCAGAGCTTCTTAAGAAGTTGTTCGAAAACCTTCATTTCAAGGTCGAAGTGCACAATGACGTCAACGCTGAGACTCTGGAGTCGCTCTTCTTGACGATGCACATCGCCGACCACACCAATTACGATGCTTTTGTCTGCTGTATCCTCACGCACGGAATGCTTGGAGTCATCTACACGAGTGATGGAAAGCCGGTTGAAATCCTTGATTTTGTCAACTTCTTCACAGACAGGGCTTGTCCGTCGCTGAAAGGAAAGCCGAAGATGTTCTTCATTCAAGCGTGCCAGAAAGGTCGGTTTGCATCCAACGGTAATTAACGTAAATAGAACCGGTGTAATGTAAAAATGTAATAAGTAAGTACAGTCAAACAGTCTTGTGTTAATCACTTTTGATACAAAATTAAGAGGCGCTGCCTTAATCGTCTTATACAGACATAGGCTACATACATTCATATATACATGCATACATGCATACATACATACAAATACATACATACATACACTTACATACATACTCAAATACATGCACACATGCATGGATACATACGTACTTAAATACATGCATACATACATACACACTTAAATACATGCATAAATACATAAAGGCACACGTACATAAATACAAACTTAAATAGATGCATGCATATGTACATATATTCATACATACATAAATACATACAAAGAGTGTAGCCTTTGTTTGAATCTTAGCCTGATCTACCCAAACTTCCTTCCTATTTCCATCCCATGGTCTTCCCATTGCTCACAACCTAAACGCAGCTGGCCCTAACAGTTCCTCTCTACCCTGGTCTCTGTGGTCTCTTGGCAACTGGATTTGTTCTTTGCATGGGATCCGTGATCAACTCATTTTGACGTCAAGCATTTGCTAATGAATAAGCTGGTGCCTTTTGCTTAGCTTTTAAGTAGTGCTTCAGAAATTTTTGAGTTTCCTATTGCAATAGTGCATCTTGGCAGTTAGATGACTTCAATATTTGGAAATGTGAGTTCATGCCTGGATGACAGACACACTGAGGCAGATGGGCGTCTTGTGCTGAAATATTTTCAAAAATGAATTATTTCTTCATGTCTCTAGGTGATCCTGAGCCAGAAAATGGTGTAGCAGCACCTTCCTGTGCACGTGACGGTTCTTCAGCAGACCACTTCGCATTTCGGTGTCCCCAGAACAAGACCACAGACTTGGCAGTAGAAACAGTTGAGGATGGTATTTCCAGAATTGCCATTACGGGCCTTGGACCGGTAATTGAGGAAGATGCAACACCCGATCCGACTTCGACGAATCCTGACAAGACCCAGTCAACGACCCTCAAACACAAGGCAGTCCTTGTGCCGGGACACCCGGACTTCCTGATGTCATACTCGACCCTGCCTGGGTCCGTGTCATATCGTGACACGGAGGCTGGATCACTTTACATCCAGTCGCTGGACGAATGTCTTCGGAAAGATATGGAGATCGACAGAGCACTGAAAACGGTGAGTGCTAACGTCAAGGAGAAGCTGCGACTACATAGAAAACAAGACGGGATGAAGTATGGCTTCCAGCTGCCGTTCCATCTGACCTCTGGAATGGATCGGCTCATCTACCTTTGAATTCAACACAGCCATTTCACTTGAAAGAAGACGGTCACTGTTCTTAGAGGAAAACCACAACTTCTTTTCAAAGGAAACCCGTCAGTGTTCTTCAAAAGAAAGCTGCCAGTTATAAATCATAAACTTGCAACTGCAGGATGGTTTTAATTTGCGATACTTTTAAATTTTTCTCTTATGTATCCAGTATCAGGATGAACAGTTTCAGTTGATTTAAAACAAAAGTAGTGAGGGACAGTGGCTAATCAGTGTTATTCAAAAATTAATTTATTTGATTCTGCTTCTGCTTTAGAGCTTTGTGTATGCAACCAGGCGTGATATAAATGTTTGCTTATATAGAGAAATGCATGCTGCATACGTTCATGTATATATATATGTATATTCATTCATACATGCCTACATCTATTCAAACATACAAGCATGCAAGCGTACTTACATACATTCAGACATACAAGCATTCATATATATTTCTATGAATACATACCATCATTCATACATTCAAACACATAAGTCTTCGTATATACTTACATGAATACATCTATTCATGCATGCACGCATACATTCAAAAATACAGGCATGCATTTGTCCTTACATGCATACATACATTTAGACATACAAGCATTCTTATGTACTTCCATGCATACATATGTATACATACATTCAAACTTTTTCTGCCCGTCTCATTAGAAAGCCGTGCTGCAGCGATTTTATGAGTTACTTAAAAGGCGCTTTACAAATTTTGTACTTACATGCATGCATACATACATGCAGGAGTACATTCAGGCATATCCAGTATGTGCATATGTATGTCTGTACACACATATCTTGTTGTGAGTTAATTGAAGTAGATGGCAGTACAGTTCTATATTTTCTCACTGTTAATCTGGCATGCTTATTGAACTTGATATTCTCTCCGAGAGCCTTTCGCATGTTTGCAACAGGTGTTGTATTGATGCTCACTGACATACATATATATATATATATACATATTTGCACGCACTTACATAAATGCATACCTATGTATACATATGTACTTATATGGTAGATTCTAAAAGACCCCATAGCAACTGAACTCTTTTGGGGACTCCTGCTCATAACTGACAAACAAGCATTTTAAGAGGAGCTTGCTACTTCCAGTAATCGGCGTTATATTAGTACTATCATTCAGACAACTTTAATGGTGCTGTTAAGGAATTTTTTTTTAAAACACACAAAAACCTTGTTTTTACATGACAATCTGTGGTTTTTTACAATCAAGGTGGTTCTACAGAGGTCACACGTCTTCTGAAACATTTGAAACCCGTTATTTTGTTATGTAATTGGAAATGTGTTCATTATAACCACCCTGTTCTGGCGGCATGTGTCACTTGACATGGTCATGAAATGCAGGAAGTTCGGGTGTATTATTGTGCAGTACGGTGGTCCATTCGTTAGCTCACAAGGTCTGTGATCCAACGATTGTGAATTCGCACCGCCTGAGCGTATTCCTTATAACGACCCTGAACAAGTTGTTTATGTGCATTTCTCTGCTGCTTCAGATATCCTGACTTTGCAGGGATAAGTGCAATTTTTTGGGAGGTGGGTTATGTTGGTGACTCTGAGCCAGAAAATGGTGCAGCATAGAACTGCTTTCTCCATGACAATTCTTCAGGATTATGTGGGCTTATGTTGTTACTGTCTCAAGTTATAGTTTAGAGCATAACAGAATTTCTTAATTTTCTGTTAATTAACAATTAATTAACAATTAAGTAAGGGTGTTTTGACATTTTATGATTTTGCTTTACCCTTAAGTTTCTGCAGCTACCAGTATGTACTAGCAGGACCTTACCATTAACACTTACGTATCATAACTGAACTTGATTTTTTTCCCTTGCTATTTATACCTAACCACTGTTATTCTTACCTTTTCTTGTCACAGGATAATTAACCTTGTTCAAATTCTGATTTATTCTGCTGTTGTTTTAGTGTAAAACTTGTGTTAGTGTTAGTAGTTTTAAAAATAAATCTATGGGGAAAATGTGCTTTTGTTGAGATGATGCAGATTTGTTAGAAGCATGAAGAAGGTGGCATGTAAATGCCTAACATGGTCCGCGCACGGAGGTCCTTAAATGGCGTATAGTGGTGGTGACGGATCTCACCCGACAGGGTCGAGGCCATACGGTCACTATAGAAAAGCGAGTAAAAATTTACACCTCAAAAGGGAATTATTTGTGCATTTATTAAGCACCATTGTCTAATGACTAAGCATCGGTTGATAGTTCTGCTCTATTGTGAGTAAAGGACATGCTCAAGGTTCCTACACAGGAAACGGTCTCGAGGAGGCTTGAACCCACACTCCGTGTTACAGGCCGAGTGCTTTAACCAATCGGCCACTGTGCCCCATAGATTAGTTGTAATTACAAAAAGGTTTAATCGTGAATGGACATATGCTAGAGACTAGATATAACAGACTCGAATTATGACTTTGAATTATAATTGAATTATAAGAAATTACAGCTCGAACTCTAATTAAATATGTTCATAATTGTAGATCCCAAATTTAATTCAGATTTGTTATCATGGAATCATGTTATCACCTACTGCTAGCATTGGTTGTCCTCTCTTCAGTCAGCAGCTTCTATAAAGTATGTTTTGCCTGGCTCGCTGTTAAAACTAAAAAAAATAAAACTCTACAAGTAAGATATTCAATAAAAATTGATGAACTATTCAACTGTTTGAGTCCAGGGCTCAATACTGCATCTCACTGGGAACCTCACTCCCCAGTCGCCTAATTTGAAAATGTTGGGCAGTTTGCACCCTTCACCCGTAGGTATTACACACCTTTTAACCAGTCATTTCATATCCTACATTGCAAATATTTCTAGCCAAAAAATAAAAGTTTTTACCATTCTGCCCTATAGTCCTCTCATAAAATCCTTACAATGAAATTCAAATACATGCAAATGAAACACATAAATTAACCAAGACGAAGTGTCAACACTTGCCAAACCTCATTAGTGGTTCAGATGGCTAATACTAAGGTCTAAAGTATTGGTGCTTTAACATTTGCCAGTATACACGTGTCATTTGTACTCTGTTGCCGTTACACTAACTCTTGAAGTGTGAAGGGTGTTACATTAATGAACATAAAGAGTAGCCTGCATGTTGTGCGTGATGTCTTGTTCTGCTCAACAGTGATCCATGCACTGCATTGGATATACTCAAAGCATACTCTAGAATTACTTGGTAACAACTTGGAAAAGGGATGATATAGTTTTCATCACTGAAAGAGTCTGCTTCACCTTTATCAAGAGTTGAAGGGCATTTAACAGAGCTCATTGTGAGTCCATTTAAGTTCCAAAATAACCCTGTTAGTGGAATTAATTGACAAAAATCCTGTTTCCAGATTAACGTTTTTCCGTAACTGTAGGCAACAGAGAAATATGACACGGTAGCCGATTGATTTGTACACGTGAAGTAATCGTAATCGTAATCTCGAGATTTCTACAGCGCTCAACGAAAGCTAAGTCGCGGGAACCAGCTTATTCACAGGCGCTCAAGTGTACGATTCTAGCCGCCTTCCCGGAAGCGGTTACTGTTTAGGGTCCATGAGCAAGTCCTTCATTTACAATTTAGCTCAACGCCATTGACTGATGCTTTGTTATCTGGCTAGTGGCGCTTATCAAATGCAGAAATAATAAAAATAACTAATTAAGTAATTAAGTAATACATTTTTAACACGCCATATGTCCGTCGACTGAGCGAGGAATCGTAACGCGGCGAAACCTATCAACAAATACAAATACAAATATACATACATATCCGGATTCCGGGTTTCTAGAGCGTCACCTAGCGAAATGTAATGTTTCAACAAAAATGCATAGCGCGCTTCATTAATTGAAAAGTTCACGAACTAATTGGAACTGGATTGTTCGCCAAATGTATATGGAACCCATACACCGTCCACATGAGTGTCATCAAATGAATCAATTTGCACTCTGGCAGTGACAGTCCTTGAACACAGATTCGCCAAAATCCGGTAATGCAGTAGATTCAAGTACAGATTCGCCTATATAGGCAAAATGCACCACCCAGGCCAGAATAGTCACAAGGATCCATAAGGGAACTATACTTGGTACATATGGGTCTCATAAAATGAATATAGTTGCACTCTGCAGTCACACTCCTTGAACACAGATTCAAATACAGATTCGCCAAATTCCGGAAATTCAGCACATACAAATACAGATTCGCCTATGTAAGCAGAATGCACAACTCAGGCCAGGATAGTCATAAGGGTCCATAAGAGACCGAAACTTGTACCATATGGGTCTCATAAAATGAATCTATTTGCACTCTGACAGTCACACTCCTTGAATACAGATTCAAAAACAGATTCGCGAAAATCCGGAAATTCAGCGTATACAAATGCAGATTCGCCTATATCGAGAAAATGCACAACTCATGCCAGTGCAGTCATAAGAGTCCATAAGGAACCCATATATGGCCCTTAAGGGTCTCATGAAATGTGCATTGACCTGCTGTAGTTCAAGTACTTTCCAGCACTGCCTAGTCGCCTCTAAGAGTGAGAAGAAAGACATCCTGCTTGTATCGGCTTTTATGTCGGCAAAGTCGCTGCTCGGGATGGACGTTGACTGGATAGATACAGCCGTCATCCTGTAATATTATTTGCTTCATGTTTTTTTCGCCCTTGACATTCATGCTCGGTGAGATAGTGCCCGTATGCCCGCGTTTTGACTCCTAGCGCTATCCACTTTTTCGTGTCCAGAAGTCTCACTTTGGTCTTGTTCTGCCCGTTCACCCCCAACGGGTGTCCACGGCTGACGTAGTGCTGGTTTACACCGTTTAACAGCAGTAGAAGAGCGACGTTGTGGAATCTAGTCTCGGCGAGCATGAGACACCTATTGGATACAGCCCACGATTCCACCCTGTCACAAAATGCGCTAATGTTTGCCCAGTCCTGTTGTAGACGCAACTGGATGGCAGCAAAGGAGGATCGGCTGTTGGGCAGGGTGAATAAGAAGGACGGCCGTACCGAGGTTTGAGGAGTCGCTGGGTTAAGTCAGTTTCTGAGTGAAGGAGCGAGGAGAAGATGATTTTCGGGGAATTCGAAGGAGGGTTCAGTCAGAAGAATTGGAGGAGCGAAGTCCGTGGCTGGAGTGACGGGAAGCTTGAGGAGCCGAGAAATGCTTTCATTCCCTTAATCTTCGTATTCGTAAGTGTGTGTATATATATATAGTGTTACATTTCAGCTAGTATAAAATGTATGTATTTTGAGTGTGTGTATATATATATACATACACACCCGTGTTAGTTCGTTATTGAGGAGTCGCTTTAGTTGTAGGATACACACGATTTAAAATATGTTTATAAGTCTGGCTATAAGTAAGACTCGTAGCGATATCTATTTGAATAGCTGAGGTCTTAGGTGCACTATTTGATTAGCGGGCGTCAATTTTTGCAGGTTTTGTGTATGCAGATATGTTTGAATGCTTTAAATGCATATTTCTGCGGTATTTAATATCTGCCGGAGATGGTATACTTTGTGCGTTGTTTGGTACGTAGTTTTGTGGTTTATGTAGGCTTACATGTCGGAAAACTGCTCATTGGAATTTAGTATTCAAGTATTTTGAAAAATGTTTATTGTATGTGAATTTAGCCCGGTACCCGTGGTCCTGGTGGCGTGGGTGAATTGGAGCTGGTTGGTTTGAAGACACGGGACTGTTATAGAGATTGTCGACTGTGAATGAGGGATGGAATCTGAATCCAGTCAAGTATTTCTGAGTGGTGATTCTGCGAATGGAGAAATCGACCGGAATAGGCCAGCGCCAGATGCCTGAGACTTCTACCAAAGATCTTAGAGTCTTATACTAAGATATGACACTTCCTACCTCCGCTGTGTATTCGGCCTGGTGGTTTTCAAATGTTCACAAACCGTGGCACCACGTAGTGATTGGATTGATAGCTTCTTAGCAAAGATAGACGCGGTATTTCACTACTATATACGACAAATAATGTAGCCGATTGGTAAGCGCTCTCGGCCTGAAATTTGGATGTACAAGTAAAGTGAATAATTTTTTTATTGCAAATAAAATTCACTCACAGTTTATTCAAATGTACATAATTATGTACATTCAAATGTACATAATTAAGAAAATTAACATTGAACTACTTGCATGCAGCTGAGCAGTATTACACAAAGATCTTCGGTATCACATTTATCTTCAGTAAAGAAACAATGTCAACAATAAAGCCTCAGAAGTCTATATCCATGACCAAACCAACAAAAGGCAGACAAATGAAAAAAATAAATTGAACTGCTTACTCATGCAAAATTTTTTTTGCTTTACGATTGCGCTTAATCTTAAGTTTGCAGGAGTTCTGAAGTTGCTGGTTAAGAATTTTGATCTTACTGTGGATTCGAACTGTCATGTACAATTTGATCATGTATTTCCAAGGTGACAGCGTTTGAATGCCTGCCGCCACACAGTGACTAAGAACTTGCGCAGCAAGATTGACACGAATGCTAGTAAATGGAGGCATATCAAGAGAAAGTAAGCAAGAGGCTGCTTCCATTTCACAGAAATTCCACGCAACATAAATACAAGAACATGGTCTGCTGTATGCGGAGTAGTTCCAAACACACCAAAATCCTCAAAACCTCCTATACAATCCCGTTCCCTGTTGTATATCAATTTCTGCTTTAATGCCATTTCAACAAAAATTAGCACACAGTCTTTAGCCTTCTCAGAGGCTTGCTGCATCTTTATTTTTAGAGTACCAAAAATTGCTTCCTAAAGCCGGGATAAAGGTTGCAATTTTGAAGCGTTCGCTGCAAAGTTGTTTTGGATGGCATACAGAAAATATTTTGCAACAGCTTATAAGATTTTCATTGCAAACATTTTTTCATTAACTGTCCAACGTCTACCTTGTTTGGAAACAAGACCCATATTGATCTGTGTCTTCAGAAAAGAGACAGCAGATGGTGGAAGATGGTTGCACAGTTCTGCTTTCAAACGGTCACAGGAAGTAGCTTCTTGCTTCCGTGTCAAGACACTGTTGCATTTTGATGTACTTTGATCCTTTCCTGTCTGTCTCCTCAGTCGAGTTCGTAGTCTGACAATTTCTTTCTTAAGTGTCTTCTTGTCTGAAGAGTTGCATGACGATCTCGTGGAGCAACCTTCACACTGGTCATTTCGAAGTTCCAGGTTAGCAGATCATGAAATAGGCAAAACATTATTGACAGCCACAGCTGCAGAAAGAGACTCTTCCACAGCAAGAACTTTATCACTGGTCTTGTGTTTGTTAGAAACATTTTTGAGCACCTGCAATTTGCTCCTTTTGACAGAAACATTCGACTTTGGTGTATGCCTGATAACACTGGACAACAATTTTTTACAAAAGTCATGTTACTGAAATGAAATTAGTCAGTTCTTATCAATTTGTATGTGCTGAAAACGAATATGACAGCGAAAATGCCGAATTGGCTCTAGTTTTTTTATAATCTGAAATGAAGTAATTTTATATCGCACAATGCATGCCAATAGTGATACACTTACAGTTAATATTTGTAAAAACCAGGTCATAGACTAGTTCTTAGATTTTTTTGCCTGTCTCTTGTACAGCTGTTCGGGAGCATCTCTGCGGAGTGTCCAGCAGTAGTCAGCCAACATTGTAGTGGACCATTTTCCCTGGTACCTTTGCTCCATTGTTGCGATATCTTGATGAAAACGTTTGCCATGTTCGTCACTAACCATACCACAGTTGTCAGGGAAGAAGTCCAGATGGGAATGAAGGAAATGCATCTTCTGGTACTGCTTGAGCATGTCTTCTACTAGTTCCTTGTAGTTTTCTGCCCTAACATTCCCCAGAAAGTCTGTAGACACTAGACGAAAAGCATTCCATGCTTGTTTCGCATCACCCTCCAGCAAGTTGTTGAAGCGGTCATCTTTGAAGAGTTCTCTAATCTGAGGACCCACAAAAACTCCCTCTTTAATCTTTGCTTCACTGAGTCGAGGGAATTTTTCATGCAGGTGTCGGAAAGCTGGAGAAGTGCGGTCCATGGCTTTCACGAAGTTCTACACCAAACCTAGTTTGATGTGAAGGGGTGGTAGTAGGATTTTGTGAGCCTCGACCAGAGCTGGGTGCTGGATATTCTTCTGTCCAACTGCCATGTTTTGTCTGGGAGTCCATTCCTTCCGCACGTAGTGCAACTCTCTTGCTCGGCTATCCCACTCACACAAGAAACACATATATTTTGTATATCCTTGCTGCAGTCCCATTAAAATGGCAACTACCTTCAAATCACCACACAGGTGCCATTTGTACCTGTTATAGTCAATGGAATGCAGTAGCTGTTTTAGGTTATCATATGTCTCTTTCATGTGGACAGCATGCGCTAATGGAATAGATGGAAGACGGTTTCCATTGTGCAAAAGCACAGCCTTAAGACTCAGTGTTGAAGAGTCTACAAAGAGTCTCCATTCTTGTGGGTCATGAGTGATCTGTAAGGCATTCATGAGGTCGTCAATATTGGAACAGAATACCAGATTACCTTCCTTCATAAAGAAAGGTTCCAACTGCTGATGGCGCTTTCTATATGAAGTAATTGTGACATCTTCTTCTAGAAGATTCTATTGTTGGAGTCTTGATCCTAGCAATTCTGCCTTGTTTTTGGATAAGTCCAAATCACGAACAAGGTCATTTAGTTCTTCCTGTGTTATTCTGTGTGGGGTTGATGATGCACCACAGTGAAAATCGGGATCACTGCACGCTGACGGACCAGGAGAAGAACATGTCGGCTCACCCTTGTCCTCATCAGATGAATCAAGGAAAATATATTCTGCTGGAGGTTCTGGAATAGGAAGTCCATCACCATGTGGAACTGGTCTCAATGCTGACGGAATGTTTGGGTAGACTATTGTCGACTTCTTTTGCTTCGTTATTCCACCGGAAAGAGGAGGAACCAAGCAGAAGTAACAGTCATCTACGTGGTTGCTTTGCTCTCTCCACACCATGGGAACTGCAAACGGCATTGATGGTCTTTTGCCATTCAACCACTGTGAAAGCTGTGTTGTACATGTAGCACAGCATATATGCGGGGCCCATGGCTTGTCTTGGTCACCAACCTTGCATTCGAAGTAAGCATGATATGCCTTCTTGACTTGATAAGTGATACTTTTCTTCTGGTTGGCAAATGTCACTTCCCCACAAATGTAACAAAAGTTGTCCACAGTATTTACGCACTTCCGAGGCATTACTGTTCTGTATTGTATCTAAATGGATAAAGTAATAATAGTTTTATAAGACAGTTACCGTATATCTCCGAGTATAAGTCGAGAAATTTATGTCTATTTCAGGGCGCCGAAAAAGGACTTCGACTTATACTCGAGAGACAAAATAGACGGAAGATTTTCGGACCGAATATTCTACATTACGAAAATGGCCTTAAAAATAAACGCTCATTTTATTTTAGTTGTCTTTCTTTTTATATCGTTTTTCAAGAAAAATCACATTTCAACAAATAACTGACTACATACAGATCAAAACGAAATATTCTTCTCTTATAACAATGTTATTACAGTATATACCGGTACTTCTACAATATATTTCATGCATCGAAAACGATGTCCTTTATTATCGCTTGCTGAGACCTCCGCCAAAAGAAATCAAATATCGTGGATACGCGCAGTAATGTCGAGCAAGAGCAAGACCTAAAACATTGCTGTACAGATGTGTGCAAAACGAGGGAGTCGGGCTCTGAGCCTAGCTGATAAACCGTTTGAAAGTCGCTGCATATTACGTACGCAATGAGGGGGAGAGGACGATCGGATTTAGGCGATTTTGCGTACGGGTGCGTATGGCGGGGGGTGGGTCTTGACAAAATGTGTACGTACGCAAAATAAATTTCCACATTAGCCTATTTATAACACTGTATTATCCTATAGTCATCCGATGGAATTTATTACATTATATAAAAGAACAGATCTATAGCAAGATTTGACAGAACTCCGAAAAATTAATGGAATGCGGGTCAGAAAATTCGCCCTCACATCACTGCCATCGCCATCTGGATGTCGTCTTTGACCAGTCAGGCACTACTAAAGGGTGTAAGCCGACCCGCTAAATTAGTTCCTTCAGTTACAAAACCATATACATGTACCTTATGTACATATGGCTTTGTAAATATGGAATGGATACATATATACCCATATTCGTATAGTCGCCCTTTATAATTATATTCCCCACAGTCTCTGCATGCTAGCCGAAGAAAGCTCCCTCTGTTAAATATATGATGGGTATGAAAATATAATTTTCTTTGCATACGTAATGCATGGACGGGCCTATATTATGAGGATGTATATATGGGTTCGACTTATATTCGAGCCGTCGATTCTGGACGCTTTTTTTCTCAAAAAAGTACACTTCGACTTATACTTGAATCGACTTATACTCGGAGATATACGGTACTTAAACTGTCTCGCACAAAGTCTGTAATATTGTAAATGCTCAACCGTTCCGACTCGCTTTATATAGTACACTGCTGACATCATCTTACGTCAGCAGCCGACTGGCTGTAGTTTTACATTGCATCAGAAAATGACGTAATCAACTGTGCATGATGTGTCCATGATGGGATTATGCAATGAGGTGGAATATTACATCATTCTAGACTTATTTAGGATATTGTCGCAGTCCTACTGCATAAATTTACATGGTGAAACATAAAAAATGAACTATATGAAATATTTTCAAAACGAGAGCCAATAAAAAATTTTTATGGTTATATTCGTGTTCAGCACACCAAGATGCTACACATTAGGGCCTTTTCCAGTCAGTAACGATTTCTATGTTGACCAGTGTAATGTGTCGTCGTTTTTGTGTGATCGATGATGGCTTGTTTGGAATATCAAACAGTGTTGGAACTGCATTCCATATAAGCTTGTCATGTTTGGTGTTCATGAACTGTGAATCTTCTAAATGCCTACTGCACAGTCGGAAGGTTTTGTTCAGCCCTTCAACACTTTTGCAGTCCAGGTCCGAACGGACCGTATTGACTCTCCACTTCTTACACCTGTTCTCATGTAATAAAATAGTAACAGCAGATAACTATTAATTTTCTAAATAAAATGTTGTCGGGCAACCTATGGAGGAAATAAGTCCTGGAAGAGATGCGTTCTTAGACAAGATCTGAAAGCCAGAACAGACTTTGCATAGAGAACGTTTGCCGGTCGCCAACATCTCCAGTGATATATTCAGTTGAGAAACCGAAACAGAAACGTTTTCCAATGTTTTTAAATAGCATCTGTTTGTGGGCCCCTGATCACGTATAACAGCTTTAGGAGTGAAAAGCCCGAGCGGTGATTGATAGAGGAGCGTGATGTATTCGGGATTTTCTATACCGACAGTATGGCCTCGACCCTGTCCATCTTTCAATGGATTTATTGGGTGTGATGTGATGTATGGTATGTGTATCACCGACAGCAGTCATCGAACATTTAATAATATAGTTTATACGTTCCTTTGTACATACCTTTCGGCATCTTTCGGAAATCTAAATAGTGAAATCTTTTGCGCATTGTACGTCGTTACGCTGCAATTAATCGCAGCATAACAGATCCCTCCTGGCTTCGAAGCCATGTTTACAAACTCTATGAATCCAATCGTATGGTGGCGCCACACATCCCAAGGTAGGTGGTATGTACATTCAGATACGTTGAGTGTCATATCTTAGTCTAAGTCTTTAAGATCTTTGCTTCTACTACTCCCGTAGGACTGTGGTAGCCGTAAGAGTTTATTTTGGTGTTTCTCTGTATAGGATGGTTTGCAGTGTTTTTTTTTTGATAAGACTGTATGACAGTTATTGGTTATTCTGTTGAAGGAAGCTTCTTGGTAAATAAAATCTGTAATTAAACATTGTAAATATAACAACCGAAATTAGAAATTGCCTAAGGCTGGTGGCAATGCGTGCGTAAGCGCTGTCACGTGACTGCGGTTGCGACGCAGCGCTGGTTGGATAACAGAATGGGTGGTGGTAGAGAGCTGCTCTGAACAGTTGTGAAATCGGTAAAATTTACAGAATTGATGTATCCCAAATCTTTCGTTTCTGAAACGTCGATTCCTTAGATCTTGACATGGAGTCGAATCTGACCCGTCCGGTCTATCGAATTTGTTTTGATTGAGCGTCTGTAAATGTGTGGTTGATAATAGTGCACTGTCGCCATGGTGTCATCAAAGCACAGACTGGCGGCTATATGTATGTAATACAATACACCCCGAGTCAACATGGCATGTCGAGTGTGCATTTTGCCAATGAAACCGCAGTTTGTCCTATCAGTGGTGAGCAACTTTGTTATTTTAATAGGTTTTCTTGATATTCTTGCACCGGTAAGATGCTATTCTGCTTACATGCAGGTTAACTGAAATCTCTGATCAGTTTGACCAAGAAAACATACGCTATCAGACCTGCCTAACTTTGAATGACGGGTTCGTTAACTCCCTCTTGCGTATCTTAGAGGCACATAAGTCTTATAGGCCTGTATGTCGAGCTACTCACACCCTGAGTGTGGTTCCAAACTGTATTGGATCAGCGGGGTCTACATAGGGAGCATCCATCACATATCGAAAGCAGAAGAGGCAGTAAGGTGGGTGGCTCTGGAGATCAAGTGACTACAGTATGTGAATCCACTACTAATAGGCATAGGGTGTAGTGGTTATGCAGTGCCTCCAATCCCAAGCATCATCCACCGTAGCTGCTACGCTGTCTCTTTGCTGGACTTTTGGATCTTGTCCTGGAACCGAAACCTTTTTGCCTATTTATTTTGTTTTGAATGAGCGCCTTTCAATAAGCTGGTCCCCGTGACGTGGTTTTCATTGGGCGCTGTGGAAGTCTCTGGATTACAATTGCGATAAAAAAAATACTCTTTATGGAAGTCTCATCGTGGTCGGACTCTGATCTAGGAATTGTCTGAACCACTTAGGAGGAAATTTCCATGTAAAGGTTTTTAGGCCGATTTGCTATAAGACAATTCGCTTCCCCCCGTCATCAGCAACAGCATAATTGTCGTCGTTGTCATCATCATCATCATCATCATCATCATCATCATCATCATCATCATCAACAACAACAACAACAACAACCAAATCAATGCCGCCGCCACCATCATCATCAAAATCGTCATCTTCGTCATCTTCATCGTCTTATCAATCGTTTACAATCTGAAGCGCAGTCATTTCTAAAGCTATGCTGATGACTAAGGAAGTCCTTCCATTGTTCACTGGATTTCATCGATTGGATTACGTTTAGCTATAGGCGTGGGGAGTTCTTCCTCTCCCCTGCCCCTCTTGGTTATATGAAGGCGCCCCAAAACAAGATCCGTGCATGCTGGACTGCCAGAATGCGGCGCCCCTCTAGAAATGTCCTCCCCTCTACGCAAGCAATCTTGGAGGCGCCACTGTTGTATGACACAGTCGGAGTTCTTCATTCATCATTCGCTTTAATGCTGTTGGTTTTGTTCATAATCTTCCATGAAGTTCACCGCATGTTCCGTCAGAGAGCTGACGTAACTCAAGTGAAGATCCCGGAAAAACTGGGATAATTTTCCATTATGCTCGGAATCTACCAACAAGCATAGCAATCTCGCTTTCAGTTTCTCTCCCACTTAGGTAAACTTAGCTTCGTCGCTTGGTCCGTCCTGTTGAATTCTCATATATCTCGAGCCAGAATTTGTGGATTCGGTTCTACAACGGCGGTTCAAGGTAAAATATAACATGTACGTTTTTCTATAGTAACCGTATGACCTCGACCCTGCTCATTTTTCAATGAATTTATCGGGTGAGATCCTTCACCACGAAGTTTGTGCGGTACTAAAGACCGGTAGGCAACAGAGAAATATGACACGGTAGCCGATTGATTTGTACACGTGAAGTGTGCGATTCTAGACTCATTCCCGGAGATGGTTACTGTTTAGGATCCTTTAGGATCCTTCATTTACAATTTAGCTCAACGCCATCGACTGATGCTTTGTTATCTGGCTAGTGGCGCTTAACAAATGCAGAAATAATAAAAATAACTAATTAATTAAGTAAGTAATACATTTGTTAACACGCCATTTTTCCATGGACTGAGCGAGGAATCGTAGGCGTGGGTGGGTTACAGCGATCAGACAACAAATGCAAGATAATGCAAATAGGTCTCAATTGAATGCGAAAGTGCGTTCAAGTAGGAATATAAACTGAATCAGTGAAAGTGCAACATTCTAATCGCACCCTCTGCTCAGGGCGTCATTCGCGAGGCGGTTTTCGTCTAACGACTATTATTCGGTCTTCGAGCAGGAGGCAGGGAATCCGCCCCGATTGTCCAAACCATCTTCCATAATGAAAATACGTTTTTCCCATATAGTTCTTTCCTGGTCATAGGTTTTTCCGTTGGTACAATTAACCATGTTTCATTAAAGATACAATTTCCCAAAACTTTTCGCTCCTAGTCGTGCGACTTTTCTCCCACTGGTACAAAAAGGGACTATCTCCCATTAAAGATACAGTTTCCCAGTGCTTTTTCTCTAGAAAAAAGGTTCCGGAACTGAACAATTTCAGCTAAAATATCATTATTTTTATCAATCAATAAACACTGAAAACAGTGTAAGGTTGTAAACACTGAAATTGTATTAAAATGAGTTACATTATATTATATAATTAAAATAACTTAGTAAATCAATTCTTTTATTAAAAACTAAATTATTTTTTATTAGCCAAAAAAGGTGCCAGAACGCCGTGCGGAGCATTCCGCCAGAAAAAAGTACTGCCGGTAATCTTAGGAATAACATACTAATAATTTTCTGCAGTCTAAAGAATCATTTCTACCATGAATGAAAATAGGAATTGTAATAATACAGAAAAGTAATGGTTAAAATGTATATTATTGTTGACTTAGCCTACTGTAATATGCAAATATAAAGTGAGATAATGGTAGCAGCTGATCACTCTTAAGAACAGTTTTCAGTCAAAAAATTAGATATTTGCTGCCTGTGTTTTATGTTATGAATATAATTGATTTTTAGTTTTCTGTTGACTCGTTTCTTAAAGACAACTTCTAAGGTGACTTTTTAAAGATGGGTTGTTCCGCGATCAATCTATGTTGCTTTTCATGTAAGACTCTTAATACAGACCGATTCTTAGTTGCTAACATTACATTACTTTGCCTAGTTGGCGCTCCTGAATGTCACTGAACTTCATGCTGTGTAGAGAAACAGAATCGATATGCCGTTTTGTCTGTTGAGCCCCCAATCATTGGGTGGGTCCGGCTTGCAAAACCCAAAAGCAGACTGTTGTGCCACTTGCAAGAGGTATTTTGAGATTTCTGTTCTACCGGAGCCCCCCTCCCCCCAGTGAACTCAGCTATAAACTGAAGACTAATTTACGGCGAGGGACAGGACTGATGGGTCGAGGATAAGAAAATGCGTTTGCGTGATCTTCTTACGAATGACTGCGTGTCACATTTGGCTGAAAAGACTCGTCTCTGACGTTTACGGAACTTCTTCGGTGTGGGAAACGAATAAATCGCGAGAATCGTAAAATCAAGGTGTCTACAGCGCGCAGTGAAACCCAAGTCGCAGGAACCAGCTTATTTACAGACGCTCAATCAAAACAAATTCGATAGGCCGGGTCAGATTCGGTTCCAGGTCAAGATCTAAGGAACCGCCGTTTCAAAAAAGAATGATTTGGGATAAATCAATTCTGTAATTCTTTCACATTTCACAACTGTTCAGAGCGGCCCTCGGCCACCGCCACCCATTCTGTGACAGCGCTTACACACGCACGCACTGCCACCAGGCTTGGCCATTCAATCGATGTGTGTGGTTGATAATAGGGCGCTGTCGCCATGGCGTCACCAAAGCACAGGCGGGCGACTATATGTATGTAATGGAATACACCCGAGTTAACATTGGCATGTCGAGTGTGTGCATTTTACCAATGAAACCGCAGTTTTTCCTATCAGCGGTGAGCAATTTTGTTATTTTAATAGGTTTTTCTTGAAATTCTTGCACCGGTAAGATGCAATACGCTTACATGCAGGTTAAGTGAAATCTCTGATCAGTTTGGCCAAGAAAACATTATGCTATCAGACCTGCCTACTGTAACTTTGAATGACGGGTTCGTATACTCCCTCCTGCGATCTTAAGCTTATAGACCTATATGTCGAAGCTACTCTACTTGACCTGCTCAAGAGATATGTCAAGTACTGTATAAAGCCTACATTGATAGGCTTTATGGTAGCCTATTCACAGTGCTTTTCTTCTAGAAAAAAAGGTTCCGGAACTGAACAATTATGAAATTTTGTGCTAAAATTTCATTATTTTTATCAATCAATAAACACTGAAAACAGTGTAAAGTTTTAAACACTGAAATTGAATTAAAATAAGTTACATTATCTTACATAATTAAAATAACTTAGTAACACAATTCTTTTATTAAAAACTAAATTATTTTTTATTAGCCGACAAAAGGTGCCGGAAAGCCCTTCCGGAGCGTTCCGTCTGAAAAAAGCACTGCAATTTCACATCATATTTCGTTGGTGTCCACGGGTCTCTTCTGATAACAAAACACATCGGTCACATTTGTATAGCGCATTTTAGAATCTCTCAGAGGTTCATGTTGTTGCCTCGTTTCCGATAATAATCTATCAAGCTTCAAAAAGTTCCCTCTGCACTTTCTTCTATAACGTCGTGCATACAGTATGCACAACTTCTTTTTCCATAGCATCGACTTATCTCAACTAAAATGTCTTCAAGCAATACAGAATGTCCTTGCCCGTTCTCAGTCACCAAACTTCCAAACACTACCACATAACCCCAGTGCTCAAATCACGTTATTGGCTTAAATATAAAATTATGTACATTATCTACAAATGTACACGTTTTTCTATAGCGACGGTATGGCCACGACCTTGCCGTTTTTCAAATAATTAATCGGGTTAGATCCTTCACCGCCGCTGCCCGTTTAAATGGGCGCTACACTAATTAATGTCCCCGTGTACGTATTGTCCTACCTACATGTACAATGCCCTTCAAACTTCTCAACCCTCTTACATTCAAGTTATGCAAACGCCCAGATGTGGTCGTTTTTTTACTCATACCGATCTCTATCTCGGCCTCCAGTCTATTCTAAAAATTTGCAGCCGCCTGTAATCTACGCAGGAACAACTCCTGAGGACCGCCATCAGTTCGCTCTTTCCCTTTCTCAACTATATGTATCTGAACACTCATCCGCTTCCTTTTTCTTCTACAGCTTTCACTCAAGACTGAAAAGCAAACTTTTCAAGCTCTTCTATCCTGCTTCTGCTCCAGGATCATCCCATGACTGCCATCACCAACAATTTTCACCGTAGTACGATGCTGTCTCCTCGCTTGACTCACAGGATTCAGACCTAACACAGAACTCGACCAAACAACCAAACAAACATTTAACCTAGTGCCCATTATATTGAATTGAAGTCATCGCCGGCGGATGAGATAGTCTCCTCGACGCGGCTTTGGTGTAGCGCTGAGAGATCGCAGAGATTTACAATTAAGCCTACCATCACAACGTGAGAAACGCAAACAGGAGCAGAAAAGTCAAGCCAGTTAGCCGGCTTTTCATGTTTGATTACGAAATGTGCGTGTCAGGAACGTTTTGGTTATTTTATGTCGATTGACCCGGTGACATTTAACTTATAACCCATTACATCAACATCAGTAATTGGGTGATGACATGTAACTTCCCTTCAAAATTAAAAAAAACATCATATTACAATAAAATCTGTTCGGCATCTGTTAGCCTCACAATTTCACTATAGATAATTAAGGCTTAATATGAGTAACATAGACCTATTATTTGCCCGAATATATGATAATCTTTACAGAGAATCCTACCAGTTAATTAGTGTCATTCTCTCTCTGTCTCTGTCTCTCTCTGTCTTTCTCTCTTTTGCCTGCCTATAATACTACTGTCTGTAAGTCTATCTATAGGGCTACTATAGATTTCAGAGATTTGAGAGGCGTCCATAGACTTCACAGACTGAAATGTATGCAGGCAAATATTTTGTCGAACCTTGATAGAACTTCGATTCCTAGCTTTTGGTAGCCTCCAGATGTTTGGGTGTATCTGATATAAATGTACACGTTTTGTATGGCGACCGTATGGCCTGGACCCTGCTCATTTTTCAGTTAACTGATTAGGTGCGATCCTTCACAATCGCTAGCAATGGGCGCCATGCCATTTCAGGTCCTCGAATAAAATCTCTGAGCTAAGCCACGATCGGTATGCGAAGCGACATCCTCACGCTCAAGCTCAGAGGAACCTTGACGTAAGCGTTAAACAAACAAGTGTCAAACTGAACGATTTACCGTGCCTGCTCTATTTGCTGTGCCTGCTCTTCCTGCAGTCAGTTATTGCGGAAGTATATGGGAATGGATCATTGTATTTCCGTGTTTTAGGTTTCCTTAATACTGTACATTGGGCGTGAATACGCGATAGTCTACAATGATGGACTGTCAGTTCAGATGTCGGAGCCCTTGGCATTCAACTCACCTCCACGGCAGAAAGATGTTTCGAAATTTCAGCTACACTTGCGCCACTTGGTAAGTGGTGCAAGTGCATCTTGGCAAGTGAACTCAGCAATACATGAGCAGGCCAGTACACGTTTGTTGGGAAGATTATTATTTCTGCATTTATTAGGCGCCACTATCTAATGACTTAGCATCAATCGATGGCGCCGAGAAATTGTGAGTTAAGGACTTGCTCAAGGTCCCTACACAGTAACCGTCTCGGAGGAGACTCGAACCCGTACTCTCCGCGTTACAAGCCGAGCGCTCTCTCCAATATGCTACCGTGCCCCAGATGAAGCGGTAAGGGAGAAGAGTGACCAATAGCTACCCTCCCTCACATGCCGAGGCTAAGAAAAATGAAGTCGTTGACATTTCAACTCTGTCTCCTTTCCTCTGTTGTCTCCAGGTAAACGGATCTTGTTCTTCACACGCATCTCTGGATAACCCCAATGACTACATGATCCAGCCCTTGTAACTAAACTAGTAGAATTAAGGCAAGGCACTTTGCGGGTGTGTCTTTCCTCGAGTTTCACAACATCTTACTTTCTCGCTGTCTAGAATCAGTCCGTTTCGTGACCTCGCAACATAGTGGGCGCCCGTACCCGGAAATCGGATCCTGTGTATTCGCTTCAGGGATTTATAGGGCCATAATGTCTTGCATATTACACACTTCGAGGCAAAATTATTCTCGGTGTTGTGAACGTGCATTTCCCCGAGTTTCGCACAACCTCGTACCTTTTCACTATCGAGACAGTCGGACTCGCGGGCTCGCAAAAGAGTGGACCAGTATCCTGAAAGTGGATCCGTTAAGACGGTGTCTGAACCAGACGATGAGTATTTCGATTATGACTCACTCAGGAGCACAATGATGCATTACTCAAACTGGACCAGTGGGGTAAACTTCCGTAACGTTCTCCTTGGTCCTCATAGACCCGTGTAACGTGTCCTTCCCGAGCTTCGCACAGCTTCTCGTCTTTCTACTATCGGACTCCGACCGTCTCGCAATCTTACAAAGGGATGTGCCTAACCTCGCCGGATCAGCTAAGCCAGCCTCCGAGCCAGGCTGCTTATTTTAGCTGTGTCTTTTACCAGCGATTAGGCAGAATTGTTTCTCAATCGGGACCGCTGCGGATAAGCTTCTGTAACGTTATTCCTTGTTTTAGGCCTTCACAGATCTGCTATTTGTTTTTTTCATGAACAGGTCCAAGTTCCGCACAACTTCTTATCCTCTCGATATTTGGAATATCACCGTCTCGCGATCTCGCAACAGGGTGGGTCCAAACTTCATCAGTTCAGCGGGGCCTACCTACGGAACGGCCATCACATATCGAAAATAGAAGAGACAGTCATATCGAAAATAGAAGAGACAGTCATATCGAAAATAGAAGAGACAGTCAAGTGGGTGGCTCTGGGTTCAAGTGACTACAATATGTGAATCCACTATTAAAAGGCTACTATTAGGATGGCATAGCGTGTAGTGGTTACACGGTGGTTATGTCATGGTCAGAGAACACAGAATAACCACAAACTCAAAGAATTTTTCGACCAGTGACTAAAACAGACAGGCATTTCTGATTAGTATGCTGCAGTGGTACAGGTGCAGTAGCGAAAGGTTTAGGTCTCATTTGAGTGGATTCAGGGTTAAGAAAAAGGGAAATACAGTAGTCCACCTGGAGTGGACCAAAGTGGTTGCTATGGCAGAGGCAGTTTTAAAATTGAGCATAGATCAAATACGGAAAGGTCAGGCATATGATTGAAATTGGCGTGTGAGAGGTTGGAGATGTCGTTTGAAAAGGAAATGTGTGTGTCAAAGGTGATACCAGCTGCCAAGATTGTGAACAGACGAATTATAGAAAAAAGTGAGAGTGGATGAATTAGTTGGTAAGTGGTTGGAAGAACCAGGGATTTTCGAAATCTGATTTGGCAGAATTAGAACAATTAGGCCTAATTCAGTTTTGACACAGTTGAAGCAAAGGAGGTTAGAGGACATCAATTCTGAGATTTGTTTGACAAGATCAAGCTACAAAGTGATGGACGAGAAAAAGGAACTCGGAGAGGTTATGAAGCGTTGAGTATCAGCAGCATAAAGATAGTGGTCGGCAGAAGAAGATTCTATGAGACGGCTCAGCGGCGTAGTGTACAAAATAGAGAAGTGGCCCTGGGACAGATCCTTTAGGGACACCACATGAGAGTGGGAGTGGTTGCGAATATTTGACGTCGCTTAAGAAAAAAAGGGGCTCGGCAATCTGTTTCGGCTTTCAGATCTCGACTAAAAACTCACCTCTTCCTGAATTCATTTCCTCCGTAGGCTATCTGTGTATCTTCTGGACTCCTCTTTGCCTTTTCGACCCGGACTCACCATGGAATTTGACTTGGACAATGATTTTGCTTATCAGCGACCATCGACCGATGCCTTGAGCACTATTACAGTGGCGCTATAGAAGTTCTTAGATTAAATTAGATTAGATAATCATTACTTCCCATATTCATTACATTCAAACACAAGCAGCGGTGGTGAAGGCTATCACCAGAGAAGGATCGAGGCCATACAGTCGCAATTGAAAACCGTGTACATTTACATTTATTTAAATTTACAATATTGCGAAGTGTTCAGCCTGTCTAACCTTGACAGTAGCCATCGAGTGAAGCGGTTGTCTTATTGCGAGAATTTTGTACTCTGGGAATTTTTCAGCGTCATTTCGAGAATTTGGGAATTTTTCAGTGTCATTTCGAGAGCTTGGGAAATTTTCAAAGCTCCAAACATCGCTAACAGTAGCTACTGATTTTTATTTCACTTTGGATATCATTTCGTTTGAATGAAACTGTAAGATTCAACAACGCATGCTTCGACGAGTGCACTAATTGTAAGTAGACGATTAAAATTGAACAGAGGAAGATTTAAATACTAAGTGGATTTTTTTATTGCACGTGGCCTCATTCGCCGGAGTGTAGGTAGTAAAGGCCAGGGTGACTATTCGGAGTCCACGAGTATCTAATGAAACTGTAAATTCCACTTATGCCTACGTAATTTCACGAGCTGGGGGTAGTCATCAACCTTTTCAGTTACCATTCAAAATAGCAGTGATGTTTTTCAACTGTAAACTAATTGGACTCGCAACAAGCGGAATTTACGGACTAATAAACGTGTTTTTATTTCTGCGCCTTTGCAAGCGAGAGGAAATTGAAAAACGGACATATTTTGCCCCCGAGGCTGAAGATCTTTTAAAGCAAACAATGATGCATTTGGTAAATACGAAAACAAGTGTGATTTTCTCGGATAGAAGTGGGTATATTTTTATATTATATCTGTTGACTTTTGACATGTAAACAAAGAGATTTGGACCATTTTTACTCTCTTTCTAACGAGTTATTAGGCTAATTAAAAAGTGATTATAAATAGAATGCATGCATACAAAACTTAATCTTCTCACAACGGGACCTGGATTTCAAATATTATGTGCATGTTGCGCAGTTGACAACCAATTTGGAATCGAACACGGACATTAGGTATACTGGGCTTCTTTAATTGCTTATTTAGGCTATGAAATTCGCTGTCTGTTTTCCTGATGTCATTTAAATCTGGGCAAAGATCTAATCTATATTCAAATTGCCTATCGTCGGTAGCCTACCGTTTGAGCGCTTGGTTCGTGGTTCATTCTGCTTAAAGAAAAATGGAAGGCAGTTTTGCTTAGAAGTGGCCATCGACTGGTGCCTTTTTTGTTAGAATAACGGAGCAATAAGACTTCAAAAATTACAGAATAGATAGAAAACTTGTTTTTTGTGGGATTAATGATGTCGTTGAATTGAGTCAATTACGTTACACAGTTACAAAGTCACGGCAATCTTTTGGCTTTTGCAGGTCTTCTGGTCCCTTCTCTTACCAAGAAGTTCACTTTTGATTCACTTTGAAGCATGGATTTCGAAGGCTGTAACATGAAAGACCTTGAAGGTCCTTACAGTTATCACCTTTACATCGGATTCGCTCCACCTAATAAGACGACAGTCTTTGACCTTCGTAGAAGCTTGGAAGAAAAAGGAGTGAGTTGCTGCCTCCGAGCTACAAATGATGGTCTCCAGTCGTCCATACAAGACGCAGTCAGCACAAGTCGGAAGTGCTTACTTTTCCTTACATCTGACTACTTAAAAGATGACTGGTATCAAATCGAAACAGTGGCTGCGGTAGAGAAATCCGAGCGATTCTGTCGTGACGTGGTGATCATCCTGAAAAGCGAGGAACTGCTGGAAGTTCCAGAAAGACTGCGAGAATTTACAACTATTCAGTTTAAACGGGAAAAGCTGAATGACGAGAAATTTCTTGCACATTTTGTGGACACGATCATCCGAGGTATGCGAATGCTAACACTGCTGAAGATGATGTTGGCTTTCATTTATTTTTAATTATCAAACGAGAAAGTGCTCAGTTGGTGGTCGTGGTGGTGGTCATTGTTGTCATGGTTGTGGTGTATTTACATACAAACATACGTACACATGTTTATATGTATGTATGCATGTATGTGCGTTTGTATATATGCTTGTATATATGTATGCATATGTATGTGTGTATGTATTTATGAATGTATCAAGACATTTAATATATTGTGGTTTTAAGTACCTCACAGATGATGACTCTGATGATTATGAAGACGATGATGATAACGACGACTATGATGAAGACTATGATGACGACAACTACAGTGATAATTGCGAAAGTAATGATGATGATTCTGATAATGACAGTGATAGTGATGAGCACATCAAAGGCAAAAACTGCTGCCATGTCTGGATTTCTCAGTCTGATGCAAATCAGCAAATAAATATTCATGAGTTTATAAATGTATTAAATGAAATAATTCCGTGTTTGATTCAGAGCCGAATGTGACGTTGGCTGTCCTACCAAAACAGAACATCGGATATGGATCAGCTTGCGGCTACTTCTATGGCTTTCTTCGTCTCACATTACCAGGTAACATGATAAAAAGATAACGTAATAACCAGGTAATTTGAAAACTTATGCTTATCTGTTGTAGGCAGTTTTCTTATATCCTGGTAAACAAACAACTCAATTCCGTTGCAGTTCTGTTAGTCCGTCATAGCCTTTCTTTTAGTTTTCCTGACCTGTCGAATTTTGACTAAGCCCCTCTCTAATGGACTATGATATTTTGCTATGCTTTCACCTGAAGCGACCTTTGATTGATACCTTATGCATTATGATAATGGCACTACAGAAGTCAGAAGATTAGATTAGATTAATGAGCACTCTTGAAGAGCTTGGTTCAGTGGTGTAAGGCCCTAGCATGTAGTGAATTATTTTGATAAGCGTTTAACTTCATTAAAATAGCAGGCCCTGACATGGATACGAGAAGGAACTGAAATGGGATGTTCATTATTCCTCGGTATGTCACTGACTGGCCTGCAGCATAGTAGGGTATAATCTCGGACTAACGTGTTCCATACATGGGGACGTTAAATGGTGTGATACCCATTCCAACAGGCAGTGGTGGTGAATGAACTCAATTGATAAATTTATTGACATGTCAGCAGGGTCGAGGCCACATGATCGCTGTAGCAAAACATTTGGGCATTTCAAAACTGCATTCTGTTTTGTTGTAGTTTTCATGCTTTTGGGATTTAACTTAATATGATTTAAATTTGGTAAAGGTGACTTATAACCGTTCTAATACGTGCTTTGAAGTAGTTTTTTTACTTTTTGAGAAAAATATTAACAACAAATTTACTACAGCGACAAGTAATAGTTGACCCCTAAGTCATTGGTTTTGCGGGAAAAGTAGGGCAGCTGATGCCTGTGAAATTGGTTGATGAATGCTCTGCTAAGAACAACAATGACTCCATTTCAACCCTAACTTAAAAATACTGTATCCAGCTTTTATCCTGATGATAAATATCTTCTTCCTCAAGTTCTCTCCCTTCTGGCAGTTTCATATATATATATATGTATATATATACATATATATATATATTCAATTGCTTCACTCTACCATGGTGGGCCCTTTCTTCAGTTGGCTTTTACTATGTGTGCACAGTCAGTTCAGCATCTGTCACCTTTCAGTACGTAAGCAAATCATTTCCTCTGTCACATTCTGAGAATTAAATATAAATATAAATGTTAATTATATAGAAAATACTGATATGCCTGTAATTCTGCCAGAATTTAAGAAGCGGTTAATCGAAGAAACGCTGAAGAATGATCAGGACCTTGTGCCGAAGACAGTTCAGAAGATGCTGATCATAATGCCGGAGAGTTGCTTCTGTGCTGTCCAGATGGAATCGCCGAATCAGATAGAATTCACTGGAAAGTATGTTGTTCGCTCTGCAAACAGAGCTGGCAACGTGAAACGCGACTACAAGAGTTCGCTGTACAAGTTGATTGATCATGAGGTATGTTTATTTATGGTCATTAGGTAGATTTGTTTATTTTCATGATGTACATTTGTGACGATAAATGAGGTAAATTGTGTGGCTAATGAGTCCTTCTTTCTAAACTCAACATAATATCGGCCTTAACTTTTGTAGGAGACTGCAACTGTTTAGACCTACTGGCTCTCACACCCCTATGCATTGCCTCAATTAAAAAGTGGCCCGTTTTGCCGGGTTTGAATAGATAAAAAAGGAACTACATAAATTACGTATTACATCACAATAATTTGATCCATGATACAAACGTATGGTGGGTCGTATCTCTCGACATCCCCTCTGACTTGACACAGCGCTCGTGAATAAGCTGGTGCCTGGTGCTTAGCTTTTAAGCAGTGCTTTAGACATTCTTGATGTTAGGCATATGATATATATGATTAATGCTGCAGTGCTGAAATTTCAGAGACAACAGGAATTATATTTTGTTGGGGAGTTGGCGACTCCATTGCTGACGATGTACGAGACTTACTTCTTCGGCCTTTGTGGTCTGACGAAGGACAAGCTGTACGCTGAAAGAGATGCCTTCTATTTCGCGCTGAAAGCGATACTCAGTCATCCAAACAACGCAGAGTGCAATGACCAGTTCAAACTGCTCTACTGGTCGGACCCAGAAACAAGTACGCAACACACGTGTGATTCTGCTCAATATACATTTGCTGTTTGCTTCAAGTTGCTTCAGGTAGATCAGTTACACACTGAAGTGTAACATTATTATTATTATTATTATTATTATTATTATTATTATTATTATTATTATTATTATTATTATTATTATTATTATTATTAATATTAACTGTATTTTTTGCCCAAGGTAACTATAAGCCCTCAGGAACTGAAAAATTACTCAAAGAGCTGTTAAGGGGTGTCTAGGAAATCAGGCCTCGTCCTCAGCAACATCAGGAAACTTGCCCCGGAAAGCGATGGCATTATAGCGCTGAATACAGATGGCGAGGCGCTGAAAAAGAAAGGCCATCTCACGTGATTCTCCTGAGATGGTCGAAAGGCGACGGCCAACCTCGCGGATGAAATCGACCCCGGCAGAATTAATTGGGCCCAGTGTTTCGAATGCGATGGGCAGAAAAGATGTGTCGGTGGCAGCCCTATATATATTTCGGTTTTTCGAATGGCTGCCTGTTCTGCCTCTGACCCTGCTGAATTGGCTGTGTGGGCGATGTAAGATGCCGCGCAGGTATGCACAACTGTGGCATCCCAGGCAAGATATTTCCCAGCCGCCCATGGAACCATTGTAGCCCCATCTGGTCTCTTGCCATCAGAGCGGAACAAGCCTGTTGGTTCCTTAGTACTGGGGACATCAGCTTTCTGTAAAGCACACCAGACTAAGTCATTGATGGCATAATGACGAAGGGATCGACCGAAAGCCAGCCTGCAGACGAAGCCGTGGTGACCATCAGGGCCAACCAAATCACCGCAGCGACATTGATGTGGGCTGCAAAGGTTAAGGCCCAAACGGAGGCCAACTGCTACTCGTATCGCCTAGTTGTTGTTTGCAGAAGCCGCATGATGAGATGGGAAGGGCGGTCAGCCAATCGCCAGAGTGGGGGCAACTGACTGCGGCCAACCGTGCTCGATCAGTCGGTTTCTCGGCACTTGCCCAAACCGCTGACCTATCCCATTCAATCATAGGTCTTATATCTTTATTACTATTATTTTATTATTATTTTAATTTTTATTATTATTTTTACAATTATTATTATTATTATTATTATTATTATTATTATTATTATTATTGTTATTGCATTTATGATGCGCACAAGGTCAGTAAATCTGAATCTGAGGCACCTAGCATTTTTGAATGTAGGCCTTGCTCAAGGTCCCTACACTGTAACCGTCTAAGGGGAGGCTAAAACCCATACTCTCCGCGTTACAAGCCGAGCTCTCTGTCCAACTGGCTACCGTGCCCCACAACGACTTCTAGTTTCTCTGATCTATTGGAATTCAGCCTGGCTTCTCCAGCAACAACCATCGAATAATGATTTGGGCATTATGATAACGGTGCTATAGAAGTCATTAGGTTAGACTAGTTAGATAGCCATGTAAGTAGTGCCTTTGGGGGGGTTCTAAAATGTGCTATATAAATACATTGGTCCATAGTCCATACACACATGCCTACGCATGCATACATACGGATATGCATACATAATACATATATAATACAAACATTTGTACATATATACGTTCGTACATATACATGTACTTATATACTAGCTTTTGAGAAGTTAAGACGCTATATAAATGCTCTTATACATATGTATACGTGATTCTAAAAATTCGTAACCTGTACATTCATTCTGTGAATGGTTAAAGACAGTTCTCCTTAAGATTCAAGTTTGGTAACATTGGATGATGCAGTTTGTTAAAGCAGCAATTTTCTTTTATTAAAATTAATTCTGCCAAATTAGCCAATGATTACTTCAAGTTAGGCACTTTTGATTTAGCTAAGTGGGTAATTGTTTCAGAGAAACCGAATCAGCTGGACCTGTACAACTTTCTTCTTCCTGAGTTGCGCAAGGAGCACTTTTTGCAACGTAAGTCACTTCCAATCAAAATTTACACATAAGAACATGCGTTGTAGAGGGCCTCATGATTTATGCCATGTTGACGACAACTGTAAAGAATTCATTTTGGAAATTCATAACTTCTGTTAAAAAGTTAACTTCAACTGACCTGGTTAGCTATATTGGCTAAATCGTCAAGGCATCTCTGTCGTGAGCAAGCTGGTTTGCATAATATTTATATTTCAGAGATTTAAATCTTGGGCTAACAAGGTCTGTACACTGGGACCTTAAATGGCACGGCGCCCATTCAGACTACAGCAGTGGTGAAGGATTCCACCCGATATAAATTCATTAAAAAATGAGCTGGGTCGAGGCCATATGGTCGTTATATAAAACGTGTGTACGCTTACATTTACGCCATTCATTTCTGAGAAGTATTGGCACCTATTTATGTATTTAACCAGTGCTTAATCAAAATCGGATCCACTAGAAATAAGTTGTTTGGTAACTTTCAGTGTCATGTCCAAAAAACATACGCTTCGGCTGGACTCGCTTGTAAGCAGTCAGTTTAGCTTTGAAGCAACCATGACTGGATTCCTTGTGCATTAATGAAGCGGTGCTGTAGAAGTTTTCAGATAAAATTAGATACCAGTATATTAGTTTTTAAAATTTATTTATAGAACAAAATGAGAGAAACCCATCAAAAACCGAAACAACAAGCAATATTCGTGTATCGTCACCAAATCCTCCTTCGTTGAATTCTTTTGAACCTGTGACAGTTGGTGGATATAATCCAGCTCGTAAGTAAATTTCTATTAAAATTAAACAAACTTTCGCAATAATCATTGCACATGTTTAACTCATTGGTAACTAAAATGTAAATTATTTGGAAGTACCGTTATCTGTAAAATTTAATAGGTTTTGGCAGTACTTTCATTCTATGTATGTTTGTTTGTTTGCAGGCATTCAATTTTAGTGCCTAGTGCCATTATATATGTCAATTTGTGACATACACAGAATTAGGCATTATGTTCCATCGTCCTCATGGATATCTCTGGTTAACCCAGTGGCCTCTAGTCGCCTTGATTATTGTAACTCGCATCTTACTGGCATCACAAAGTAAAGCATGCAGATGCTCCAAAGAGTTCAGAACGGAAATCTTTGTCTTGGCTTTTAGTTCAGCAAAGGAGCCGTTTCAACCTGGGGATTATAGTTTACAAAACATTAAACTCTGTCCAACCACACTACCTAAAATCAGTCCTCATTCCTCAAACTCATCATTATTCAACCATGTCATCTGAATGCCTTTCTCTGGTTGTGCCAAAAACTAGAACTGTTCTTGTTGGATGAGCTTTTTCAGTAGCTGGACCTAAATTTTTTGGAACTCTCTTCTTGCATCTGTTCGATCTGCTTAGACCCATGTCATTTCGTTCTCAAAACTTTTTCAAATTGCCTATCCACTAAAGGCTCCCTCTCTGTCTTGTGGTCTGACCTTCTGGATCCTGACCTGACTGCGGCTTGACTTTGGTGCGCCATCGGTTGATGCCTTGTGCATTAGACACCTGCACATTAGAAGTTACTAATTACAATTACAATACCATAGGCAGTGTCACGACTCTGTCGGCTCTAACTTGGCATCCAGAATCGTGACGTTGATTTAACTCGAGCCGAAAACCACGGATCTCCTTGTATAACCTCTTCATCATCATCATCATCGTCCTTGGGCTCAGTGCCCGTTGGTGTCAATCGCATGTTTCACCATCCATCTCCACTTGTCTCTTTCCATTGCCATTCTGCTCAGCTCGTGTATGTCCATTTCGCACCAGTCTGTGATGTCATCTAGCCACTCCCTGCACGGTCTTCCTCTAAGCCCTGTTCCGTCCATGATCCCGAAAATGGCTTGCTTGATGAGTCTGTCATCTCCCATTCTGCATATATGTCCGAAGAAATTCAGTTTTCTCTCCATTATCACTTGTTTGATGTTTCTTGTGTTTCCTACTCTTATTCGCACCTCTATAATCTCTTACCCGTCCTTATATACAGTACCTCCTCGCAGCCTACACGAGTTTGACTTTGTGGCATATAACAGATGCCCCTATTCATAGGGCGACGATCGTTCTTTAGTGTGTCGAGCGTCGTTCGTGTCGGTCGGTGGGTGACCACCAGATGGCCGCCACCTCGTTGGCCCAGGTCCGTTAGACGTTAGTCCCGAAGGGTTCGTCAAGTGCGTGACGGAAGGCGTCCACTGACATTGCGGTCGCCAGGTGTCGCCGTCCTTCCGGGGGTACTCCGTATCGTCATCGTCTGGACTGGCTGCTGCGAGGGTTGTGAATCGAGGGGAATCTGACACGGCTGTGACAGCCACATAAATTTTACTGAAAAATGATCAGGGTCCAGACTGCATGTTTACGTACATGTTTGTTTTCGACCTGGCTTTTCCAGTGGATTAAGATTTTTATTAGGATTTCACATGGAACGACCATTCATTGATGTCTTGGGCATAATAATAACGGTGATTTAGAAGTCAATAGATTCGATTATGATATATGTGTATATATATCATATGCTTTTATTTATCTGAATATTGGTAGAGTACCTTTTAAAAATGTTTATAGAAAATGTAGGCATGCATAAAGTACACACGACTTTGTCAGTATTTGCATCATAAAAAGGCTCCGATGTATCTTATTATGTTACACTGCTGGCCAGTATTTAAGAGGTTCTGTGTGGATAATGTTAGGTATCTACGAAGAGATGAGCAAGTATCCGATGGAACACAGGCCAAGAGGATTGTGTCTGATTGTCAACATTGCCCACTTTGACAAAGGTCATGTACACTTGAAACCACGAAGAGGAGCCGAAAAAGATGCAGGTGGGACTTCAGACGTGTGTATGTACGTGCGTATGTGCATATGTATGTATGGCTATGTATATATGTACTGTGTATTGTATGTGTGTATGTACACTGTATGTATGCATGTGTGTATCCATGTATGCATGGAAAACACTAGACCAAAATCCCAAGTTAGATCTTACTTAAATGAAGATGTTTGATGTAAATTAAATAGGCTTTTATGTGCAGAATTAGTTATGTAGTCGGAAGTTTAAACTGAGACATTTTTAATGATTTGTTGCTTATCTCCGTGAAAATTCTGCACAGAACTATTTCGGACCCATTTTATGCATTACGGCCTTACTCGCAAATTGATTTTTCTGACTTTTCTTATCTTTCTCATGATATTCTATACATCCTCTTGTCTCGCCTTTCTCTTATAGTTTCATTTGCTATCCTCGGGCACAGTCACATATAATAATTATAAATTTTAATTGTAATTTCTTAAATTCTTTCTTCCAGGAAAAGCAAGAGCTGTACTCTGATGAGTACACCTAGAAGTGGCGCTTTATAAATTTTTGATTACGATCACGATTACTGACATAGTTTCAATGTCTTTCAGAGCTTCTTAAGAAGTTGTTCAAAAACCTTCATTTCAAGGTCGAAGTGCACAATGACGTCAACGCTGAGACTCTGGAGTCGCTCTTCTTGACGATGCACATCGCCGACCACACCAACTACGATGCTTTCGTATGCTGTATCCTCACGCACGGAAAGCTTGGAGTCATCTACACGAGTGACGGAAAGGCGGTTGAAATCCTCCGTCTTGTTGAGTTCTTCACGGACAAGAATTGTCCGTCGCTGAAAGGGAAGCCAAAGATGTTCTTCATTCAGGCGTGCCAGAAAGGTTGGTTTGCATTCAACAGTAATTATCGCAAATAGAACTGAAGTGAAATGCTAAAATGTAATAAGTACAGTCAGTCTTGTGTTAATCACTTTTGATACATACTTAAGTGGCACTGCATTAATCGTCTTTATACAAATATAAGCTTCATACATACATACATACATATATACATACATGCATTCATATACACGTACATACTTAAATACATACATACATGCATACATACATAAATACATACTTAAATAGATGCATGCATAATATACACATTCATACATACATAAAGAGTGTATGTAGCCTTTGTTTGAATCATAGCCTGATCTACCCAAACTGCCTTCATATTTCCATCCCATGGTCTTCCCATTGCTCTCAACCTACATGTAAACGCAACCCACCATAACAGTTTCTCTCTACCATGCCCTCTCTGGTCTCCTGGCAACTGGATTTGTTCTTTGTAGGGGATCTCTGAACAACTCATTTTGACGTCATACATTGCTAATAAATCAGCTGGTGCCTTGTGCTTAGCTTTTAAGCAGTGCTTCAGAAATTTTTGTGTCGATTTACTATTGCGATAGTGTATCTTGACAGTTAGATGACTTTAATATTTGGAAACGTGAGTTGATGCCTGGATGACAGACGTTGAGGGAGATGGGCGTCTTGTGCTGAAATATTTGCAAAAGTGTTTTATTTCTTCATGTGACTAGGTGATCCTGAGCCGGAAGATGGTGCAGCAGCAGCACGCTCCTCTTCACGTGACAGTTCTTCAGCAGACCACTCTGCACGTCAGTCCTCCCGGAGCATGGCCACAGACTTAGCAGCAGACAGGGGATCATTGCCCTTTGCAGCTCGTGAAACGGTTGGAGATGTTCAAGAGGGGATTTCGAACTTTGTCATTACGGACGTTGAAATTGAAAAGGCAATTGAGGAAGATGCGACAAGCGCCCCGACTGCGTCGCCTCTTGACGAGACTCAGCCAACAGCCATCAAGCACAAGGCAGTCCTTGTGCCGGGATCCCCAGACTTCCTGATGTCCTACTCGACCCTGCCTGGGTCCATATCATATCGTGACACGCAGATGGGATCGCTTTACATCCAGGCACTGGACGTATGTCTTCGAAAAGATGTGGAGATTGACAGAGCACTTAAAACGGTGAGTGCCAGTGTCAAAGAGAAGCTGAGAGAACGAGGAGAACAGGATGGGGTCGAGGAACGCTTCCAGCTGCCGTTCCACCTGACCTCTGGAATGGATCGGCTTATCTACCTTTGAATTCTCCACAGCCATTGCACTTCAGAGAAGACCGCCACTGTTCTTCAAAGGAAAGCCGCCAGTGTTCTTCAAAGGAGGCTGCCAGTTATAAATCATAAACTTGCATTGCACATAGGTTTTAATTTATTTTCATATACCTTTTCATTTTTCTTTTATGTATTCAGTATCAGGATGAACAGTTTCAGTTGATTTAAAACAAAAGCACTGAGGGAAATTGGCTAATCAGTATTATTCCCAAAAATTGTTTGCTTTGATTTTGCTTCTGATTTAGGGCTTATGTGTATGCAAACAAGCACGATATAAATGTTCACACACACATATAATATATATATATATATAAGTATATATACACACACAGAACTGCATGCATGCATACATACATGTACATATATTCATTTATACTTTCAAACATAAAAGCGTTCATGCATACTTACGTGAATACATCTATTCATACACGCGTACATACATTCAAACATACAGCCATACATACTTCCATGCATACATACCCTCATTCAGACACACAAGCATTCGTATGTACTTCCATGCATACATATTTATACATACATTCTAACATACATGATTACATTCAGGCATATCCAGTACGTGCATATATGTTGTACTTCTTGTTGTGAGTTAACTGAAGTAGATGGCAGTACTTTTCAATATTTTCTCACTGTTAACTGGCAGGCTTTCGAACTTGATGTTGTGTTCAAGAGTCTTTCACACGTTTGCATCAGGTGCTGCATTGATGCTCACGGAATTCATATATACTTGTATGCATGCATACATATGTACGTACATACATAAATGCATACATATATACATACGTACTTATATGGTAGATTCTTAAAGGCCCTATAGCAGCTGAACTCTGTTGGGTACTCTTAGAATGCAATAGATTGCTTTTTTCTGTTCTCCTAATACAATACAATGCAATATACAGTTGTATAGTTCTAACAGACAAACAGCACCTTAGCAGGAGCTTGCTACTTCCAGAAATCGGTGTTATATTAGTACTATCAATCAGATAACTTTAATGGCACTGTCAAGTAAAAAAATCTTAAACTGCCACACAAAACCTTTGGGTTTTTACATAACAATCTGTGGTGTTTTACAGTGACGGTGGTTCTAACAGATCACATGTCTTCTGAACCATTTAAAACTCATTTTTTAATGCAATTGGAATTGTGTTCATTATAACCACCCTGTGATAGCAGCACTTGACATGGTCATGAAATGCAGGAAGTTCGGGTGTATTATCGTGCAGTATGGTGGTCCATTCGGTAGCTCACAAGGTCTGTGATGCAACGATTGTGGGTTCGCACCTGCTGAGCGGATTCCGTATAACGACCCTGAACAAGTTATATCATGCGCATTTTCTGCTGCTTCAGATTTCCTGACCTTGCCTTGATAAATGCAGTGTTTTAAGGGTGGGTTATGTTGGCGACTCTGAAGCGGAAAATAGTGCAGCATTGCACTCCTTTCCCCATCACAATTCTTCAGGGTAATGTTGGCATATGTTGTTACTGCCTCATGTTTAGAGCTTAACAAAATTTTTTAATTTTCTGTTAATTAACAATAAATTAAGGGTGTTTTGACATGTTAAATTTTGCTTTACCCTTAAGTTTCTACAGCTACCAGTATGTACTGGCAGGATTCTACCACAAACACTTACCCGTATCATTTCCGAGCTTGTTCTTTGTTTTTGCTTGCTGTTTATACCTTACCACTGTTATACTTTCCTTATCCTGTCACAGGATAATTAACCTTGTTCAAAGTCTTATGTATTCTGAACTGTTGATTTCATGTTAAACTTGTGTTAGCTTTCGTAGCTTCAAAAATAAATCACTGGGAAAAATGTGTTCTTTGTTGGAATGATGCAGATTTGTTACAAGCATGAAGAAAGTGGCACGTATGTGGCTAACACGGTCCATGCACGGGGACATCAAATGGAATGTAGTGGTGTTGAAGGATCTCACCCAAAAGGGTCGAGGCCAAACGGTCGGTATAGAAAAATTGTACAATTTACATCTCAAAAGGGAATTATTTCTCCATTTATTAAGCACCACTATCTAATGATGAAGCATCAATTGATATTTCTGTGCTATTGTGAATAAAGGACTTGTTCAAGGTCCCTACACAGTAAACAGTCTCGGGGAGGCTCGAACCCGTACTCTCCGTGTTACAGGCCGAGTGCTTTAAATAATCGGCCACTGCGTTTCACAAATTACTTATAATTACTACAAGGATTAATCATCAATGGACATACACCACAGACTCAATATAACAGACTTGAATTAAGACGAATTACTACTTGAATTGTGATTTAATGTTCTTTATTGTGAATCCCAAATTTAAATCAGTTTTATTATAAAGGAACCATGTTTTGACTCGCTGTGTGCGTTGATGGTCCTCTCCCAAGTCAGCAGCTTCCGGAAACAATGTGTTCCTGGCACACTTTTAGAGATTCAATTGCTCGAGTCCAGGGCTCCATACAACCTCACTCCCCAGTCACCTAATTGGAAAATGTTGGGCACTTTGCACCCCTCACCCATAGGTACTATACCCCTTTTAACCTGTCATTTCATATCCTACATTGCAAACATTTCTAGCCAAAAATTAAAAGTTTTTAACCTTTCCGACCTGTAGTCCTATCATAAAATCCTAGAACTGAAATTTAAATACAATGCAAATGAAACACGTTAATTAGCCAAGGCAAAGTGTCAACACTTGCCAAACCTCATTGGTGGAGCAGATGACCAATACTAAGGTTTGAAAGTACTGACGCTTTAACATTTGCCATTTTACAAAAAAGTGTGAAGGGTGTTACATTAACAAAATAAAGAGCAGCTGGCATGTTGTGCATGATCTACTTTTTCTGCTCAACAGTGATCCACAGGCTGCATGAGGTATACCCCACCACTCTGGAATAAACCTCCCCCAGAACTGCAACAGTTTTCTGACCCATCATACAAACTCATCGATGCTCCACCGCTTGCAATTTCTACTTTCGCCTTTCACTCAAAACTGAAAACAGTCCTCTTCCACAGATCCTATCCTGACACCCCTTCTTCCTCTTATCTGTCTCTCCTCTCCAACCCCAAGCATCACCCACCATAGCTGCCACGCTCTCTGCCTGACTCTTGGATCTTGACCTGGAACCGAACCCTTTTGCCCATCGACTTTGTTTTGACTGAGCGCCTGTGAATAAGCTGGTCCCCGCGGCGCGGCTTCCGTTGGGCGCTGTAGAAATCTTGGTATTACGATTACTCAGAGTGCACTCTGAAATTGTTCTGCTCAATGCTTATCTATACGCTGTATTGACTATACTCATAGCATACTCTAGAATTACTTGGTAACAACTTGGAAAAGGGATGATAAAGTTTCCATCATTGAAAGAGTCTTCTTTCACCTTTATTAGGAGCTGAAGGGCATTTAACAGAGCTCATTAGGAGTCCATTTTAGTTTCCAAATAACTATATTAAGGCAATTAATTGACAAAGTCTTGTTTCCAGACGAACTCTTTTCCGTAACTGCCGCCTTCACTGCAAGACCTGGAACAAGAGTAGATGATGAGCGTGCCCCAGTCGATGCTGCTTTCCACAGCATCTTCAACAATGTGTGGCAGCAGAGTTGACATCACCTTAAAAATGAAAAATGAAATTTACTCAGACTTCATAAAATGTATGGAATTGGGAAACAGCAATGCTGGTGCAGAACTAATCTGCAAGCCTTCTCTTAGGTCATCTTTGCAAGTTTCAAATAAGTGATGTGAAAGTAAGTGAACTGCAACTGTCACGCTAAGTCATTGGCAGTTATTACCTTACAGGTTATTGTCTCGTTAAATGCACCAATTACTAAACCTTTAAAAATTCAGTGATTTCTTTAAATCTGAAAATTTGTTTTCTACTGCTTAGAAATGACTCAAATGAAAAACCTTAAAAACATGCTAATGCATTATCCTGGGAATGATTAAACTTGATTTCCAAATGCAGAAGTATAATGAGGCCTGAATGTATGTCATACTCTAGCACTGCATGAAAAGTACCATCATAATTTTCACCTGAAACTCGAACTGTCGATTGCTGTGACAAAACTCACAGGGGGGTATATTACTAGGCTGCAAGATGTGGAAATCAGTGACCCACAAAGGCTGGCCACCCCTCTGGTAACGAACCACCTGAAGAAAACAAAGTTCACAAACAAACTGAATGTCATTTCAAATGGATAAATTCAATGCTAATATCACTACATTGTTATATCATTGCACCAATATCTTTTGTTCTTAAAAAGGTGCTACATAAGTTGACCAACACAATAATATACCCTGATCAGAGACAAACATAAAGACATCTTGCCTGTTCTGGATCTTTTGCGATTATTCGTTGGAATTCAACGAACTTCTTGTCTTCATTCGATTTGCCAGCAATCTGCTCCAGTTCTTCTGTTGAAAGCTGAGCAGTCTCCTTGGTTTTCAGCGTCTCAGCAATTTTTTCATATTCTGCCATTTCATCTGCTTTACCTTTCTCAACGCATTCTGTCTCGTCATTGTCATCCTCTTCTGGTTCCATTTCCAGGCTGAACTCCTTGAAAAGTAGACCTGTATTACAAGCTGCTCCTAATCCAGAAAAATGCACATTCGTCAAACAACGCCATAGATTTTTCAAATTTCCACAATTTTATTGATCATCAAAAATGCGTAAAGGTGTTAAAGATATACATAAAAACACATCTATATACCAATTAAGTAACTGTCAAAAGTGCTGTATACATACATACATACATTCATCATACATAAATACATACAGACATAATGGGGCATGGCGGCTGATGGGTTAGAGCACCTGGCTCTTAACGCAGAGTATGGGTTCGAGGCTTCCTTGAGGCGTTTACTGTGTGTAGGGACCCTGAGTAAGTCCTTCACTCACGATTGCTCAGCACCATCGACTGATGCTTATTCATCATTAAATACTTGCGCTTAATAAATGCAGAAATAATAATAATACTGACACATACAATGTCATACATACATGTAAATTTACTGTTACATACATATATACATACATTTGTTAATGCATGCCTCATGCATGCAACATGTGAAAGCATGTCAAGCACCGCAAGTAGAACACATGGGCTTGTTTATACAAACGCCTAAAGCGCTATAATTACATTATATGGTGTCGATTTCGAACATCTTACCTTGGTTCTCCTTTCCACAGGTTTGCTTATGTCCCGCTTTCCAGTCGGCTGCCTGGTGAATTTTGTCGCAGTAACTGACCTGTTTGCACTTTCCACATTTCCAGTGACCTGCACAACCGCAGACTGCGCATAACGTCTGGTAATCGCTCGCTTTCGGATAATCACACAAATCGACATCAAAATCGTCTTCGTTTGGCGGCAAATCGGAATAAAAGCTATTATGTTTAGCGAGCTGCGACCGAATTACGATGAAATTATCGGTTCGGTTTGGCATAGAGCATTTCGGATCTTTGCAAATGAAAATGAACAAGGTCCGGTGAAAAGCCGACGAGTTCAGCTGATCTGCCGGTGCATACAACTGCATCAGGAAGACACAGATCTTGCCACAGTTGCCGCATCTGAGCTGATCGGCTTTCGGGAGATTGTCCAGAGCAAGCCATGCGGGTTTTCCTCCGACTTTACTAGGAAAGAAGTGGCTTAGTAACTTCCATGGCTCTATTTTTTCCACAAAACCCAAATCCACGCCACAACTAACGTCCGCCATTTTTCATGCGTTCTGCAACCATAAGCGAGTCGATTTCTCATATAAGTAAGTAACTTTCGCATCTGGACTTGCTGTGTGGGTAATGAAACTAAATGTTTTTAGCGTTGGCCAAAGTTAGAAAAAATCTTGTCACATAACAGTGTTTAACTTCCCATGGTTCAGAGCCATGGTTTTATTTGCCTTAAGGAATTGCGATTATTTGACCAAGCTTCGCCAAAATTTTTAACGGAATTTCTCTATTTACTTAATGTTGAGCATTTGTCATTACAGTAGCCCTGGCCTAAATCCCTCCTATTGTTGAGTTTGCTAGCAATAAGAAGCAGGTAGGTTTCGTAATCGTAAACTTCAAATATCTATAACTTATTAACGAGCGCTGCTTCAAGTCAGTGGGGTTGTCCAAAGATGCCATGTCAAGAACCAAGTCCGGTTGCCAGAAACCCAGAGAGAGAGAAGGGAGAAAGGAGCTGGTAGGGTGGCTTGTGTTTAAGCTGAGAGAAATGAGAAGGCAGCGGATTCGATGGATCAAGGTGGGATTTATTCAAAAGGTTAGACCAGTTTTGAATGGAACACCTGAGGAGTAACAGATAGAGGACCGGGCTTGAGACAATATGTGAAATTCAGGAGGGAGATCGTTCCAGAGTTTAGGTGCAGTGTAGTGTATAGATCTGTTAGAGAACTTAAGACGTGTAGTTACAGAGGGGCGGGATTTATGAATGCAACGCGTACACCGTGTACACTGTATCGCCATGTTGTCTTTCCGGCCTGACCCTCGAATCCTGATCTGGCATTGCAACTGAATAAATAACCTTGCTATTTTGGATCTAATTTTATATAGCGCCGGTGTTTACCTGGTCTCCCTGATGCAGATTTGTGTGGTGTTGAGAAATTTCGGAGATTTGCATTCACATTTACCGTTATGGCGCCTTTGTTCTGCTTCATGACTGGTTCAAAAGACGTTAGCAGATGTGAAACCTCTATATTGTTATGTAATCTGTAGCGGCATGAATTTGATTGCTCTTTGGCGGAGATCTCGCAAGATAATTATAAACTACTAATAACAAGCTACATAGCACGCCTCTATATTTTAAAATGGCTTCATTGTGCTCTATTAGACCGGTTACTCATGTAGTTTTTGATGTGGACGGACTTTTGTTGGGTAAGAAACAGGAGGTTCCAAAGTTCATTCAGTATCGTATTCGTGATTACTACCGTAGTTTATGTAAATTATGTGAGACACTATTAATATTATATGTCGCAGATGTTGTGAGAGGCTAAGCCATACAATCACAATAACGCCCCTTTAATCCGTCTTCATGTGGGAGTGTAATGTAATCGTGCAAAAATCTTGATAGCTACTTTTTGGGGAGTCTTCTGAATCACAGAGCATTTTCTCGACTAAGCATCTTCTGAATTCAGAAGAGCTGTTTCCAATGAATTAAGAGTTCCAGCCACAAGAACTTCGGTATGAATCTGGTTCAAATGACAGCAAGTAGGAAAGGTAGAGCACGACATTTGCCACCTATGTAAAATTGCCTTTGTCATCAATTTATTTTTTACCACAAGCTGCAAGAATAGCTGCAGTATGTTTTCTCATTAGATAAGTCTACAATGTTTATTCCAGATGGAAACAAATTTAAGCTCATCCTCCTCTGGACTTAATTTCAGAAGAGTAGACACCCTCTTTTGGAAGAGGAAGAACCCAATTAAATGATCAGAAGACTCTACCAAGTTCAGAAGGTTCTTCTGAAAACAGTAGCTCTAAAAAGGTGACCTCAGAAGAGGCTGTTTGAGTAAAATGGTCAGAAGAGTTGAGACAAGTTTGAGCCAATGGGAACACTGGTTTGAGTGAAGAAGCGTGAGTCTAACATCACTAAGTAGACAGCACAGAACACAATTATATAAAATCATCATCATCTTTTAAATGTGAATGTAAATGTACATGTTTTTTATAGCGACCGTGTGGCCTCAAGCTTGTTCATTTTACAATGAATGTGTTGGGTGAGATCCTTCACCTCCACTGTCCGTTTGAATGGGAGTCACGACATTTAAGGTGCCCTTGCACAGAGCGTGCTAGCCCGAGATTCAAATCTGTTAGCACAAGCTGCAAGAGTCACTGCAGTATATTTTTTGCAATTTTCTTACTCGACTGTTTGTGTTTTTAGATACAGAGTCCATTTATACAAAGATAATGAACACGATTGCTGGACGCTATGGCAAAACTTTTACATGGGACGTGAAGGTGAAGCAGATGGGGAAAAAGCATGAGGAATCAGCCAGAGTGTTTATTGGTAAATAGTGATACTGTCACACAAGAACGGCCATATTATTATTTCTGCATTTATTAAGCACCACAATCTAATGACTAAGCATCAGTCGACTGTGCTGAGCAGTGGTGATGAAGGACTTGCTCAAGGTCCCTACACAGTAACAGCCTGTGGAGGCTTGAACCTGTACACTCCACAGCACAAGCCAAGCTCTCTAACCAGTCGGCTACCATGCACCAGACGCAGGGTGTGTGGTGCTGCTTATAGAGCAGTACAGAAAATTCGTATTCGATTCACTTTGGACCTGAATAGTGCTATGAATAGTTTATTCGTATTTGACCAAATAGTTTCTTGAATCTGAATACAAATAGTAAATGCAATTTTGTAATATTTGTGTTCCTGTTTGCAGTTTTCATTGACTCCCAGTTTGATGATTTTGAGCAAAGCGATCTTGACTTTTTAAATTTTCGTTAAACTGAACTTATGTTGCCTATAAAGTGTTTGAGAAATTGCATTTGGCATGGATAAGCAAAGTCCAGAATGGAAATATCTTAAGATAATCTGGACGAAGGTCCGAGCAAAGCCACATAGGATCAGTTTTATGTGGCATTACTTTTAAGATTTTATCAAACCTGTTGTTCAGTATGGTTGTTAAATGACACAGAACAGTGCTACAGTAGTTGTTGATGTGGTTGCTTATGTTGTTGTTTATTGTTTTGTTGACCATTTTTCTTGGTGTTGTTGTCAATGATTGATATAAAACAATGTGGTGCATTTTTTGGTGCTACGAAAATGTTTTTCTTGTGTTGCTACAGACATGTTTTTCTTTTGTTGCAGAGGAACTATCAGTTCCAATCACAGTTGAAGAATACGGGCATCAAGTGTACGAACTGGCGGATGAGTATTTTCCTGAGTCAGACCTTATGCCAGGTGAAAGTGGATTTCAGTGATAAGCGGTCCGAAGTCTGTGGCCCAACAAGCTTTCATTTTAAGAACCAATCACTGATCAAAAAATCATTTTATGATTTGCTCCATTTCTCAGTGAATCAAGGCCTTCGAGGATTTTCTTGACCTTTTCTCAGTTTAAATTTGTAAATAATCAGTTCATCGGGCAAGTTCCTCTCATAGGGAGCCCTACTCTTAATTGCTTCTAATGAAGGAAGACTTGTGGGCTGCAGCGTAATGAGTGACAGAACAATATTTGAGTGACAGAACAATTGTTATTTTTTTCCTTTCTGCTGTACAGGTGCTGAGAAGCTGATCAACCACCTTCACAAACACAACATTCCGATGGCGCTTGCCACGGGGTCTTACTTGAAAGAATTCCAGACGAAAATTACAAAGCATAAAAAGCTGTTTGAGAAATTTCATCACACTGTGTGCAGCTCAGATGATCCGGACGTTAAATGTGGCAAACCGGCTCCTGATTGCTTTCTGGTAGCTGTCTCAAGGTTTCCAGATAAGCCATCTCCTGACAAGGTTTTAGTTTCTCTCCTGGTTGTTCTGATTTCTGTTGCGAATTCTTGATGAGAATAAGTCATAATAATAAGGGAATAAGTCATAGTAATAAGAGAATAAGTCATAATAATAAGGGAATAAGTTCATAATAATAAGAGAATAAGTCATAATAATAAGAGACTAAGTCAATTAATAAGGGAATAAGTGATAATAATAAGAGAATAAGTCATAATAATAAGAGAATAAGTGATAATAATAAGAGAATAAGTCATAATAATAAGAGAATAAGTGAAAATAATAAGAGAATAAGGTGTTGAGGTTTCTGTGACTGCTGTTGACCTTATTTCTTAACATCTTATGGGAGCTTACTTCCAAACATATAGTTATAATGGATTATTAAAAGTACAGTTCATAACCCATAAGGTATTAATGATGTTAATCATAATATCCAAATCATACACCAACCTCATCACTGACGGTCATGGGTGCAATTGCCAAGAATTTGTGTAGCATTAAAAATACTGTGATTGTGTCTAGATTAAGCCTAAGAAATGATGTCACCTGTAAGGTAACAACCAGATAAAAGGCGCCTGAACCCTATGTCACTGACACGTGTGCATAGATATGTAGATAGTCTGTGTTCTTTCTTAGGTTCTTGTCTTTGAGGATGCTCCGAATGGCGTACAGGGTGCTCTGGCTGCTCAGATGCAGGTTGTCTGGATTCCAGACGAGAGATGTTTACAGACGGCGGACCATTCCATCAAGCAGCTTAAGCCGACTCTTCTGCTCAAAAGCCTGGAAGAGTTTAAGCCAGAACTCTTTGGATTACCCCCGTATGATAACTGAATGATAAAATTAGCATCCTGTCTTCACTATCGGCATTGTCTTTATAGAAATCTTGTAGCAGTTATTGCTGTTAGGGTTTTAGACCATAGTTGACTCCGGATAGACAGCGTCTGCAGTGCCGGCTTCAGATTTATTTTTGACACAAAAGTTATGTGGTTGATCCCCAGTCCTGAAGTTCCATAGTTCATTATAGGAGTTTCAGCATGGTCGAGCCATCATTCTGGAATAGGTTACACAGCGATGTGTGGCACGGGTTCCTTAGCTTTTCTTTCCCTCTGTTCCATTAACAATTGAAAACCATGGCGTTTGAATGTGGTTTGGATTATCGGGTAGGAAGGCCTCGGAGGTTTTTCCCTTTGAAGAAATGTTAAGTAAATGTGAAGTTATGCTTACGATTACAGGCCTCGTGATCATTATCTACTTTTGAAAGGTTCACCAAAGGTGTTATTGTCCAGATAGGTTACTGCACAGACGTACATCAATTTGTCATCCCTCAACTGCTGTAGTTTATTTTTGACTAATTTATTTATTTAATTGATTAACTCAACTTATATAATATGATATATAGAAAATAGTTAATTAATAAATATGTTGTACTGTATATCGTGAAACAATGATCCATGTAAGTTTTTATTCGTTTTAGGTTAATGATAAAGTGACAGTTCCTTTTGGGAAACCTGGAAAACATTGGTTTCGTAGAGATACATATTTTATGCTGTGATGAATTCTGAGTAGCTCCATTGACTAGTTTGAACTGAGTTCTGATACGCTGTTGTCTTGTCTCAGATTCTGTGACATGCCTATGAGGGATCCGATTCATCTGAATACTCCATGGCCTGTTTGACACCCTGAAACTGACCCACAGGGTTCAGTGTGTACTGCTACCTGTAAAATTACAAGTACTGGCCAATGAATCACTAACTTGGTTGGCAGTTCAGTTGTCAGGAATGACACCAGTATGGAAAGAACAATAAATCGTATTCTCGAGTGTCCAACTTATGATAAAATTTGTGAAAGAGCCAGGCAGGCGCTCAGCTCTTTAAAGTAGTGCTTTAGAAATTTTGAGTTTACGATTACGAGGTATGCCGTCAAGCCCTGGAGCAGTTTTGCTGTGTACTGTGGTGACAGACGCTAAGTTCAGTGTCTAGAATTGCGTTTCCTTGGACTGAGTTGGAAGCACCTCTGACTATAATACTTAATGATCATCTTGTAGAAAAACGAGAATACATGTATTACTTTGCACTGCATTTTCATTGCCTATTGTGTGGGTTCCACCCTTAAGGGCTTCACGTTTCCTGAGACACTAATTGCATAATAACATCAAACGAGTCCTTTAGGCATAGCTGCTAAGAACTGCCATTCATGCTTTGTATTGCTTTTTAAATCCCGATTCATACCTGCTTTGCACCTTAGCACCACACCTTCACCTGAGCATAAAAAACATTGAACAAGTATATGCCTACGCAGAACTGCTAAGAAATTTCATGTAAGTTGTTATTCATGCGTTCTACAGCTCTATTATCCTGATTCATGCCTGCTTTCAACCTTAACAACAAGCTTTCTTCTCGGCTCTGACTTGGCGCAGAAACTGACCCAAGAAACTAGTTTTCCACGCTGACCTGATTTGATGTAGCGTGCGGCGTATAAGCTGATCACCCTCACCAGCTTTTGTAAGGCGCTGATGAATTTCGGAGATATACGTTTGAATTTACATTTATTATGTAAAGTGGCGGCACAAAACAAGAAATGGTATTCATAAACTCTAAATTTCTAAAGCGCTACTTAAAAGCTAAGCGCAGGGCACCAGCTTATTCGCAAGTCAGTAGGGTTGTCCAAAGATGCCATGTCAAGACAGGTTCTTGTTTAGGAGGTTCCTCTAGAAACTAGGTGTTCCACACCAAGCCTCAACTGCCAAAGCCATCGAAGAACAGCTTAGAACCGGCTAATAAACCTACACTTGTGACGTCATTCAGACATTGTTAGGTTTTGTTCAATATGGGTCTCGGTCCGGAATGAGTCCGGGGCAGAATGACGCCGACACCAAAAAAATTCGCCACGTGCACACTTTCTCTCAGTCATGGTCTCGATCGTCACCTACAAAGTCGCTCAAGCGTAACCGGCGTCAACCACTGGAACGAGCAGAGCACAGCTCACCTGTATTGAGACTTACGGCCTCCAAGTAGACGAAACAGGAGCTAGGGTTCTGTGTCCTTTTTGTCTGTCCACGGTCGACTAAACGAGCAGCTGGCCGGTCAGTGTTGCTCGCATTGTTGCTACTATTCTCATGGTGACGGAATGTAGGCTACAGGCGGAAAAACGGGTGACTATAGCGGATCGTAACTCGAGAGTGGCTTAACCGACGTGGGAGTCCTTTTTGCGTGATAGACTACTTATGGTTTAATAGGCTACGAGTGTTTTGTCGTCTGCCTGTCACACGATTCTCGCCGCTTTTCCGTTTTGCGTCAAAGTAACAGCTGTAGCCAACTTTCTGAAGGATATTGATAGCTACACCGGTAAGTAAGTGTTGAAACAATAAGATGAAATTTAATCCCATCTACTGTTTTGATTAGGGACGTACACTGTTAATGAAACCAGATATTGATGCTGATATAAATTTCTGTAATAGTGAAAATTTACACCTTAGCGTCGTTGTATTTATGGAGCAGTTGACCCAAACTGCGATATCAACACAGTAGACCTATAACAACTGTCTTTCTGTTGCACAGTTAGGTTGTAGAAGCCTGTTGCATCAACTTTCAGATATACTTTTGCTTCTGGTAGGCCTGCCGTCTAATGTCTCTGTCCTTGCAGTCACCGAAACATTGCTTAATTGACTGAGCGCCTAATTACCTGAGCTTTGTTTGACTTAATATGCTTAATTACCTGAGCTTTGTTTGACTTAATATGCTTAATTACCTGAGCTTTGTTTGACTTAATATGCTTAATTACCTGAGCTTTGTTTGACTTAATATGCTTAATTACCTGAGCTTTGTTTGACTTAATATGCTTAATTACCTGAGCTTTGTTTGACTTAATATGAGCGCCTGTGATTAAGCTGCTTCCTGCGACTTAGTTTTCGTTGGGCGCTGTAGAAATGTCGAGATAGTAGTGGTAGTTCCACTGTTTAACGGCATCTTATGGCATCAAAGGCCGTTGACGTCGCCCTTCTTCTTTGTCCAATCTTGGGACTGGCACTGCCCGACAAAGGCAGTGGCGGAGTCAAATCTTGAGATTACGATTAATTCTGACCAAAGTGGCTATTCTCGGGTTCAACTTGTAGAAGTGGCTGTTGGCATATAGTGGCAGTGGAATTTTGTATTGGGGAAGAAGTGGCTTTTGAACCGGATGAGGCATTTTGGTCAAGCGTCATAAGTAACACATTTGAATGTATGTTCATAAGATTGTTTTAAACGAATGGAAAGGATACTGTGATAGGTACTGTGTAGGCCTATCGCCCGCCCGGTCCTCATATAGACGAGTTTAACGAGGATATTGATCATATGCTGTCCAAGATGTTATCCATGACAAATAGGAAAATTATATTGGCTGAAGATTTACTGCGTTGATTTACCTCCACCAGCGGTGGCCTGCATACCATGCGACTTAGTGCCTCTAGATTTTTTTAGTTCGGTACGAATTAATTTTTAAAGTATTTTTTAACACGTTGACGTTCCATCAACTGTTACCTAATATATAAGGCCCAATAGAGTAGGTCTAACCTTTTCAACAGTCTCATTAATTGATAACATCTCTACTAATATCCTTTTAGATCGTCAAGATTCGTCATTTGTAACAAGTGACATACCTGATCATTTGTTAAACCTGTTTGCACTGACTGACTTTCTCGCAAGAACCCATAAACATTGTAACACGCCAGGTAAACTGGTAAAGGAGAAAGCTATTACCTCATTTTGCGCGTCTTTATCGTAATCGTAATCCCAAGATTTCTACAGCGCCCAACGAAAGCCGCGCCGCGGGGACCAGCTTATTCACAGGCGCTCAGTCAAAACAAAATCGATAGGCAAAAGGGTTCGGTTCCGGGTCAAGATCCAAGAGTCAGGCAGAGAGAGACAGTAAAACTACGACTGGACTGATGTCACGAACCATTGCTCTGATAATGACCCATCCTCTGCTTATCAAGTATTTGTGAACATTTGCGAAACTGTGCGGTAAGGCTTTGCGGTTACTGAAAATACATGTAAAAATAAAAAGTTTTACAAAAGTAGAAAGCCTTAGATGACCTTCGTCTTCTGAAACCGCGCAATAAATAATTTCGCTTTATTTTAAATACTAAAAAACTCACGCTGAAATCAACAGAGCAACTTTTGTGGAATAAGAAATAAACTTTAAACAGCTTAGAAATGACGCTGAAAAAATATATACGCCCTACCACGCAGACAGATTTTTTTAGATTTGTGCAATAACTCAGGTAAAACTTGGAAATTTTTTTAAGGCGAGGCCAACAGTTGAAAAACATTTTTTCTGTATTGATTCATACATATACAATTTAAATAGATATAAGTTGCTTATATATAAATAAAAAAGAGATACAAATAAAATAGAAATAAATAGATATACGACTTAAACAGAAATAAATCATTTGGCCAGTTAAAATGCTTCTAATGGAAATGGGAAAATCCTGCACCCAGCGTGTTTGTTTACCATTTTTTGGTTGTCGTTTCGACAGCAGCAACAGTAAGTAAGTAAGTAATGTTTTTGTTAACGCGCCAAGTGTCCAGACATCATCCATTTTCATAAATTATGTTATTATTCTACTAAGCTTGTATTTTTTCTGTTGTTGTTGAATCAGTAAACGCCTTCAATGCTTTAATATTAGTAGCCACCATTGAGACTGATGCTTCTGACTGATGCATTAGAACAGTGGGGCTACAGAAGTTCTTGGATTATATTGCATTTACAGATATTTATATAGGCCTAATCTTAATCGTAAACTCGATGTTTCTAACGAAAGCTAAGTTGCAGGAACCACCTTAATTACAGGCGCTCAGTCAACATAAAATCGATAGGCATGAAGGGTTCGGTTCCGGGTCAAGATCCCAAAGGCAGGCAGGCAGGCAGGCAGGCAGGCAGGCAGGCAGGCAGGCAGGCAGGCAGGCAGGCAGGCAGGCAGGCAGGCAGGCAGGCAGGCAGGCAGGCAGGCAGGCAGGCAGGCAGGCAGGCAGGCAGGCAGGCAGGCAGGCAGGCAGGCAGTGAGATGGCTATGGAGGGTGATGCTCGGAGCTGGATCTGTATGATAGACTAGAGGAAGAACAGGAATCAGGATAGGATCTGGGAAAGAGGAGTGTTTTAAGTTTTGAGTGGAAGACCTACGCAGAGGGTGGAAGACCTGGGCAGGTATATATATATGCCTGCACATATAGGCTAATGTCGCTTTACCACACCGACTGCAGTCGTGGTCAGAGGTCTTCTCATATGGGCCAACCAATGCATGTCAAAGGTCATGCATGCTTGATCAGTAGATTTACAATAGTTGCACTATTTACAATAGTTGCACACCTGTTTAAAAACTAATCGGGCAGACAGCGCCGGAAATGAACTGCAACAAGTGTGAACACCGAGACAAGTTCTCATTTGCCAATTGGCCAATGGCGTTTAAGCATACACTGGCCAAATATACGCTGTATCGGTCAGTGCGTCAATGAGGCAACAACGCATGAGATATATTTACTTTGAATTGGGGTGATGTATTACGGGACCATGGAACAGTGCTCGAGTCTACATGAACTATTTCCTGTCACGAATTTCTCAACAGATTGTAACTATTCCGTATGAAACCTTAAACCTTAAAATACCAGACAAGTACACACACACTGGCAAGTATTCAACTGCGACGACTATATGAGTTGGTGCTCAAATATGTATGCTAATTAGAGGCACTTAGCCGCAATGCACGCAGGCCGCCGCTGGTAGCGCTATTGTATACACTTACGAGTGACACAGTGAGAAATACAAAGACAAAGACAGATATTGAGACAAAGGTAGGATGATCACGCTGAAATGAATCGGTCTTTATCCGAGCTGGGCGTGGCAACACCAGCAGATCAGGAAGTAGACCTAACTGACAAACTTGGATGGAAAACCGAAAACGGTGAAGACATTGCCTTTAATTTTGTTATTTCAGAGAATTTACATCTACATACATGTATGGTAGTTATAGCAGAAAAGTATTTATTCATTTATATTTAATCCTATCGCTAACCTACACTATCCTCCCAATCCTCCTATCTTCGTCAGTTATCTACAATTCACTTCGATCCGCTCTTCCTCCGCCCTAACATTTTTCGCCCTCCCGTCACTTCATCCTAAAAATTTGCTCCATAGCCATAGCTGCTCCACCCATCTGGAATAAATTCCCACCAGAATTACGACAAAAAGCTGACCTACTCCACGAACTCGCCAACACTTCACCCCTTGCAATCTTTGCCGAAGTCTTTCAGAGGCAGTAAAAACTGAAAACACTCCTCTTTCATAATATTATCTTGCCGCTCCAATTTCAAACGCCATCCACCGTAGCCGTTTGATTGTCTGCATGCCTGACCCTCGCATCTAGCCCTGGAACCGAATCCGACCATACCTGTCTATCGATTTTGTTTCGACTGAGTGGCTGTGAAAAAGCTGGTTCACGCGACTTAGCTTACCTTGGGCGCTGTAGAAATCTCGAGTTTACACTTACGATACATTATTTCGACTCGAGCATAAGCAAAATAAATGTAAATGTTCACGGTTTTATATAGCGACCATATGGCCTCGACCCTGCTCATTTTTCAATGAAATGACGGGGTGAGATCCTTCACCGCAGCTGCCGTTTGAATGGGCGCCACGTCATTTAAGGTCCTGTATGTTGTTCGTGAATTTCAATGAACTATGGGTAGCAATTAAGTGACTTTTTCATGATCACATTAAAGTTATATGAGCCAATATATAAGAGGTAGTTTTGGGCGTTTGTTTTGCCTGTACTGTTATGAGCTTTGGTAATTTGAAAATCGTGTATATACAGAGACTACTTTTATTTGGTGCTGTAGTTACAGCGTAGCACAGGATCGATGATAGTATGTAGCCCTAATCTACTGTAGGCTATAGGTAGTCCGTCAGCGCATTGCCAAGACATTAAACTGTCACCAGGTCATTCAGGACTGCATTCTATTCTCTTATTGCTGCCTATAAAGCAGAGCATTGACTGTAAAATCTGTCTCACAGTTAACGAGTCACTACATGTAAATCAGCCGACCTATCTTTGTTCGTCGCTCACCCCTCACAAAAACTATTCGAACATCTCTCGCTTTGAATCTTGTTGTTCGTCGCATTTGATCAATTTTGGATTGTTCAACCTTTGCTGTAGATCTTGCCTTTTGATTAGATTAGATCGGGCATTGATTAAGTAGCACCAGCAACTCACAGGAAATCGAGAAGTTACTATAAGAAAATTTCAGTCAACAATCGAACTGCTCTCACGCCTGTTCAAACTGGCAGCGGTGGTAAAGGATCTCACCCGATCAATTCACTGAAAAACCAGCAGGGTCGAGGACGTACGGTCGCTATATAAACCCTGAAGAGCCCTACATTTACATTTATTTACGCCTTGAGAATATTAAGCATGTGAACTGGTTGAAAGTCTACATTAGTTAGGTCAACAGACAATGCGTACTGTCGAAAAACGTTTGGCTAAAAGTCTACATTAGTTAGGTCAACAGACAATGCGTACTGTCGAAAAACGTTACCTGGAGCTACTGTATGTAGTTTATTGAACTTCAAGATAGCGCACAATCTTTTGTGCTACCGCAGAAAGACCCCTCGTGAGTTACAACTCATATTTATAGCTGCAGGCTGTGGACAGAACGCATGACTAATTTATATCATGTCACAAAGTGTGCAGTGAATAGAAGCACAAGTGCCGCCCGTACTTTGAAATATTTTGCTACTTCGGCCGACAAAAATATGGCGTGTTCGTGCAGTCGATCACTATGTCTGGACCGTTTGACATCGCGCAATCTATCAAGCCCAATTCGCTGCATAGCGCTTGAGATACCGAGCTGAAAACGAGTAATGACATTGGTGACCTCGTGTTGCTGAAACTTTTGTGTCGTGGTTGTCCAACTGTGAAAGTTGTAACATTTTCGTTTATTTATTGTTTTGTTGTGCCGCAGACCATTGTATTAGCAACTTTCTTGTAATCGTAAATACTCGAGATTTCTACAGGGCCCAACGAAAGCTAAGTCACTGGAACCAGCTTATTCACAGACGCTCAGTCTAGACAAAATCGATAGACAAGAAGGGTTCGGTTCCAGGTCAAGATTCAGGCAGGCAGGCAGTCAGACGGCTACAATGGGTGTTGTTTGGAATTGGATCTGAGGGATAGATAAGGGGAAGAAGAAGAATCAGTACAGGATCTTGTCTGCAGTGGTCCTTTAAGTATCGGACTAGTTTTAGCAGCAACCTATATTTGGAATCTTTGGCGCGCGCATGCCTAGCATATAGAAATGTGTCTGGGATCGTTTCTTTCAATAGGGAGACGAAAAAGGAGGTCGACACCAGATGGCTGTGCATTGGATAAAGACGCTACAAAGTGGGAAAACAGCTTCGACCATTGAGGCTGCTTGAACCCCTTGCTCTAAAGACGTCACAGAATTGAAATCTTAGCAGTGTAGGCCTACCTAGGTGGCCAGGCCTACACTTCCTGAGAGGGGCGTAACTTCACGTTCAGGACCCTCCCGCAGGATAATTCAAATGATTCTCTGTGACCCGCCCCATAACGAATGAGGCTCCGAGCGATCCCTCCTTCGCAGATTTGTGCCGCCCCTATCGCGTAGGCTAAATGTTGCACATCGATATAGGGCCTACACAGCAGGCTTCAGCCTACACATTAGATGAAGTTTTACTGGGAACTAGGTTTAGCCGAGATCATCTCCTCAGCCCCCTTCTCACTGTGGTCTCCTGGCCACCGGACTTGGTTCTTGGTATGTGTCAGGACCAAGGAGTAGGCAGGTCCTGCTTACTTACGCAATTGATTACATATGGGGCAGGAAGACAGTCCAAGAAAAGTCGAAATTAAGACGGTATGAAGAGATTGTTGAAAAGACACAACGAGAGAAGAAACTCGTGAAATTTTATTTATGGCTTGTTTCTGAGCTTCGACTAAGCGACTAGCTTGCGACAGCATGGCATCTTCGGACAACACCACTGACTTGGCGCAGCCCCTGCGAATAAGCTAGTGCCCTGCGCTTAGCTTTTGAGTAGCACTTTAGGAATGTCGAGTTAACGATTACTATCACGATCGTTGAATGTAGGCCTGTTGTATTGTAAGATTTGAATAATCTAGCGCCCTTTGAAAACTCTCAAATGCGCTGAATAGCCGTTAACGTCAGACACGAATGAAACAGCTTCTTCTATAAGGGCTGTTTCCAGTTTGCGGTTTAGAAGAATGGTCGTCACGCATGCATGCGTCGACTTGGACATGACACTTCACGCTGTGTTTATTACGAATATATTGCAAGACTTTTCTCATCATTTTGGTCACACCTTAACACGACTGACCGGTCTTGAAAATGCAGTAAGTTAGTTCGCTCGCGTAAGTCTATCAATAGCATGTATGTATGTATGTGTGTATGTATGTGTATGTATGTATGTTCGTATGTATGTATGTATGCATGTATTTTTGCATGTATGTATGTATGTATGTATGTGTGCATGTATGTGTATGTATGTATGTATGTACAGTATGTACAGTATGTATGTATTTACAGTATGTATGTATGTACGGATGTATTTATGTACTGTATGTATGTATGCATGTATATATGTGAATGGGTGTGTATGTATTTATGTATATACTGATATGTGTGTGTATGTATGTATGTACGTCTGTAGAGTATTATGTAGGTATGTACGCATGCGTGTGTATATGTGCGTGCGTGCGTGTGCGTGTGTTCAAAAGATAAAAACTGTGCTGACGGATTACGTGTGGAGTTTTTCGAGTCATGAACCGAAGAATTTCTCATTATAGCTCTGCTCTCTTGCTAAGTTTGAAATATAGCTATGTTTTGAAAATTTATGGAAAGACGATCTGTTTGTCAAAGACAAAACTGAACATCTTTCTTCTCACACGTGAGATATAGTCCAGTCCTGCGATCAGCTGTGTATACAGACCGTCAGAGCTCATGCTATAAGCTGCCATTGAATAGAATAGGTCTATATACCTAGATATGCCATAGACGGCCATGATGTTTATGTAGGATTTTATTTGACAAAGCAGGGAGTAAACTGGTCTCCCTAAAGTAGGTATTGTGTGTTGCAGAAAAATCTGCGATTCTCGATGCATTAGAGCACTGCTTGCCTGCGTAACTCTTTGGATCTTGACCTGGAACCAAACCCTTCTTCCGTATCGAGTTTGCTTTGACTGATCGCCTGTGAATAAGCTGGTTCCCTAGACTTAGCTTTTTTCGTTGAGTTCTGTAGAAATGTCGAGTTTACGATTACGATTAGTTTTCTTTCACTGTGTAATATCGCTTGGCTTCCTTTATTTTTTAGAGGTCTTATGGAAGACTCGGTAAAATATAAGCATGATTGGTTTTCGTTTAATATCATGTTTCCTTAACGTTTAGAAACTTTGGGGAAGACTCAGTGGATACATAAGTAAGTAAGTATTCTTAATTAGCCGAGAAAAACGCCCCCACTTTCACACAACAATGTATGCTAAACAGTAAAAGCACAGAGAGCACAATAACATTTTAAATGATGCAATATTACACAATGTTCAGTGACAAGTTTAAATTAATATTCAGTTCGAGATCAAACTAACAGCAGTTCATTGAACCAATCATAGGAAATAGCGTAGGTCCATTTATTTTTATATTTATACAACGAACGAATCATGATTTTCTACGCCCTTTACCGAATGCTGAATTTAAGGGAGTTATACTGAATTTAAGGGAGTTCTTTGCAGGAAGTAACTTCCTGCAAAACACTCCCATAAATTCAGCAGGGCCTATACTCGTTTGCAGTATAGGCACGGTATCCGATTGGATAGAGAGCTTGGCTTGTAACGCATAGAGTACGGGTTCGAGGCTCCCTAGAGACGATTACTGTGTAGGGGACCTTGAGCAAATTCTTCACTCACAATTGCTCAGCGCCATCGATTGAATCTAAGTCATTATAAATGTCATTAGTAAATGTAAAAATAATAATTTTGACTAGTTTTGCAGAATGCAATATTTTACCTAAATGTTAACAGACTGCGTGGAAGATTCAACTTAACCTGGGAAGCCAGCAGCAGGATCGAAACGTGTAATTCATCCTATCCGGAGAGAGTATGATTCATTGTTCTGTCGTGGATGAGAGCCAGCTGAGGACAAAGTAGGATCTCCGAAGTAGACGAACTTGTTTCCTTTGCTGCCAGCGTCTTGTGTAACCAGTGAAGCTGGACATGTCAACAGGTCTGAGGTCTGCTTCGTTTCACGCTCCACTGAATCCGTCTCCCATCTTAACATACGCCTTTTCTTTAGAGGCGATGCTTTCATGCATCATGCATATGCTGGATGCATGAAATTTCTCACAGTAACTTCTCGATTCTGTTCTTAGCTCGGCCAGGTTACTAGCGACGCATCTAGTAAGCATGCATCAAGTGATTTATGCAGCGCCAGTGGGCGAATTTAGCTATAGACTAGGCGGCGATTCGATCCCGGCGCCAAGCAGACCAGACCCATGGACTGCCAGAATGTTAATAAATATTAATTAATAATTAATTAATTAGGCTTTTATTGCAAAGGTGCGACTTAAGGTTACGACTTAGAAAGGTGCAACTTAACAGTTTGAAATCGTAGCATGCAACGTTTTACACAGATTGAAAATATTTTAATACGCCAAAATGTTTGTAGTCTTGTTTGCCTTTTTGAAGAATTATTACACTGGACAACAAATTTTTACAAAAGTCATGTTACTGAAATGAAATTAGTCAGTTCTTATCAATTTGTATGTGCTGAACACGAATATGACAGTGAAAATGCCGAATTGGCTCTAGTTTTTTTGTAATCTGAAATGAAGTAATTTTATATCGCACAATGCATGCCAATAGTGATACACTTACAGTTAATATTTGTAAAAACCAGGTCATAGACTAGTTCTTAGATTTTTTTGCCTGTCTCTTGTACAGCTGTTCGGGAGCATCACTGTGGAGTGTCCAGCAGTAGTCAGCCAACATTGTAGTGGACCATTTTCCCTGGTACCTTTGCTCCATTGTTGCGATATCTTGATGAAAACGTTCGCCATGTTCGTCACTAACCATACCACAGTTGTCAGGGAAGAAATCCAGATGGGAATGAAGGAAATGCATCTTCAGAGACATATTGCAGCGAAATTTCTGGTACTGCTTGAGCATGTCTTCTACTAGTTCCTTGTAGTTTTCTGCCCTAACATTCCCCAGAAAGTCTGTAGACACTAGACGAAAAGCATTCCATGCTTGTTTCGCATCACCCTCCAGCAAGTTGTTGAAGCGGTCATCTTTGAAGAGTTCTCTAATCTGAGGACCTACAAAAACTCCCTCTTTAATCTTTGCTTCGCTGAGTCGAGGGAATTTTTCATGCAGGTATCGGGAAGCTGGCGAAGTGCGGTCCATGGCTTTCACGAAGTTCTTCACCAAACCTAGTTTGATGTGAAGGGGTGGTAGTAGGATTTTGTGAGCCTCGACCAGAGCTGGGTGCTGGATATTCTTCTGTCCAACTGCCATGTTTTGTCTGGGAGTCCATTCCTTCCGCACGTAGTGCAACTCTCTTGCTCGGCTATCCCACTCACACAAGAAACACATATATTTTGTATATTCTTGCTGCAGTCCCATTAAAATGGCAACTACCTTCAAATCACCACACAGGTGCCATTTGTACCTGTTATAGTCAATGGAATGCAGTAGCTGTTTTAGGTTATCGTATGTCTCTTTCATGTGGACAGCATGCGCTAATGAAATAGATGGAAGACGGTTTCCATTGTGCAAAAGCACAGCCTTAAGACTCAGTGTTGAAGAGTCTACAAAGAGTCTCCATTCTTGTGGGTCATGAGTGATCTGTAAGGCATTCATGAGGTCGTCAATATTGGAACAGAATACCAGATTACCTCCCTTCATAAAGAAAGGTTCCAACTGCTGATGGCGCTTTCTATATGAAGTAATTGTGACATCTTCTTCTAGAAGATTCCATTGTTGGAGTCTTGATCCTAGCAATTCTGCCTTGTTTTTGGATAAGTCCAAATCACGAACAAGGTCATTTAGTTCTTCCTGTGTTATTCTGTGTGGGGTTGATGATGCACCACAGTAGTGAAAATCGGGATCACTGCACGCTGACGGACCAGGAGAAGAACATGTCGGCTCACCCTTGTCCTCATCAGATGAATCAAGGAAAATATATTCTGCTGGAGGTTCTGGAATAGGAAGTCCATCACCATGTGGAACTGGTCTCAATGCTGACGGAATGTTTGGGTAGACTATTGTCGACTTCTTTTGCTTCGTTATTCCACCGGAAAGAGGAGGAACCAAGCAGAAGTAACAGTCATCTACGTGGTTGCTTTGCTCTCTCCACACCATGGGAACTGCAAACGGCATTGATGGTCTTTTGCCATTCAACCACTGTGAAAGCTGTGTTGTACATGTAGCACAGCATATATGCGGGGCCCATGGCTTGTCTTGGTCACCAACCTTGCATTAGAAGTAAACATGATATGCCTTCTTGACTTGATAAGTGATACTTTTCTTCTGGTTGGCAAATGTCACTTCCCCACAAATGTAACAAAAGTTGTCCACAGTATTTACGCACTTCCGAGGCATTACTGTTCTGTATTGTATCTAAATGGATAAAGTAATAATAGTTTTATAAAACAGTAACTTAAACTGTCTCGCACAAAGTCTGTAATATTGTAAATGCTCAACCGTTCCGACTCGCTTTATATAGTACACTGCTGACGTCATCTTACGTCAGCAGCCGACTGGCTGTAGTTTTACATTGCATCAGAAAATGACGTAATCAACTGTGCATGATGTGTCCATGATGGGATTATGCAATGAGGTGGAATATTACATCATTCTAGACTTATTTAGGATATTGTCGCAGTCCTACTGCATAAATTTACATGGTGAAACATAAAAAATGAACTATATGAAATATTTTCAAAACGAGAGCCAATAAAAAATTTTTATGGTTATATTCGTGTTCAGCACACCAAGATGCTACACATTAGGGCCTTTTCCAGTCAGTAACGATTTCTATGTTGACCAGTGTTATCAGTAAGTGGGGACTTTTATTCCGCTACAATCCACTCTAGAGACTAAAACAAGCGAAACAAAATGTCACTGGATTACAAGCCAAATGACGACAAAAGTAAGTGACAGCACACGAAAAACAAATCAAAAACAAATTATATAATTAAAAACGGTTTAATATAAGTTATTTTTACTGGAGTTTTTGATGCAGAAATACGAATAACAATATAATATATTTAATCGCCCACTTCATCCAGTTCTACCTACGATACTCTGACCACAGAGTTTAAGGTCGAGCTATTTTTAGTCTGTGCAACTTTAGCATAAGTAAGTAAGTAATGCACTTGTTAACACGCCATACGTCCATCGGCTGAGGGGGGTCACAGCGGTCGGGTAACGAACACAAGACAGTACAAATAGGTCTTAAGCTGCCTTACGAATATTTTAAGGGAGATATCGTTATGAGTAGTATAAACAGAGAGCAGCTTGTGAACGCAGCTCTAAAATGACTGCATTGACCATGGAGTGTCTGTGGAAAGATCAGACGGGTGAGGGAGAGGCCTGGCCACCCGCCTTCATATGCTAAAGCTAACAGAATGAAAACGCTAACCATGGGCAATGCTGGGGAGTATTTGAAATACAAAGTATTTGAAATACTATTTGAAATACATTGAAGTATTTCTGCATTTGTATTTCAAATTCATTCAAAATGATGTATTTTGTATTTTTATTTCAAATACGTTTGGCAAAGTTTAGAGTTTGTTTAGAGTTTAGTGACAGTTTAGTCACTAAACCCTCGTCCGTTTGATCTTCCCACAGACACTGCATGGTCACGGTACTCATTTGATAGCCGCGTTCACTTGCTGTTTTTTTATTCCGGGGGATCATATGTACCTTTGTCAAATTCTATTTTGTATTTGTATTTCAAATGCTTTTGAAAAATGTATCTGTATTCGGTATTTGAAATACATTTTAAAAAGTATTTTACCCAGCACTGCCCATGGATACCTCTCAGGGTTAGCTCCAGAGACTGTTCTTGACTGTTCATCTTTTTCTAAAACCTGTGGCCTCCACGATTTTCTCATCATCTTCTTCAGGTTCTCTTCCCTTGAGCAGGTTCAGACGTCCGATGATCCCACTTCTTTCGGTGCTAAACCTCTTCCTTCAGCATTCTGTATCCATCCGTCATCATCCAGTCCAGCAACATCTGTCTGCGTCTTCCTCTTATCTTTCTCCCTTCCATTCTGCCCTCAATGACAGTTCTCTAGAGTGTGTCCCCTCGCAGTATATGAACAATCCATTTTCTCTGTCCGTATCATAGATCTTTCTTCCCAGCTACGATTTATCCATTAGCTGTTTATTCTAACCGCCTGAAGCTTACGGCTGGGACTAGAAGGTGTTTCTTTCCATAGTATCCGCAGTTGAAAAGATTCCGGAGCAGTCACTCAAGAAAGGACTGTGCGCCATGTTGACCGTTCGCTGGCACGTGTTCCGCGTCTTTCTGGCACTCGTCATTCTCGTGATGGTCACCATGATGACCTTCACCTACATCTCGTCGGGCAACCTGGAGCAGGTAGACACGAGGGTCCTCGTCGTTGGGGACGAGACCGACCGAGGCGTCGCCAGTCGGGGCCTTCGCGAATCACAAGACTCGATCCACGACGACTTGTTCCAGGGTCGCCGCAGTAGCATCCACCAGACGAAGCTGGATCCTGTGATCGAGGCCGTCGAAAGACACTGCGTCAAGTTCGACATAGGCGGGTACATGTTTGACGAACGGGGCCGATACGGTAGCGTGTCTGAGGAGGTGGCCAGCTGCCTCATCCACTCATTCTCGCCGTACATCGAGCAGGAGGCGGCGCGGAGGTTCCTCGATCCCGCCCGCGATAACGTCTACTTTGCCAACAGTCCGGCGATCCTCTGGCATCGCAACGAACTCGTTCTCGTGTCGCGCATATGGTTGGACCGCGAGAAGTACGAGCCGAAGAACGACTGGCCTTCGAACCACTTCGCCGATAACTGGCTCTACATGCAACGCTTCGATAGCCACCTTCGCCCGGTCAGCAACGGGTCGATCCTGGGGATTCCGGCGCCGAAGCAGTGGTGGATCGGGGACGGGCCGATCGAGCCCCGTCTCGTCGAGGTCAAGGGTCGCCTGTTCGTGACGTTCAACTCGGCCATGGCCTTCAAGCAGCAGTACCCGATGGACTACACCATCATGTGGGACATCGATCAGAACCTGCCCATCATTCCGCACATCGAGGGCGGGACTCCGATGGTGAACGCGACCGAGAAGGACGATATGCCGCGGGACAAACACTGGATGGCCCTCGTCGACCGCGGCCAACTCTACTTCGTCCACAACCTCGATCCGCTGCGCGTGCTTCACTGCTCCCTCAACGGATTCTGCAAGTTCGTCCACCAGGAGACGGACAAGACGCGCTTCATCTTCAGCGACACGAGGTCACACCTGCGTGGCGGCACCCCCTTCGTGCTCTACAAGTGGCCGTACTACGCGAGCGTGGCTCACACGACGATGTACAAGAAGACCAACCACCACAGGTACTACACGGCCCATATCGTCGTTCTGTGCGTGAAGCCCTACCGCGTCGTGTATGTGAGCAACGACATCAAGATCAGTCCGAAGCTGTACAAAACGGCCCCGATGGTGAGGGACCGATACATCGACGAGGGGTTCATCTTTCCCGTTGGACTTCTGCTCGACAAGGAGCACAATCTGGATATCGGCGTCCATATCAATGACTACAGTAGCGTGGTGATACGGGTGAAGAGGTTTCACAACCTTATGGAGCGAGTGATCGCCCTGGACCGGGCTAAGGCTCCGTCGCGCGGCCCCCCCGTCGGATACCTCAACAAACACATTCACGATCTCCTCGTCAATCTGACTCACATTGCCATGGTGCACGAGTGAATACGGAAGTTGTCTTCCGCTTTCCGAAGTATTATGATGTAACACCAGATCAGTCAGTCGGCAGTGACGAGATCTGTACTAAGCTCTGGAGTCTAGGCTTTTCCATGTGTAGGTCTTTGAGTTGGACTCGTTGAGTCTGGGCTCTGGAGATTCATGCCCGAGTTTAAGGCTTTGAGTTGAGGTTCTTTGGTGTATGATGTTGATGTTGAGTTAGACTTTCGATTCTACTGGATTCTGAGTCAAGTTTAGACTCTTGTTTAAAACGAATTTTAACTCCTTAAGTTTGACTCTTCAGTTGTGGCTCTGGAGCTTTGTTTTTGTTTTTTAAATGACTGGAAAATCCGAGAAGACATTCGTTATTCTTGCTTAATTCTTCTTCTTCTACTGGATTCACAAGAACTAGGCCGCCAGCGACATTTGGATAGGGCAGTTAAATTGGCTTGGACAGAGGCCTTTGGCTTGGACAGTGATATTTGGTTAGGACAGTTAAATTGGCTTCGACAGAGGCCTTTGGCTTGGGCAGTGATATTTGGCTAGGACAGTTAAATTGGCTTTGACAGAGGCCTTTGGCTTGGGCAGTGATATTTGGTTAGGACAGTTAAATTGGCTTGGACAGAGGCCTTTGGCTTGGGCAGTGATATTTGGCTAGGACAGTTAATTTGGCTTTGACAGAGGCCTTTGGCTTGGACAGTGATATTTGGTTAGGACAGTTAAATTGGCTTCGACAGAGGCCTTTGGCTTGGGCAGTGATATTTGGTTAGGACAGTTAAATTGGCTTCGACAGAGGCCTTTGGCTTGGGCAGTGATATTTGGTTAGGACAGTTAAATTGGCTTCGACAGAGGCCTTTGCCTTGGACAGTGATATTTGGTTAGGACAGTTAAATTGGCTTCGACAGAGGCCTTTGGCTTGGGCAGTGATATTTGGTTAGGACAGTTAAATTGGCTTCGACAGAGGCCTTTGGCTTGGACAGTGATATTTGGTTAGGACAGTTAAATTGGCTTCGACAGAGGCCTTTGGCTTGGACAGTGATATTTGGTTAGGACAGTTAAATTGGCTTCGACAGAGGCCTTTGGCTTGGGCAGTGATATTTGGTTAGGACAGTTAAATTGGCTTCGACAGAGGCCTTTGGCTTGGGCAGTGATATTTGGTTAGGACAGTTAAATTGGCTTCGACAGAGGCCTTTGGCTTGGGCAGTGATATTTGGTTAGGACAGTTAAATTGGCTTCGACAGAGGCCTTTGGCTTGGACAGTGATATTTGGTTAGGACAGTTAAATTGGCTTCGACAGAGGCCTTTGGCTTGGGCAGTGATATTTGGTTAGGACAGTTAAATTGGCTTCGACAGAGGCCTTTGGCTTGGACAGTGATATTTGGTTAGGACAGTTAAATTGGCTTCGACAGAGGCCTTTGGCTTGGGCAGTGATATTTGGTTAGGACAGTTAAATTGGCTTCGACAGAGGCCTTTGGCTTGGGCAGTGATATTTGGTTAGGACAGTTAAATTGGCTTCGACAGAGGCCTTTGGCTTGGGCAGTGACATTTGGTTAGGACAGTTAAATTGGCTTGGACAGAGGCTTTTGGCTTGGGCAGTGACATTTGGCTAGGACAGTTAAATTGGCTTCGACAGAGGCCTTTGGCTTGGGCAGTGACATTTGGTTAGGACAGTTAAATTGACTTGGACAGAGGCCTTTGGCTTGGGCAGTGATATTTGGTTAGGACAGTTAAATTGGCTTCGACAGAGGCCTTTGGCTTGGGCAGTGACATTTGGTTAGGACAGTTAAATTGGCTTGGACAGAGGCCTTTGGCTTGGGCAGTGACATTTGGTTAGGACAGTTAAATTGGCTTGGACAGAGGCCTTTGGCTTGGGCAGTGACATTTGGTTAGGACAGTTAAATTGACTTGGACAGAGGCCTTTGGCTTGGGCAGTGATATTTGGCTAGGACAGTTAAATTGGCTTGGACAGAGGCCTTTGGCTTGGGCAGTGATATTTTTCTTGGGCAGTGGCATTTGGTTTGGGTGGCAAACATCAACAATGTGCACCATTGTCTGTACTGGTTGTCCGCAAACACTCGGACTATTGACTCTTCATCTGGCTTGTGCTCGTCCATGAGACGCTTGCAGCAGGCTGGGCACGAACCGCATACGCTAGAAGAATAATGTGGTCTGGGAAGCGTTTGCCAGAGGCAGTGAACAACTTACCACTTATTTTTGTAGCTCTATAGGAATAATAATTAGAAGGGGTTATGCGGGCAATAAGAAATAAAAGAATGGAGCATTACGGATGACTAAAACTAGGGCTAGTTCTTATCGGGTAAAGTAGGGTAACTTTATGATGACCGAGTTAGGTCTGCCCGCTATTCAGATGGGGTAAGGTCTAGCCACCCAAGAGTTGAATTGTTTTAACGTTGCTTCTTCTAAACGCTATACATCAAATTCTCAAAACAAAGACGTTTGAATTATCTATATGAACCAAAGGTAGTAAGTAATTAGGCGTCGCAATGACTTTCTAGAGGACCCTCTCTCGATGGCCGTTCCCTTCCTGTGGTTCCTCAACAACACAGAGAACACTCGCACTTTTTGGCGGCTCTTTCGGTCGTGAGAAGGTCCTCACGGTAGGAAGCAGCAAAGAACTGAAACTATAGGTCACGAACTATAGGTAACGAACTATAGGTTATGAGCTATAGGTCATGAACTATAGGTTATGAACTACAGGTCGCGAACTATAGGTCATGAACACGACAACCGCACAATTATATCCTAATCGTTTACCGAATTAATCTATTTCTCTGTGTTTGGAATTTTGGGCAATAAAATAAAAACCTTTCTTAAAAGTTATACTAGTCGGTCTAATGCACAGAATGGACTTAATTCTAAGATGCACTTAAGACCACCGCATATGGTGGACTGGACTAAAAGCCTACATTATTTAGCACTTACTGGCCTATGCATACATTCAAAGACATACCAGCATGCATACAGAGACACACACATACATACATACGTACATACATACATACACACACATACACACACACATACTTACGTACATACACACACATACACACACATACATACATACATACATACATACATACGTAATATATACATATATACACACATGCATTCACACATACACAGGCCTACAGCTGCGTACAATTCGTACAGCGACAGTTAACTATGACTTAGAGTTGTTGATAAGTCACTGGAATAACTTGGACAGTCAGACTTTTGTCATCAACCTTTTTTCCATCAATGCTCGGTGCGACTGTAGTTCTTCAATTTCCTGAAGATTAAAGAAAACAACAAAAGTGCAAAAGGGTCAATTCAGTTCAATTCGCTTATTTGAACAAATGCCGAAAACGCAACACATGAACTATATTTACATGAATTTTAAACAGAAATGTTTACATAAATATTATTGCTACAGACTACCTGTATGAACAGTGGAAAAGCGAAAGAATGAAGAGTACAGTTAGCCACAGAAATGTTTACAATGATGTTTACATAGATAATGTTGCTATTCCATGCATATGAATCATTTATAATGAGAAAATACATATATAGTATATAGTAAAAGCAAGCGACAGTATTTACTTAACGTTCAACGCTCGACACACATTCATCAAACCTGCGTCCCTGCTAGTTCTGTCTGTCTGTGTGTGTGTGTGTGTCTGTCTGTCGAAAGGTAACTCTATAATTTTCTGGTTTGTAGACTTGTCTCAGTTATTGTCAGTATGCCTCCAGTGTACTAATCATAGTCAGTATGTTTTCTGGCCCTTCTTACCCGAGCCAGTATGCTTTTAAGTTCCTTGTAGGCTGTATCCATATCGTCGTTAACAATTATATTGTCGTATGATCCAGGAATCTCGGCTGTTCAAAAACAACGTATATGTATATAGGCCTATATACATTCCATATATATATATACATTCCATATATATATGTACATTCCATGTACATGCATCTACTGTACAAATATACATACAAACAAAAGACTGACCCTAAGGAACGAGCGAAATGATTGAGGAGAAAGCATATTCCTATTGATCATAGGCCCTAGTAGGAACCAGTAGGTCTCTCGAGAAAGACCCATGGGATCGAGTCAAAGTGGGTGATAGATGAGAAGATCTTATAGGCCTGCATTGAACTCAGGTACAGCGCCCTTTTTTTCGGCCTCGGCTGTGCTACGGCGCTATATAAGTTGTCTTAATATTATTGTTAAATGTGTGAGAGAAAATTATCACAATTGTGATTAGTCTGAAAGAAATATGGGCGGAGGGAAATGTATGGGGAGAAAGCACCCCAATGTGGTTAGTCGGAACAAGCGGCACAGAAGTGGGTGATAGATGAGACGATCTTATAGGCCTGGTACCGTATTCAGTAGAAGCGACGGCGTTTAGCAGCCGGTGGGAGACGCCCTCCTCCTTCTCCGTACCACGAGCATGAAGACGATCCGCCTACAGGTAGAAAGAGACGAACAGAAGCTGAACGATACAAACAGACAGACAGACAGACAGACACATACACGCAGACACACAAATAGACAGACGACAGACACACACACACACAGACAGACATAGACAGACACACAGACAGCCTGACACACAGACTGGCTGACACACAGACACAGACAGATAAACAGACAGACAAACAGACAGACACACACAGACAGACATAGACAGACACACACACAGACAGACATAGACACACATAGAGACAGACAGACACACACAGACACAGACACACAAATAGACACACAGACAGACACTCAGACACAGACAGACAGACACACAGACAGCCTGACAGCCAAACTGACACACAGACAGACGGACACACAGGCACAGACAGACAGACAGACAGACAAAGAAGTCGCCCTCATGAACTGACCAGAACTTCGAGGGAAGGAGGCTTGATGAATATATATCGAGCGTTGATCGTCGACTGTTTCAGATTCTTCACTCCCGACATATCAACATCTAGAATGCAGATCAGCCCAGAGTTCACGACCTCGGTCAAGGCTCGCTTGCTGCAACAAACCAGTAAACAGACCAACAGACTAGAGAATCAGAGTGAAACAATCACACGACTAAAATCCCAACCGTTTCGTCCAAAAATGACACAAGAAACATCATTGGCTTACCGTAAAACTTCTTTAAAACGCCCAAGCGTTTAACTGTACAAATCAGTGTACAAAACCGGCGGCACTTGGAGAACGGCGTTTAAAGAAGCCGGCTTTTATTTGTACAAATTCTTTCATACGTTTGGTTATGCCACGAATACCGCTAAACAAGGTTACGCGTTTTTCTCAGCTTTGCCTACCATGTTCGTGGGAGTACGTCGAACGATTATCACTGCACTGTTATTCAATAGATGGCAGTAGCAGTAATGGACTTCTTAGTTTGTTCGTTAGAGGGCGGGGTGTGTATTCTGACAGTGATATATAGTTTGAGTTTGACTATGGCAATGAGACAGTCCGGATTTTTCGTTTTGTTATCTTTAAAGAAAATAATAAAACTTTGTATATTCGCTGATTAACCTTATCAGTGTAATCGTAACATATACACCGGAACCCAATTTCTTTACTATACTAAGCGAGACCCAGCTTTTATTAGAGACAAGCTATTGGAGACCGGTGGGTTGGATTATTCAGGGTAAGATTTCTTGCAGTGATGAGACTTCAGTGGGAGTTCAGACTGTTTCTTTAACTTGATGATTCCAAGGTGTGCGTGTACCTTGTCCCGTACAGGTAGCCCGAGAACTTGGCGTGTTCGATAAACTCGTCGTTTTCAATCATTCTGATCATCTCGTCCATTTCGACAAAATGGTAATCTTCAAATTCCGACAAGCATAATCACGCACATGATAATGACAATATCATCAAGCATTAATTAAGAAGCTTAATTAATTTATTAATTCTTAATTAATTAAGAAGCTTAGCGATTAGTAATTAATGAATGATTTAGGAATGATTAATTATAAGCATATCCTCTTCTCACCTTCCTCTTCTCCTTATCTCACTTTCCGGTTAAATTCCAAACAGCATACACCGTAGCCGTCTGACTGTCTGCCTGCCTGACTATTGGATCTTGACCTGGAACCGAATCCTTCCTGCCTATCGATTTTGTTTTGACTGAGCGTCTGTGAATAAGCTGGTTCCCGCGACTTAGCTTTTGTTGGGCTCTGTAGAAATCTCAAGTTTACGATTACTATTAGCCCACATCTACGAATAAATTTTCTAGTTAAAATATAACTACAAATTAAATTAATACCGTTAATTAATAGCACTAATATCGGCAAAGCAATGACATCGCTTTAGAAATAAATTATATTTTAATTTAGTTCATACAATTTATTATTAATATTTGTTAGTAATATAATGAGATTTCATTAATTATACATTAGATAAGAATAAATTATCTTGATTACGTGTGAATAGCCTACCTTTGCCATTGATCTCTCCCGCTCGCGGAGGTCGTGTTGTATCTAAATTAACACGAAAATCAAGAAGATATTTGTCAAGACAAATTTATAGGTCTATAATAGTCCTCTTAATGTAAGCCTACAGGTTTATAATAGGCTTACTGAGATACTTTTATAGATCTATCGATGTTGCGGTGTAGCATCTTTTCTTCGATTTTTATTGCGTGGATTATTGTTCATAGGGAATCGTCCATAAAGAGGGAGGAAGGGAGGTGTCATGCAGATGCGGAAAATTCCGGATAAAGGGGAGGAAGGGTTTTGGCCTATGCGGACGTCCGCGTATAAATTTGGTACATGTACATAGCTTTTAGTGCAACCTGTGCTTGAAACACCAACTTCAGTCAGATGGTAGACACTCTGTACTGCATTGGTTTATCATTAGTTGCAAATATTTCAAGTTTTCGACCTATCTCAAGTTGCATCTACTTAGATCTGTTAGATAGCCATGTATGGTGCCACTGTTAGGTACTTTTAAATAAGACAGATAGAATAGTTTATTAATGACGTTTTTCACGATGCTGGTCTTTTATTGTTCACTGGCTTTGGAAAGCGGACGTCTGGAAAGGGAAGAGGGGAGGGTAAGGCCAACTGCGGACAAATGCGGAAAACGAGGGAGGGAGGGGTCCAAAGTAGGTCTTTTTTGCGGACGTCCTTTATGGATGACCCAATAGTCCGCCTATTTCGGTTCCAAGTCCAGGTGCAAAGGCCAGACAGGTAGACGGCTACGGTGCATGGTGTTTGGAAAAGTGACAATGGCGCCACACTTGCTACACGCTTCCATAGCACCTCATCAGTAGTCGCGGAGTCCGAAGAATCAACTAGATGAAGTGCAGACATGAGTATAGCAATCCATTCAAACCCAACATAACACGACACTCGTTTTACCCGAACACGCAGGGGATATTTATTAAACTGTATTTTTTATTATTTATCATTATTTTCGTATCATTTATCATTACTTCTTGTTTATCATTTATCATTATTTCTTTTTATCATCTATCTTTATTTCTTTTTTCATTTATTTTTATTTTTATCATTCATCTTTATTTTCTTTTTATCATTTATCCTAATTTCTGTTAAAATTATTCATCTTTATTTCCTTTTCAACATTTATCTTTCTTTCTTTTATCATTTATCTTTATTTCTTTTTTAACATTTTCTTTTTATAATTCATTTTCCTTAATAGGCCTATTTGCAATTTATTGTATGCTTTTGACGATTATTATTAATTGCTTACGTGAGACGCAGAACGCGAAGCAGTTCTTGTGCTCGTCCATGAGTTTCTGGATGAGGGTGGTCTTGCCACTCCCCGAAGGACCGCTGATTACGACCGGACGGAAGACTTTCCGCTTGGGTTCTGTCGGAGAAACAGCGAATCCACCACATCCAGTCAGTAACTCAAGAGAACGACCGCTTAAATGTAAATGTATCGGTTTTATATAGCGACCGTATGGCCTCGACCCTGCTCATTTTGCAATGAATTTATCGGGTGAGATCCTTCACCACCGCTGCCGTTTGAATGGGCGCCACGCCATTTAAGGTCCCCGTGCACGGACCGTACTAGCCCGAGATTTAAATTAAGAGAACAGCCCTCAACCACGTTGGACTGGGCCTCAGGATGCTATAGTAATTCCTCATAAAAGCTTAGTAGGCTGCTTAGCTACAGTAACTACCTATAGACACTTACTATAGCACCTTGTAAGTACCTCAGAAAAGCTGAGGCTGCAAAAAGCTACTATTATACTCTATTATACTACCGTTATTATATTATAATACACGAAATTATGTTGTAGGTCTATGTAGTGTAGGCCCATTTGGTGTAGGCCTATCTAGGTGTAGGCTTAATGGGTTTCTCTCTAAAATAATCTAAATAACTACTACTCGTTATAGGCTCTTCAAAGCCTACAGTTTAACACAGAGCACTAGACACAGACCTGCGCTTTTAACTGAACTTAATCATAGCGTGTTAGATAAGTTAGAAAATTTCCCATGGTTATGACAGCAGGTCTATAAGTACGGCTTGTTGTATGCTGGTCCCGCTAGTAGGTTGAAGCAGTCTCGATTAGCTGCTGTTTGAAGCAATATCGGAAACACCAACCACGGTTCGTCGCATTAATGCACGGCCTTCTAAATAGGAGGCCGTGATTAATGTACGCAATATAATAAAATACAGCCAGTTGTTGTTAATTAGAAACTTCTATAGCGCCTGTGTCTAATGCACAAGGCATCAATCGATGGCGTCCCAATTTCAAGCCGCAGTCAGGTAAATATCCAGAGAGCCAGTCCACTGAAACACAGAGACAGCTTTCGGCGGATAAGCGAAGTGAAAAAATGTAAGTTTTAAGTCGAGATCGAAATGACACAAGAAAACGAGCACAACGAACAGGCGCAGGAAGTGGACTCCAAACTTTATGTCCAGCATCAAATCAGTGTGACCTACATGATATCATACGAGAAGCGCTAGGCCTATGTGGGTATTGATTGTCTAGCTATATAAGCCGAAGATGTAATGGACAGATGCGCCCTAACTCCGCCACGGCCTTGTTTGGGGGTAGCGCCAGTCCCAAGCCTGGATAAAGGAGGAGGGCGACGACAACGGCCTTTGATGCCATAAGCTGTCGTTAAACTGAGGAACTAGACAGATGCGCCCATTTGACTGGGGAGCACGTCATTGAGTTGGTTAGGGCGAGAGTTGAATACTAAACTTGCACATGAATAGGAGGCCATGATCAAATTTGGAACAAAGAAATATGATAAAAAGTCCTATCAAACAAAAGTCATAATAATCAGTAAAGTTAATTTCAAAGCTATAAAAATCCTCGGAAATCTAAAAATCATGGAAAACAAATCAGAAAAACTAAGAGAAGGTTGTCAAATATTCAGATGACCAAAAACATCGTCGTAAAAAACTCCTTATATCTTAATTAAAAGGTCATTAAAAATGTTATGCCATAAAATTCAGTTAACTGCTGCAGTCGCCGAAAAGTAGAAGTTAAGTATGCCTTGCTTAATTGTCTCCCACTTTTAAAACTTCTGGATCTGCCAGCGCCCAGATGGTGGACTCTGTAGCAAGAAAAGTACTGACTGCAACGCTCTGGCCACATTAGCGTGTTATTACAAGACACTAATAATCCGAAGTGTCGCTTATCCACTCCGTCTGAATGTCATATTAAACTGATTTGACTCCAAACCCGAGCCATAAATCTTCGTCCATAGATTTTCGCTTAATCTCAACAGCTGTAAATTGTAGGTCTGAACATAATGACCTATCGCAACTATTATGGCAACTGTTAGTGGCAGAAGACGTAAGCAATACAGGGCCAAAGCTAAAAGGATATCGCTTTCTCATAGCTTATGCCCGTAGGATATCGAGCCGCAAGCCTAGTGCTTTACAGATTACCTACAGAGATAATTCCCTCTTCTATGATGTCTTGCAATTTATATAACGACTTAATATAGGTCCTCCACGAAACATTGTTTCAATTCATAAAGTTAACCTAGCGGTATTGGATTTAGCGGCACTCATATTGATCCTCTGCTAAACTGGCTAGGTTAGGCCCAGTGGCCTGGAAAGTATTTAAAGTTGTGTGAGCCAAGCTCAGTCAAGTAGGTCTACAGACCTAAGGTAGATAAAATTAGACATTATATCCGCTAGAGGCTTAAACTATAAGAATATTTTGTCATATTTTTACAACTACTCGAAAAGAATATTTCGTCCCTTGCAAAATTTGTGACGTAATCTCAGAGTATATATCACTGTATTATTTTTATAGTATTAATGCTTGTTCAGTGGCATAGATATCTCCGTTGTCCAAAAAAGTTGTGTGAGCATGCTCCTGCTTCGGCATCAAAGGGCCAAAACTTGTGTGAGCATCGGCGCCTTTGGCGTCATGGCTCCAGGGCTTCTGGTTACGGTTACTGATGCCCTGACCATCCCAGACATGATAAGGGCACGACATAAATCCTTAGATAAGATTCGGCCAGTTGGGTTGTTCTGTTACGTGTATGAGTAACGTCTGGTACCAAAACGTCGATCCTACCTTCGTCAGTTATTTAAAATTCAAACATCCCGCTTTACTGGCTCCTCTTTCGCCCGAACAGTTCGCCGTCATTTTGTCACCCCATCTTTGAAATTTGGAGATCGCTGCATGGACATAGATACTTCATTCCTCTGAGGTGGCACAGCTATGGCCATCTGGTGAGCTCACCAACACTGCAACTGTTGCGATCTCTGCAAAGGTCTTTCATGCAAAACTGAAAACATTCCTCTTCCACAAATCATATCCTGATTCATCCTCTTCATCTGTCTCTCTCGCCTACGATTTCTTACGCAGCCGAGGGACACGTGGCGTGTTAACAAATGTCTTACTTATCTCTCTGGCTGCTGTAATTGTAAACACCGTTTAGCCGTCTGATGCCTAAATCAGACTATTGCAATTCATTGATCCTGAACATAGGCTCCACCCAAATTAGCCGCCTTCAAGCCATACAGAATGCTCTTGGTCGTGCTGTCACCAAAACCCCAAACACCATCACATCACTCCTGTTCTTAAATCACTACACTGGCTTAAAATACTTGAACGAATCCAGTACAAAGTCCTATCACTTACCTACAACACAGTTCAGTCTTCCCAACCTTCCTATCTTTGTCAGTTATTTACAGTACAACCGTTTCGCTCAACCCGCTCCTCTTCTGCCCTAACACTTCTCCGCCCTCCAGTCACCTCATCCTTAAAATTTGGTAATCGCTCCATAGCCATAGCTGCCCCACCACTCTGAAATAAACTCCCCCCAGAACTGCGACAGTTATCTGACCCATCATACAAACTCCTCGATGCTCCACCGTTTGCAATTCTTGCTTCGGCCTTTCACTCAAAACTGAAAACATTCCTCTTTCACCGATACTATCCTGACACCCCTTCTTCCTCTTATCTTTCTTTCCTCTCCAACCCCAAACATCATCCACCGTAGCTGCTTCGCTGTCTCTCCGGCTGACTCTTGGATCTTGACCTGGAACCGAACCTTTTGGCTATCGATTTTGTTTTGACTGAGCGCCTGTGAATAAGCTGGTCCCCGCGGCGCGGCTTTCGTTGGGCGCTGTAGAAATCTCGGAATTACGATTACGATTACGCCCTGACCCTTGAATCTTGACCTAGAACCAAATCTGATCCTACCCGCCTATCGAGTTTGTTTTGACTGAGCGCCCTGAATAGGCTGGTTCCCGCGACTTAGCTTTTGTTGGACGCTGTAGAAATCTCGAGTTTATGATTACGATGATAATTATCATACTTGACATACTTACTTTTTTTCCGTCGGCCGCCGCAACCTCCGCACCCTTCAATAGCTGCACCCATAATCCCATAGCCAGTGATGTAAAACATCAAATTGATCAGCCTGATTATAAAATATTAAACCTAATTTAAATTTTTCGAAAATACAAAATACTTCTTTATGCTTCAGTCCTTTTCGAAGAGCTTCCACAGACTTCCAATTATGACGTCATCTGCAGTATTTGCTGTGAGGCAGTGAAACAGCCTACAGTTTGTAGTCATTTTAAGTTAAAATAAAAATAAACAAGCTAATTTGTAGTAATTATTGCTCTTTTTTGGAAACATTGACGATTCATTGCAGTTTGCAATATTTCATCACAACAGATATGAGTGATGGACAAGAAGTCTTGTGTTTCGGTTAAGGAAATGCTGAAGGTGATTGTTTATTGTGGTCGTTTGAGTTTATTGCAGCGAAACCCCGCTACCCAACCGTACTAAAATATGTTTGACATAAAGCTGCTATGTAATGTAGAAACTTCTAATTCTTATGGTCAGTGAAAACTGTTTTATGGTGGGAGAAGTCCAGGTTATATTTCAAATTAGCGTCCTTTATTGGCTTCGCCATGGGAAAGTCGTATGCCCTATGTAGGCCATACATTGGAAAGGTAGCCATTTCTAATAGGTTAAATGCGGTCTCTGAGTGTATATAGAGTCTTCCGGAGTGTGTGTATCAAGACACTTAATACAAAATCTTGGCTTTTGACCTGATTTACCCTGGAATTTGGCATGCACAATTAGTTTGCTTAGTAGTGAGCATTGTTACAGTGTCGCTAAAGAAGTTTTGGGATTTTAAGTATCTGACAAAGGTGCTGCATTATATGTTTACGTTTTTTGTCACAAGGATCAGGAAACTGTTTTGACCTTTTTTGTTGCTTGATAGCTGAGCAGCGTTGGAGTTGCCGACAAGGATGTTACCTGGTTACGCGTTTCCATGACGTCGGACTCTCACATCTGCATCAGGGAACGAAATCAGAATAAAGATAATGAGGGTCAGGTAAGTGCAATTGCATGACTATTAAGTTTCGATTAAAACCATTAGTGAATATGAGAACACTGATGATAGACAATGATTTGAGTTGTTGACGATGAATTGTTGCTGTGCATACGATGCTGAGAAGCACGGTGACGTTAAGCAGCGTCAAGCCCAGTTATACTTTGATGGGTGATTATAGATGGAATATCAAACCATCTGGGCCAATTCAACCTTTCATCCGGTCTTTGTCAGTGTATGAGTACCAATGCAAGCTAGGAAGTATAAGTTGATTTGTTAGGAGGTTAAAAAAGAGTTTTTATTATTAGTAGTAAAAAGTTGATTTATAAAGTGCAAAATAATGTAACTAATTGCACCGCAAATGCTCTAAAATGGCTACTAATATGAAGATTTAATTGAAAGCCTCAAACTCATCCTAAATAGCTACGAATGTAACATGACAGATGACACTACACGCCTCACATCATCTTCTTATTGGAATGTTGTGATTGTGTTTGCAACCCTGATGTGTTTGTATAGAGTTAGTAAGTAAATACTGTTTAATTATTAACATAGATTATTTAAGTAATAAGTAAATTAATATTTAAATAGTGAAGTGTAAGTTGATTTTATCATTGAAGACAGAACAGTAAAATGAAGAATATTTTACTTAAGGTCCCACAAAAGAGTATTTTGTTAAATATATAATACAATTTTACATAAGGCTTTGGTGTATTATGCTTTAGGGTGTAAAAAATTGTTATAAAAATAAATATAGTGTATATAGTCCCTAACTTGTGCAAAAGACTCAAAACTGTGCATGCCCAGGGCAAGCATTTGACCATTGTAATCGTAATCGTAATCAAAAACTTATAAAGCGCCACTTCAAGATAAAACTCATCAGAGGCGCTCCCCGCCCAATTTCCCATGGGGAAATAACATGGTCTTCAAATGCTTGCAGAAAAGAGAGGGAGGAAGAGAGAGGAATTCCCGCCTAAGGTCACCAGGCAGGTTATTCCATGAGGCAGGGCCAACAACGGCGAAGCTGCGGCGCTGTGCAGTAGTAGTGCGAGCCATAGGAACTACCAGGTCTCCCTGGACTGCCGATCGCAGCAGTCGGCGGCCAGGGACAGAAGAAACATATAGCATGGTGATTGTGATGTTCTTTTGATGTGTTGCAGGTGAAGATATTGAGCCTGACAAACCACGGCTACCACACGCAGACTTACCCTTTCCAGCCGGACTCGGCAATTGTCTCACCAACAGATCCGAATAACAAGTGCAATCCGATGCTGGCACTTAAAGGTTAGAGACGGAGCAATGCTTTATCTCAATCAAGAAGAAAAAGGAGGAGGAGGAAGAGGAGGAGGAGAAGAAGAAGAAGAAGAATGCACCTCTTGTCTGTATCAAGAAAAAGAAGAGAAAGAAGAAGAGGAAGAGGAAGAAGAAGAAGAGGAGGACATGGATGAGGACGAAGAGGAAGACGACGAGGACGAAGAGGAAGAAGAAGAAGAAGAAGAGCAGTTCCTTAAAATTAAGTCCCAATAGGCAGCCATGGGTGTGAAGTGTAAACTGACTTCTGATCTCGCCACAAACTGTGTACAGACAATGTACTCATTTCATAAAGACTTTGCAGGATGTGCATGTGAAGCAGAAATCTTGAAAATCTTTGGCTGTTGTGGGGTTTTAACTTCTGACCTCTGGGTGGACAGTCCAAATTGCTGACCGCAAGACTATCCTGTTTTGTTACTCTGAGAAGTTATTAACAGCAAACTGATGGCTCCAATATGTTGGCATAATGACCTTAGAACATTGACCTTAGAACGTTGACCTTAGAACATTGACCTTAGAACATTGACCTTAGAACATTGACCTTAGAACATTGACCTTAGAACATTGACCTTAGAACATTGATCTTAGAACATTGACCTTAGAACATTGGGGAGGCACTGATTTCTTACTCTTATGCCAATGGTATCAGACTCTTGGTCTAGGGGCTTTTTTGAGATCCCTGTCTTAGGCCCTTGAGCAAGCAGTAGACAAATCCCAAGGTCCTTAGGACCTTGGGGCCAGTGATCATCGGACTTGCCCTTTACTTGCGAGCTTACGTTGATACCGAATTCTGTTTGGTTGTAGAGCAAGTATGACTGCCTAACCCCAACCCTTATGGAATGTTTCAAGGTCCTGTTTAGAGAATGCTCCTTACGAAGAGTGCTTATGCATTTTTGGCTGTATTTTTCAGTTGCTGACCAGTTTATCGTTGTCCAGCTGGGGTCAAAGGGCGGTTGGCGGAGGCAGTTTTCAACAACCATGCCTGATGTTCAGCACTGGACATGGCTGGACCAACACACGATTGGTTTAGTTACTGACAAGGCTGTTTTCCACTGGTTGATGGAAGAAGGTGGATTTCTTAAATTTTTTGTGATTGGCTAGGCTGGAAATAACGCCTTTTTTATACAGTGACGGTACCAATCATAAAAATGTGTAGTAAATCAGCTTCAAATGAAAATTAAAACCAGGCTGTATCTCAGCGTCGTTTGGCTATGGCTGGATGAATTCACAGTGTCAATTTTTCTAATATTTTTTAAAGGAGTGTAGATCAGATGGAGTTTTTTTAGTTTTGATATTCATGCATTCATTCATTCAATCATTCATTCAGAGCATCTGTATATGTTCTCTAATCTAATATAATCTAATAATTTCTATAGCACCGTGATCATAATGCCCAAGGCATCAGTCAGTGGTCGCTTCAAGTGAAATTACTGTGTATAATCAAAATCATAATCCATTGGAGAAGCCATGTTGAATTCCTATGGGTCACATAAACATGTTTTGCATGTTTACAAGTTTTGCTCAGCTCTCCTTCTACACTTGCCACTTCCTATTGCTAATTATCAGTGATAAGTTGTAGAAAGGGGTCATAGCTTCAATGATTGGTCAGTTTTTAATTTTGTTCTAACCAAAATATTTTGGACGAGCCATCTGCAAATGTTTGGAATTTAGCGGAAGTGCCACAGAAGGTCTTCAGTCGTCATCAGCGCCTGGAATACGCAGAGATCACGAGCTACAAGACAGACCCTGAGAAGAGGTGGTGTGCTCTAACGGGTCTTTTTCCAGACGTAAGTGCCCATCGCTCGTGCTTAAAATGTGTGATGATGCCTTAAGAAAACCTGTTCATATGTGAAAATTCATTTAGCGAGAAAAACACTCAGAAGGCCATTAGGGGTAAAAAAACTCCGCCACTACCTTTAGTTGGGTAGTGCCAGTCCCAAGCCTGGATAAAGGAGGAGGGCGACGTCAACAGCCTTTGATGCCATAAGATGTCATTAAACATTGGAACTACTACTAAGTGTAAGAAAGGTCTGAAATAGTTCTGTGCATGTTGGTAATTTTAACACAGACATGTAATGTATCACTCAAAAGGTCTCATATTAAACTCCATGACTTATTTTTGACTTGTGAAAAATCTATTTAACTTGCACCAGACAGCTAAATTTAAGCTAAATTTAACTCATTTTTTCAGTTGTCATGTGGAGATGGACACTTCATATAGGTTTAACTTTCACTAGAATATTCAGCACTTCCAGCCCAATCCACTGCAACATTAAACCAGGTTTTGAATTTTTCCGGGTTTCACTGGTTTTCTCACGCAAAGTCATTGACACTTGTCCCATCATCAAGACACATACATTCGTCAATAAACCAATAAACACTTTTAGTAGTAAGTCATTGGTCGAAATAAATCAATACGAAGAATAAGTCATTAGTACCTATAAATCAGTAGTAATAAGTTATTAGTAGCAGTAAATGATTGGTGGCGGAAAGTCGTTAAAGCAGTAAGTCATTAATTAGCATCAGTTAGCATTTCACTGCCTTATGATACTAAAGAAGATTTTAAAAATGATAATGAATTTAGAAACATTGAACTGATTCTTGCAATCGTCTAAAATTCTTAATTTGCTGCATGCTGAGTCATGTGACAGGTATGTAAAATGATTGGTTAGTAAAGTACAGTTTATTCTGCTTGCTTATTTTGCATTTAGTCAACTTATAATAATTTTATAACATTCCAACCAAACAGTTATGCCAATCTTATTTGATTTAAAATGGTTATGTTGACCTACGAGACTTAGAATGACTCTATATATGGGTGGCTTATGTTTGTTGCTGGTTCATTTATTTTTCCAGGCAAACTGCATTGTGGGTGAGACACAGCTGTATTCTGCTGAGAAACATCTGAGTCAATGCATTTACGTCCACACTGTCCTCCTGACGAGCTACTGCTTCCTCGGTAACAAATATCCATCGTCTGTGCTTTGTGCTGCCAGCCGGGACATGTCCCAGTCACCTCAAGGAAAGGTAGGCCACGGCAGAAGCAATTCATTAGTCAGTTGGAATCAGGAAGACTCGTTATATTGCAGGGTTAGGCTGCATGAACTTCATGCTCGTTAGATATGCTGCTATGTAAAGGCCTGTTAACTTCATGTAATATGAATCTGAAGATGCTTTTTTATTTATATAGTCACGGGAAATCCATAGATGCGTGTAAAGGGATATAAACTGCAGATCTTTCTTTGAAAGCCGATCCTTCAGTGTAGAATGGGTGATGGAGTGATCCTGCGTAACAATTCCTCAGCCTTTCAGAGATGTCTGATTTTTGTAGGTTCATGTCTTAGAGCTGGGGCCTCATGTCGAAGGCAATTTGGCTCCTTGGTCCTATCAGGATGTGATCGAATATCGACAGATGGAAGACAGATACGACTTCCCGGTTTCCATCCAGGTATAGCTTCACAGGTTCTGATTCAAAGCGAAATCTAATTAGTGGCCAACAAAACATTTGGCTTCAGTCTTAGTTTCAAGGTGCCTGAAATTGGCAGAATTTTAATTGTTAGATCAGGATTTCTTCAAAAGCACTAAAACATGAGACACTGCTTATTCATTCACAGGCACTCAATCAAATGAAAATTGGTGAGGCAGGTAAGCTGAGTTTCAGTTCTGGAGCAATATCAAAAGGTCAGGCAGGAAGACAGATGCATGGCTAAGGTGGGTGGTATTTTTGAATTGAAGCAACGTGAAAGATATAAAGAAGAGAATGGGTGAGGTTATGACCAAGATTTTGTTTTGGTTGTTGTTTTAAGCAGCAGGCATAAGCTGTTGGGTTAAGGGTTTATCTCATTCAAGCCAGCAACTGGAAACTTGGTTTTCGGTTGCTTACTTTAACCAAATCCACAGACTTTCAATCCTTCATTCTACCACTACCCATCCATCCATCAATCTATCCAGACTTCCATCCACTCTCCACATTTCACCCATCCATCAATCAATCCTGTATGTCAATTCTGCCCATCCAACCATTCTTACTGATAGCCCAAGCATTTCTGTCATAAATATTCAGTACTCACTGGTAGTGAGTTGCAAGGGAAGATTGGTCTGTTTACTTTCATTTACCTTCACCTGATGTGATTGGGCAGGTAAACAACTCGTTTGGACTGATGTACGTCGTAACTAAGTACGGCCAGCTGTACGTCTGTGACTTGGAATCAGCCACCAGTCTGTGTTCTGTAACCTTGTCATCAGAGATCATCTTCCTGACAGCGATGGGATCTTTGACCCAAGGAATCATTTGCCTTAACACAGCCGGTCAGGTCAGTTGCCGTCTCACTGTAATTCAAATTTTCATGGTTAGCGGCCTTTTTCTATCGAAAAGCCTTAGATATTGTCATTTTTCTTCAGTTAAGGTGAAGTATAACTGTTGAGTAGTTTAACTAATCGTGCACCGTCAGGATACTGTTCTTGTCACACTGGAAGATGGAAATTTTAAAAGAAAATTTAAACGGTAAATAAATGATTTCTTGCAGTTTTTATTTTTATATCCCACTTTTAATTAAAAGGAATGGTAAATTTATGATTAATAACCATTTCAGTTTCTACTTTAAAATAAAACTCAAGTACTTAATGACACTCAAATAAATAGTTTCCACAATAGTTTCCACAAACTCAAGTACTTTCTTTGTCGGAGAATGACCCTTGAGGAGATGGCCGGGAAACGAGATTTGTGGAGGGATGTCATAGAGAAATCAACGACTGGATCCAGTCCAGAGATGATTACATGACATGACATGACTTAATGAATGATTTCTTGTCATAATTCTGTTTAGATCCTGAATATCGAAGTGAATTTGCATGAGTTGGTGGAGGCTGCAGGAGGCCACAATCGGACGCAGAACGTTGCCGAAAGATTAGAGAAATATCTACCTCTGATACCTGTTCAGTATCTTACATAGTCAGTAGGAAAGTCACTGGCATGTTGCTTACAAGTGATATTAGTAGTTATCATACTGGGATTTATTGTCATTTTCTGTCCACAGTGCACTGGAAATTGCACTTTGCAAACTAGCATAGTTTTCATCTCTGTCCGTTAACTTGAAATCAGATTTATTTTATTCATTCATTAAATTGTTCATTCATTAATTTGTTCATTCATTCATCTATCCATTTGTTCATCCTTTCATTTATTCATTCATTCATAACATTTTTTATAGCCCACTTAACATGAAATTGCAGTGTATTAGTCCAGTGTAAATATAATATAATAGGCTAATGAATTTCAGTTATTTATTCAATAAGTGGATAATTTATATAGCATTTCTTCAAGATACCCCTCGGAAATGTGTCCAACTCAGCTGAGAATGTTTCTGAAATGATAAAATTGAAACTTTAGAACACCAAGATGGGTTTTACACGTGAAGTATTTTTTTGACTTTGTTCTTATTGTGTTACTGTGTGGTTCCTCTGTAACTTAAACACTAATTCTTCTTTAAAAGTTATTTTTGGGTGCCTCTTTAAATTGTTGGTGCATTCCTTTGTTCCTCTTTAATTTCTGGTTCCTCATTAAATTGCTGTAAAATTCATCTTTAATTTATTCACTGATTCCTCATTAAATGGTTGTTGAGTTCCTGTTAAATGATTTCACGGGTCCTCTTTGAAATGTATTTGGTTCCTCTGTAAAGTATATTGAAGTTCAATTTAAAATTATTTTTGCAGGTTTCACGACAGTGTATGGGTTGCTGCCTGGAGTTTTGGAACCACTGATTTAACACCTAGTCAATTCTGATATTTACATTATCTAGTCAGTAATAATTCTGAGTTTGATCTTTTACTGTCGAATGGAGCATTGTTATATTTTAGAATTATGTGTATTTACTTCTAGTATAAAATTACAATTGGCGTATTTTGCCAGAGTTTTTGAAGGCATTGTTTTAGCAGTCTGATACGTTCGTAATTCTTGTGCTTTATACGATCATTTATGGTAGTTCTTCCTTTGAATTTCCTATTCTGTCTGATTTTACCTTTTCTAAAAACATTATAATTTTTTGTGACTTTTGTGAGCTGCTTATCATCTGCAGTAAGAGATGTAACTTTTTTTCTCAGAATGCATAATTTGTGCGGTTTTTAGCTCCTTGGTATTTGCTAGAGGTACATTTTGTTCACATCGTTGTTTTAATTTTCCTGATTTGTGGCTTTATAAGAAGTTTAAGAACTTACTAGAAATTAAACGTAGCTGTGAATAGTCTTTGAATCAAAATTAAATTGTAAACTAAAATTGCTAAAATAGATCAATGCATTGATTTCGTATAATTTCAATTCTACTCGATCTTAGTATGAAACTGAAGTCTGAAAGGTAGTACCTACTGCTACGATGTACAAAATACTGATTGTATACTCTGCTTGTTTTTCTTGGTGTTTTTGCACTTGCTATGTATAATTGTCGTCTATATTAGTATAATTTTAGTAAATGCTTTATTTATTTTCTGTGAAGTAAAGACAAGCCAACGGAATGAGATTATTTAGAAACCAGATTAAGAATATAGTCCTCCAGGGTTTTATGCAACTGTTCAGAACTCATGGTTCCCCTTTAGGACTAGCTCAATTCCCTCCCCATTCAACATTTTCAACTTTCTATTGCACAAATTTTAATAATATTATAAAATTAATAATAGCAAACATTAACAATTTAATCTTAAGTAATAATATAAAACTAAATAATACTATAAACATGCACAGACTTCATTGAGGAGAAAAAAGTTTGTTCCAAATAAAACCAGTGTTGCTGCACAGTTTTACTTCTGTAGCATAACATGTAGCTCTGGTAAAATTAGTAGTAATATAATATTCAGCAAACTTTTATCATAAATGATAATTATAATAGGTAATAATAATAACAGCTAACAAAAGAATAATTATAAAAAATGAATAACTGCTGATCAGGAGACAATTCTAGTTTTAATTTTGTTTGCTGTTGAATTTCTGATATGTAAATACTAGCAATGGCAACTGATGTAACAGGTTTTAAGTGATTCTGACGATATTTCAGTCCTGTGTTAGAACGCCTCTTACACAACTAGCCGACTTTCACTAGTGTTAGAATTCTTCAGAACCATTTACATTTAATTACATTAAACATGTAATGTTACATATGTGATACATTTAATTACACCATAATGTTACATGTGCTACATTTAATTACATTAAACATGTAATGTTACATTTAATTACACTGAAGCCCATGTTATCTCATTTGCTGCCATTTGCAAGTTGTGTACGTGATAGAAAATTGTTACACTATGCTAATTTAAAATCTGCAGAATAGAGTAGCTGAATATTTAAAGAATATTTATTAGACTTCAGTTGGGAAGCATTGATTGAACAAGAGTATGTGATTGAACATTTGGGTTCCTGTCAATGCACGTATTATTACGGCCAAACAAGTCCTTGTGATTCATTTCTGCCCACACATTACAGAGGCCAAGTGACTCAATGAAACGTTATTACTGCCAAGTGACTCACTGAAACTATTTTAAACATCGAGTTAAATTTCTTGAGTATTTGTTAACTGAGTACAAAGAGTTGCAAGTTATTTTTACAATATTTGATTGCTGGCAAATCTGAATTTTTAAGCTTGTATATTTATGTGAACTTTAAAATGTTTATCAGTGTTAATTGAAGGATAATTTTATACTGTAAGATATACAATAAATAAGATGAAGCATAATGGGAATTATCTTGATGACTATTGTTTCAATTATATTATTTCTTTATATTTTAATTATAATAAACTTAACTGTAACTATGTAAGAATCTCAATCAAGACTTTAACACAGTTTTGTTTAGCACATTCTTTTAATTCTTAGTTGCTAGATGATGGTACCACACAGACTAATAATAATAAATAATAATAATAATACAGTTCTTCGCTATTATTTTAATTTTTGTTTCTCAGGAATCGTCTACTTTGGGTAAAAATAATAATATAAGGGGAGATAGTTCTGAACTAATTTTATTTCTCAAGGGTTCACACGTACCTCAGGTTAGAAATAACAACAGAAGTAGAGATAATTTACATATTAGGCATTTGGTTGTCTACCTCTGCAGGTGAGCAGTTATGGTTGTCTTGGTGCAACCTAGTATGGGTAATGTAACGTTATCCAAGATAGTACGAGAAACGTAATGTAATGTAATCATGATCATGGGTCCACAAGTCTTAAGGAGTTTCTAAAGAGCCATGTAAACAAGTGTGTTCCTTTTATCTTGTTTGCCTCCTTTTTTATCCACCATGTAAAGTAAAGTAACATTAAAGGAATATGGAAGGTTTTTAGTTTACATCAAAGCTCTATCTGCTTGCTGTCATTTTGTTTCAAGTGTGTAACTGCTTGACTGTATTCGATGTAACTGCGTAATATCATTGCATAATTGGTATCAGTGTATAGTAAAATTAAATAAATAAATTACAGTGATTAGGTATTCAGTTTGTTGTTACTGATTATACCTTTGCAGTTAACCCAATGCATATCACGATGTGAAAATGAACCCTTTTGCCTATCAATTTGGTTTTGACTGAGCACCTGTGAATAAGCTGGTCCCCATGACGAGGCTTTCGTCAGGCGTTGTAGAAATCTTGGGATTATGATTACGATTGCAAATGCATTTGCAAAACGGGCAGAACCTGGGTTAGAGGTAGGATAATGCAAGCCTGCAGTTATAAGTGCACATTTATATGGGGCCTGTTCAAGAAAACAAAAAATCAAAATCAACAGTTAATCTGCTCTATCAGTATTTTACTTAAATGTACAGTTTCATTACCTCAAATACAATAAAAGGTAGATACAAAAAGTCGAAGCAGTAAACTTAGTATGGCATTCATGCATGGTCATACCTTAGTAATAGCGGGTCTGATCCATGCCCAATGTTGTGGGGCCAACATCTATCCCCTTCCCATCTTTCCTTCTTATAAGTTACATTTAATTACATTAAACATAATGTTACATATGTTACACTTAATTACTGTTACATTTATGTTATGCTTTTCTGGTTCTCAAGTATTGTCATTGTTATTATAATAATGATGATAATAACTTTATTATTATCATTATTATTATTATTATTATCCAAGCAGTTATTATTGTTATTATCCAAGGCAGGAATGATCAATCAGGAGTTTAAAAAATTTCAAGAGAAAACAGACACAACTGGAATGGCTAAATTATTACTATTATTATACAGCATAAAAGTAATAAAAGTAATTTTTTACAAGATAATTGCAAGAACAAATGTAAAATATTTGGCAGGACACAACCATTAGTATCCTCCCACTCTAAATACCAAGTGCCAAATATCCCCACTATCCCAGAAGGATCAAAACCTTTAAAAGTAATTTACCATCCTTCCGCATGGCCGTCTGTCTATTTACTTACCAGACCTTTACAATTCAACCTGAATGTGACCCAAATTGCTACATCGGTTATATATTGATTTAGCACCTGTGAACAAGAGGTAGTAGTCATGACCTGGTTTTCTGGGCGCTTACGAAATTCAGAGTTTACGATTACCATAATCGTAATCAAAAACTTGAGATTTCTACAGTGCCCAATGAAAGCTAAGTCGTGGGAACCAGCTTATGCACAGGCACTCAGTCAAAACAAAATCGATGGGCAAGAAGGGTTCGGTTCCAGGTCAAGATCCAAGAGTCAGGCAGTCAGGCAGATTACAGTGCAATTAAAAAAAACAAACTTCAGCCGGAATATGAAAGATAAGCCAAAATGTCCATTACAAACCACATGTTACAAAAAGACTGTCAGCATGTTAAAATATCTCTTCTTAAACGATACAAAATAAAATTCCATATGTGTCAGTACACATAACAACATATGCTTTAAACCTGTCAAATAAATAATTCACAGGAAGTTAACTAAGTGTTTTTCAAAATAGTTATATACTACACAGGGTGTAAATTGTTAAATGTGCTTCAGTGTTATCTCTTCTCTAGACAGAAGCAGTAGGCTCACTGACTTCTTTCACAGCAAAATTTTCCTTGGCTTTCAACAAGGAAGTTGTTAACAAAACGGTTTTGAAATAGTTCTATGCTTCCAGCTGTGTTTTGAAGCTTTGTTTTCACTAAGCAGATCAGTGTAACTTAAAAGTGAAACTTTCGTTGGCTTTCAAATCATGTGCCAAATCATACACCATGACAGCACATTTATAAATTAGGTTTCAAGGTTAACTGACGGTAGTTACCGGCACCAGTGACACTAAATACAGTAGCCACTGATAGGCAAAATATCTGCAACAAACTGTGAACCAGCAACTAATGGAAATTATTCTTTCACAACTCTGCTAGGTCTCGACCTTACTGTCAAACAATAAACACCAAAACTGACCAAAAACATTGCAATTCGGAGCTTGAATTGGTTCAGAATGTTGGAATAATTTCAGCAAAACTGTTTCATGGGTGAATTTTTTGTCCCAGTTTCTTCTTTCCATTAGGAGAATATTTTATTCTTTAATAAAGTTCTAGTTTACTCCCTGTCAACTGTTAGAAACTGACTCACACACTGATAGTTCAGGTGAGCTACTTTTTCTCATTATTTACTCTGACCGAGTCAGACTTCACAGTTCAAGCATTCATAAAGCACACTAATCAAGTTTGTGCATAGAATATACGGCCATAAATGACATCAATTTGTGAACAACACTTAGAAAATTGAAAGGCATACGGTCAGTAATATAAGTGTAGAAATTACAACACAGCTTGCATAGGACTAAAACGTAGATGTAAATGAAGCTGTGAAACTTTGTATTTGAGAACCTCAACAAGTTTACTACACACGAGCTGGACACGAGACCAGATTAGAGACAGCTGCCAAACATGTCGTGGAAATGCTGCAGAAAGGGGCACACCACAGATGGTGATGATGACGATGATGATGATGAGCAGATATACTCAAATGTAAGACTTTGGGAGGGGCCTTCCTTTGCAGAATTTTGGGCACAAGTCCCCAGTAACTGCAGTCACCCCAAGTACATAGTTACACCACTGGGGTCATATCAGGTGACAAACAGCTTCAAATGCAACGGACAAAATCGAAACTCAAGACCTGAAAGGTTGGCAAAGTGTCAGTGGCGTTTGAAGCTTATAGAAAATATGTCACTGACGTTTGAACACTGGCTCAACACTCATTGCACATGATCAAATTGGCATCAATTACAGCTTTAAATACAGGAAAAATGGGCATGAGGACATATCACTCTACATTGCACAAAAACAGCGTGTATTACTAGTCCATTCTTTATCAGTCAGACTGGGTATGCATGGCTGAATGACTGAAGCTTCAGTCACAATCGATCTGGGCCAAATCTTATCACAAATAACCTAAACTTTGGGCACAAGTCCCCAGTAACTGCAGTCACCCCAAGTACATAGTTACACCACTGGGGTCATATCAGGTGACAAACAGCTTCAAATGCAACGGACAAAATCGAAACTCAAGACCTGAAAGGTTGGCAAAGTGTCAGTGGCGTTTGAAGCTTATAGAAAATATGTCACTGACGTTTGAACACTGGCTCAACACTCATTGCACATGATCAAATTGGCATCAATTACAGCTTTAAATACAGGAAAAATGGGCATGAGGACATATCACTCTACATTGCACAAAAACAGCGTGTATTACTAGTCCATTCTTTATCAGTCAGACTGGGTATGCATGGCTGAATGACTGAAGCTTCAGTCACAATCGATCTGGGCCAAATCTTATCACAAATAACCTAAACTTCAGTCACAATCAGCCTAGAAGGCAAATACTTGTCGAGAACAATTTAACTTGAATCATAATTAGCATGGGCAAAATCTTAACTTCAATCATAATTAATCTAGGCCAAAGCTTATCAAGAATGACTCAAACCTTCACTAACAATCAGACGGGGCAAAATACTAACAAGAAGAACTTCTGAGACTGAGACCTATTTCTTAGAGCAAGACCTATTTCACACATCACGTCCTAATTACTGGACCTAATCACTTCCTTGATCAAAATCTCATCACTAGGTCAAGATTTATATCCTTAAAAAGGTAATTGGAACAACACACCCGTATAGAAACTCCCCGGAAATGTGCCAGAACTGCGATCCCAGGGTTAAAGAATCTTTTGGCCAACGCACAATCAAGATTGTGGCAATCCAACAAGAAGACGCCTTTCTAACCTACCATCAGTTCAGAAACCACAGACAGAAGGTAAGCAGAGTCAGCCTACCCAAGGTATAACCATGCTCAGCATAGCTTAACTTAACTTCACTGTCCCTGCCAGTGGAACAGCGGAACCCACCATAGCTTCTGGTTTCTCTGACCCATCATACAAACTCACCGATGCTCCACCGCTTGCAATTTCTGCTTCGGCCTTTCACTCAAAACATTCCTCTTCCACAGATCCTATCCTGACACCCCTTCTTCCTCTTACCTGTCACTCCTCTCCAACCCCAAACATCACCCACCGTAGCTGCCACGCTGTCTCCCTGCCTGACTCTTGGATCTTGACCTGAAACCGAACCCTTTTGCCTATCGATTTTGTTTTGACTGAGCGCCTGTGAATAAGCTGGTCCCCACGGTGCGGCTTTTGTTGGGCACTGTAGAAATCTTGGAATTATGATTACTATTACGATTATCTGACTTAAAGGATTCTGACCAGGCTTTTATAGTGGATTATGATTTTCACTACAGTTTTACTTGAAGCAACAATCAACTGATGTTTTAAGCAACACGTAAACATCACTACAGAAGTCACTAGATTCGTTTAGACTGGATATAATACACAGAACCAAAAATCTAGTTCACCTTATATTTCAATCCTGCTCACCCACATTGCCTTGCCCAACAGACAGTTGTATCGAATTTAAGCAAGACACTTACACCTAAGATGATCACCATCTGGGCTGTATCGATCATGCCCCAGATTCAGACACAAACACATGACCAAGTATGCGATAAATCTTCACAACCCGCAATAATTCAATAACCCAAAGCCACCATTGAACATCCACTCGTGTAAATGAAGCTTACGCATTTTATTAAAATCTGTACAAGGCTATAAGTCAGAGAGAAAAAGAGTTAATAATTATAAGACGATTTATAGAGTGCCATAGTAAGTTGCGTCAACAATGCCCAACAATTGACAATAGTATCATACACCTCCAGCCTACAACCTACAACAAGAGCTCTTTCAAGTCAATGTTGATAAACTACTACTACCACCAAACACCTGTGTTTGCAAGATATACAGTTTAAATGCATCCAATGCTGTCAGAAGCCCCTCTTGCTAAAGATATGCAATTCACGTCACCTCTTTTGCTAAAGATACACAATTCACGACATCCTCTAGTTAAAGATGCACAATTCACATCACCTCTCTTGTTAAAGATATGCAATTCACAACACCCCTCTTCTTAAGATGCACAATTCACATCACCTCTCTTGTTAAAGATACACAATTCACGACATCCTCTAGTTAAAGATGCACAATTCACATCACCTCTCTTGTTAAAGATATGCAATTCACAACCTTGTTACAGATACACAATTCACAACACCCCTCTTCTTAAGATGCACAATTCACATCACCTCTCTTGTTAAAGATACACAATTCACGACATCCTCTAGTTAAAGATGCACAATTCACATAACCTCTCTTGTTAAAGATACACAATTCACAACACCCCTCTTCTTAAGATGCACAATTCACATCACCTCTCTTGTTACAGATACACAATTCACAACACCCCTCTTCTTAAGATGCACAATTCACATCACCTCTCTTGTTAAAGATACACAATTCACGACATCCTCTAGTTAAAGATGCACAATTCACATAACCTCTCTTGTTAAAGATGAACAATTCACACCATCTCTCTTGTTAAAGATGAACAATTCACATCACCTCTCTTGTTAAAGATGCACAATTCACATCACCTCTCTTGTTAAAGATACACAATTCACATCACCTCTCTTGTTAAAGATGCACAATTCACAACATCCCTCTTCTTAAGATGCACAATTCACATCACCTCTCTTGTTAAAGATACACAATTCACATCACCTCTCTTGTTAAAGATGCACAATTCACATCACCTCTCTTGTTAAAGATGCACAATTCACAACACTCTCTCTTGTTAAAGATATGCAATTCAAAACACTCTCACAAAACACTTGAACAAAGACACCTCAACATCTAAAGACACTGAGAACTCAGTGCACAGCACCTTTGACTAGAGGCCCACCTTTGTTTTTCATTCTACACTAAATCTCTGTTAAATGTTCCACTTTCAGCGCCAGCTCAAACAATATATTCAGCTGTGAAAATCTGTGGATGTGTTGATCTGTTTGGACCTTCAGAACAGCCACACAGGCTGTCCTTCTGGGAGGATCTTACAAGGTGCTTATCAGTGTTCACATACACACCTCCATACATACGTACATACATACATAAATCCATACTGATCATACATACACACATAGATAATACAAAGATATATATATATACACATGCTTACATATTACATACATGTACATACACAGTTTATGCATGCAAAAACTGTCATGCAAAGGAAGTCACATGATTGGATGTATATACCCTTTAAACCATTTCTGGCGCCAGAACCAAACACAGCAGGCGATCAGGTGACACAACAACAGTCTCGTTGGCAAAAACCATGACAGAAGATCTGTCAGTTTAAGCACAAGCACGCCCCACATCACATCAACCACTTCAAAATCTTACGTTGCTTTCCAACAGATTATCAGTTTGACATGTTACACTGATATTTCGAGTAGACAGTGACATAGTAACAGGGAAGTCGGTAATAATGTGGGAAAATCTGCCATAACAACACCAAAAGCAATTGTAATGGTTTCAACATTGCCCCAGTGGTGCATCAAAAACATTATTGTTCGCGCTTACTGGGTGTACATTTTAAACTTTTCTACCATGTACACAGATGTGAAAGGCGGATTTATTAATATAGGAATACATGCAGAACAACAAATTAGAGAATAAAATCATTAAAATATGACTTAAATATCCACATGGAAAATCTTGGCTCCTAGGTAATGTAATAAATTCATAGTTCTATACAAATGTTACAGTACAAGCTCAAACCTACCATTGCACTCTAATTTATTTCTTGGCCAATCAGTCTCAAAGTCCAATGTTATTTTGTTAATAAAAACAAGTTACTAAAAGCTAGTGATACTGGGGTCAATGGTTAAACACTCAAGTAAAACTGATCAATGTCTAAAAGTCTTGCCCAATATCAACAAACGTCTCAGTGATAAATACCGTAAGCACAAAAAGTGCAGAACAGATTGAAGATAAGGGGTATAACTCCTCTATAACTCCCCCTTAAAACAAGACCAAGTAACGTAAAGTTACTGCCTCACCTATTACGCACCTTTATCAACAAGTTATGACTAAAGGTGGAAGGATCTTCAGGCAAAAGCAAAACGTGAAACCTGAAAACTATTTCCCACACTTAACCAACTGCAATCTGGTCTAAATATCGTGGCCTGGCTGACTGGCGATATACCTTGGTTTGGGCACACATACACTTCATGTGGGAGAAACCATGCTGGTTACCTACACAAAAACGCATCGAGTTCAGATCATAATCTTATGCAGAACTGTCTTGCAGGTTGTGTTCCATCTTATCTCAAGGAGCTATGCCGCTCAGTGTCATCCCTTCCTTACCACAGAACCCTTAGTTCTGCTGTGCAGTGTTCCCTGGCTGTCCCACCGGCAGCCAACCTCCACTGTCCAACACAGAAGCATCGCTGCAGTCGGCCAAACTTTCTGAAATAAGTAGCCTAGCAACCTGAGACGTGAGCTCCTTGGCCTCTCTTTGCCTTTTCTGTAAGCACTTCAAAATCATTCTATTCGCACATGGTTTTATGTATTCAGGAGGAGAATACCTCTGAGGAGTGGTGCTACATAAATTAATGATTACAATTACAATTCACCAACTGATCAGCCCTTTCATGCAAGTTACAAGGGCTGAATCTGAATTTTAAATTTAACATGAGACAGTGTGATTTTCAACCTAGAACGCAGAAGTGAATAGGAAAATGCATTCTGCCACTGTGCAACAGCGCTAATAAAATGCAATCACCAACAGTTCACGCCCATTGCTGCCTTTGGATCATTAAGAGACCTGGCTTATCTACAAATATCATACCTGGAAAAGTACCGATCTTCGTCGTTTTACGTTAATCGACGGGGCTCACGTACAATCCAAAACCCACAACCGGACGACTGGCTTCTGGTACATGTTTAAGTTCTACGTCATTTTCTTGCGCTCCTCTGATTTCCGTTTAATATAAGATCCAAACTCATCGTGCATTTCCAGGAAAGTCCTCAAATGCTTGCTCTCTCTCGCCGGAACTAGCGCTGGAACTAGCGCTGGAACTTGCACTGGTGGTGCAACAACTGGATCAACAGCCAGATCGCCACTTTCTCTCGGATTAAACGGGTTTTTACGTCTCGACGTCGCCAACTTCTTTACTGAAGTCGAAACCTGTCCCTTCGCTTTCACCGAAGACGACTGCAGCTCAGCTGTCACACGGCGGCTCATGCGGTGATTCGCGGCATTCAATTCGTCCATCTGACGCTGGAGTTCTTCAACGGCACACTTCATGTAGTCATAGCTGGCACAGGCAAGAACCTGCATCCACTCCTCCATCTCCTCCTGCGACTCGGCCGCAAGAACATAAGTCCTGGCTCCGGACCCAAGAAACGTCAATTCGAACGAGAACTTATCCGTGTTTTCAGCCAGCTCGATGGAACAACCCTCAAGGACGATGACGCCGATCGGTTCCGAGTCGCCCTTCTTGTCAAAGTAGAAGAGCAGGTTTCCCTTCAGCAAGAACCATCGTTTCTGGAACGACTTGTTCAGCTCACCGCGTTTGTTCAAGTAACCCTGTTTGTCAATTGTCGCTGAACCATTCGCAAATGTCATCAGATGGCGCTCGTTGATCTTCATCTTCAATTTCAGAAACCATTCTGAAGTAAGGAAGCAAAGAAGTGAATGTAAATGTACACGTTTTTCTATGGCAACTGTATGGCCTAGATCCTTCTCATTTTTCAATTAATTAATCGGGTGAGATCCTGTTTGAATGGGTGCCACGTCGTCTAAGGTCCCTGTGCACGGGCTGTGCTAGCCCGAGGTTCAAATCTCTGTAATAAGCCAAGACCAGGACGCTAACTGGCATCCTCAGAGGCACCTTGACGTATGCGTTAACCAATGTAGCTTACCAAGTCAGTAAGTAAGTAGGGAAGCAATCGAAACCCAATATCCTGGCACAAACCATTAATGGGTTTATTACGAGAAATACAGCAAACATATTTTAAATATTTATGCCCAACTACTTAATCATTTGCTGACCTTCATCTTCAATATCACAAACATTCCTTAAGCAAGTAAATACATAAGTAGGAAAGTATTTACGGTGGGTTGTATTTAGCTGAAAGAAATGGGAAGGCGACGGACTACATGAATCGCGGTAAGATTTCTTGCATATGCGGTACTTCATTTAGTTTTGAATGGAAAGCCTGAGGAATAATAAATAGAGGGGCTCGAGACGAATAATGGTGGGTGAACGACAGCAGCGGCGGAGGAACGCGTGAGCTGGAAAACTTGTTGGTCCTTTGCAATATTTTAAACAGTACGTCTGATGCAACAAACTCACCACAAAACGATGGTAACCAGACGAACTATGATAGAATCGCCAGTGCAAATAAGCAGCTCTAACGCCCGCCCACCGCCCCCATTCCGATAGTAGTGAATGTCCAACGTTTCTATTCTAAATTACGCATACACGATCATTCAGATCATTCGGGCGTTTTAAAACTGCAATACCGATTAAAATATCAACGCGCGTTTCAAGCTGATCTCCTAAACACTGGTAATGAAAGAAAAATCTGGACGATTGTGCCTCTTAAAACCGAAGTTCAAATATAAACAAATATAGTTCGTGACAACTTCCGGGGCGCGTTCGTTTGCGACCCGCAGAATGGATCTAGAACAGATCTGGCTATTGGCAACGCATTTCTTTCATTGCTAAAGCATTCAAAGGATCAAAGCCTGTTACTTCGAAGACTGATGAATAAGATAAGGGCTAATCTTATCTGAAACTAATACCCTCTGCGTTTCTTAAGCGCCAAACAGTATGGGAAAAGCCCAATTCATGCATGCTTATGTCACCAGAGCTAACCTAGGCCTCACGCACTTTAGCCTACTCATTAGGCCTATTGGCTTTCCATTTTAGACTCTCTAACGCTCGTAAGATAGGCCTACAAGCACAGCCTACGTGCAACAAACCAAACAACATTAATAAGCCTAAAAGTCTGTTTTTATGACATGCAGCGTTTAGGCATATGCGATAATAAGGCCTACATAACAGGTAGGCTAATAGGCCTATAATTTAAGCCAGGGATAGGCCTACACGTGCCCCCAAAGAACTGCAGTAGGTCCTATCTAAGTCATTGTATGCCATGGTCATTTAGGAGCCCAAGAGTAAAACTTCAGTAAATGACGGCTGGAAAGGAGAAGCGTGCAAAGAGACAATTATTTGCCAGGGACATAGGTTTGTGCCTAGGCCTACCTGAGCCGCTTTAAGTAAGTAAGTAAGTAAGTAAGACTGCCTGTGAATAAGCTGGTTTCCTTGACTTAGCTTTTTTGGGTGCTGCAGAAATCTCGATATTACGATTACTGTAGCGGCACATACTGAGCTAGCAAAATATCCCCTCGCATGCAAATTAGCTTCTTTTATGAAAATTAGCCCCTTTTATGCAAATGAACTCCTCTATAAGGCGCCGGGTTAGAAGGGAGAAGAAGTGAAGAAAACGGGGGAGAAGAGAAAGGAAATCGATAGAACACGAAAGAAGTCGCGTTCTTTCAGTTCGTAGCGATCCGGGTGCGATTATGGTTCAGATTTTAATGTTGAATCAGCTTCGGATAAGGAGTGTTCGAGTAACAAATCGATAAAAATCGAACTTCGATGACTTGGTTGACGAACTGTCTCCTCATATACCACGGTAGCCTTACCCACCAGGGCTTCAACTCGCTAGAAAGTCGTCCAGGTAATTCGAAGTCCTACCAGCTACCTTGTCGGAACTGAGGAGTTCGACGGCCCAGCTGTCGACTGGTAAAGGAGGACAGGGAGGAAGGAGGAGGATCGTAATCGCAATCTAGAGATTTCTACAGCGCCCAACAAAAGCCACGTCACGGGGACCAGCTTGTTCACAGGCGCTCAGTCAATACAAAATCGATAGGCAAAAGGTGTTCGGTTCAAGGTCAAGATCCAAAAGTCAAGCAGAGAGACAGAATCGCTATATTACGATCACTGTGAGTACATCGGAGGACTAGCCGTTTACTTCCAACCGGTAGCAATTGATGGACTTGCTGCCTGTTTAGTTACAAATTAGTAACAACGATAAAAAGTATCTCAGTCGTGATAGGTGAACATAGGGCTCTGGAGTGGAAAGTGGATCTACAGTTCTGCTTCCGGTAGTTTGTTTACCGATATTCACGAAAACAAGGAACACTGCGACATAGTTTTCATATGTTTAGTGCCACAACGCAGTAGGTCATATCTAAGTCATAGCAAAGCCCACCTTCACATATACACCACCTAGCGGACTGATGTGCGACATTCCTCATAAAGACGATGCCACAGTTTGATCCCTAATGGGTCTAGTCTATCGCAGTAGCTGTTACTGCGAAGTGTTCTTGTGCAGATGCTGTATATGGCGTTTCATATTCGACGAGATGTTGAAACGACGATCACATTCGGGGCACTGATACGGTTGCTCCCTTGTGTGAATGCGTAGATGGCGCTGCAGGTTGGCGTTACGAGGGAATTCCTTGGAGCAGTAGGTGCACTCGTAAAGCCGTCTGTTAAAATCTGGACCTCTTGATGTCTCCGGTGGAGTCGAATGTTCCAGGCGAACACTCTCGCGCATTGGTGGCGAATCTTCCTCGTTTACGGAAACTATCGATTCTTGAGTAGTCACCGACTCTAGCTTGACCTTGACCTTGAGTTTGACAGAATCGGGATCCTCCAGGAGGCGAAGTTTTTTCTCTGGGGTTTCAGATGTTTTGCCTGGATCCGTCTTCTTCAAAATGTCGGTTAATACTGGTTTCGCTTCTGGCGTTTCTTCCCTCTTTCGTTTCATGAGGAATGAAGGAGAAGAGTATGAAGAGGAGATGGTGGTCTGGTTAACTTCGGATAACGTTGTTGGCGTCACATCTGGTTGTTTCGCCGAGGAAGAGGAAATGAAGGGCATCTGAATGGTCGTAGGCCTTGAAGCAGACGTCACGCGTGAAGCAGGGGGATTTGTCAGAGGCAAAGGGGGAAACGCAGAACCGAAGGGCATGGGGTAATTAAGCAATTGTCCCGTTTTGGGAGCATAGTTTAGATATCCGTTCAGCTGTGGATGCAGAGCACGATCAGAAAATGCACTCAGGTACAGATGAGGCATCGTTCCACTTAGGGCAAGTTCAGGGAATGCATTTCCGGTTAAGGTAGCTCTAGGAAATGTAGTTCCAGCGAGACTAGCTGCGAGTAAGTTAGTTCCGATGAACGAAACTCCTGGGACGGTAATTCTGGTAAAAGGATCTCCTTGGACGGTAGTTTCGATGAAAGGACCTCCTGGAACGGTAATTCCGGTGAAAGGAACTTCGGGGATGGTAGTTCCAGCGAGTGTAGCTCCGAGGATGGTACTTCCGGTGAAGGGATTTCCGGGAATGGAAGTTCCGGTGGAGGTAGCTCCGATGGCAACAGTTTCCGGAAGGTTCGCTCCGTACAAAGGAAAAGGCACGATGAGCTGTGAATTTGATGCCGTCGGTTGACTATGCACTTCGAAAGGTCCGTTACAGCGGAAGCCAGGCGGATCGAACCGGAAGCTTGAGTTGGTCTGATCGTCACGGACGGCTCGAGACATTGTACCGATCGCTCGAGGAGTCGTGAGCTGCATATTGTGTAGGATTTCATGTTCGACGCGGTGATCGTTCCTCCAGTGGCGACAGAGGTTCGAATACTGCGTGTATCTCCTGAAACACAGCACGCACGTAACGCTCTTTACGGCACTGTTGTGAACGTGACTGTGCTGCTTCAGCGAACTCTGTCTGTCGAACGCCTTTTTGCAAGAGGAGCAGCGAAACACTTGACCATTCGGCGATATATCGGCTGCGTTAGATGCTTCTCCGGACTGTTCGCTACCAGGAGCAGTTGATTTGCCTTGAACTGCTTCATCCCAGACTGTGCCTTCCCTGACCTCCATACGACCCTCTGAGTTGTTTGTTGCGTCCAGTTTGCACCGGAGCTGAAAATCAGAACGAAGCTGGTTTTAATTTAAATCCTTAAGACAATCATCTCTTAAAATTTTAATCCGAAATAAATGGCAGTCATCTCTTTAAATCTTCTTCAGGATTTTAAAGAAATAATTAGTCAGAATTGCTTACTCAAAATCTAATTTAATCGTTTGAATGGTGTAACTGGTCAGATGGGTTGCATTAGAATTCAGCCTTTGTAATTGAACACATGAGCAAAAGGAGGTAGCAGTTGAGTATGTGTGACAACCAACCATTGAGAAAGCAATCACTTTTGTAATACCCTCAACTAAACCTGCAATCCTGTACCCTTAAAGGTAATGGCGGATAACCGGTGACAAATATGTCCCTAGATCGCTTACAGACATAAGTTGTCTATGTTACAACACGCGCAAAGAAGAAAAACAAATGCGTGTCTCAATATTTTCACAAAATGTCATTTTTTGCTGGCATATAAACCGATAAGCAAGGATTAGACACGATACCGTGTTCAAGGGTTTGACAACTGCGCCTGGTAAGCAAAGAACTGCACATGCACTCCTACCCAAAGACGACAACCCTGTCCCGCTGTAACCGAATTAAATGTTGCCCAATTCAAATCCAAAAGATGTCTAAGATTAATCCATAGATTGCAAGAGCAGGCGATATGAAAATGGCCTTCACTTAACGGTTCTTCAGGAATCGTCAGGAGCTTGTCGCTTCTGACTGGTTTATCTTAAATTTATGATTACAGTTACAAAGTTCCATTAATTTCATTCACTGCATTGTGTCCCACCTCAATCTAGTCCTATCGCTATGTATGAATCCGGTCGAAATCAATGAGAGCAGGTCCGAATGAATCAGGTCAGGGTGTCTAAACAGCGTGACACTATTACATAAGATATTCTTTGTTGTGTACACGCAGATCATAGACCTGTTAAATGGTAAATCCCCGGATGCATTCATTTGCGCCAATCGCCGTTTCACCGAAGAACGGCGTTTATGATTCTACTAATTGCTCAGCAGTCGCATAAGCACGTGAATTTGGCGACTGATGTCATAGAAGAAGATGGCAGAGTGGTAACAGTGCAACAGGTCACCCTGGATCGAAAGCTACGCTTTCCAATTAGGGACTATATGGATCAATAGATGTTCCTATAATTATCCTTAAACGATTTCACCATGCACTCTGTGCATCAAAGAAACTAGGCCTACACTTTGATTTCTATCTCCCACATTGATTCGCAGTCGGTTTAGAACCCGCCGGACGAATACAGGATCAAGAACAATACCAAACTCAGTCGCGTAGATTCACTTGCGGCGCAAGGTTTTCCGACAAGATGAAGCCAGAAGCTTCCAAGGAAACCAGATCAATCATCAGTTCTTGACAAAAACCGTATGCTGCATTATTAGGCTGTTATTATTAGTCAGATAAATAATTTTATCGCTTTATTCTATAAATTCATGTCACTAGGGCGGAGAGCTTGCTTGCGAAATGAGAAGAGAAAGAGGTAGTTCCCAGAAGCCAAACGCGGAGAGCTTGCTTGCGAAATGAGAAGAGAAAGATAGTTCTGCGAAGCCAAATGTGATGGATTATACAAATGTGAACCGGTGCATGTGTCAAAGTACGGAAACCAGATGTAGGCTCATCTACATACTAAACACTGAAGCCAATATAGACAACACAGATTTACACGGCATTGCATTATATCCCCAAGAAAGCTCATTCACAGGCCTATGTACTGTAGTGATTTCAATACAGGATCCAGATTTTTAAAATCTGTGTAGTTGATAAAGACCATTAAGAATTACTAGAAGTTAAGAAGCTTAATTGAGCGACTCCTGTAATCTTTAGATCCTGATTAAGGCATCAAACTTTGGAGTTTGCCCAGTTAAAAGACAATCCACTGAATTTAAAGATAGTCCACAGTCCATTATCAAGTTTGCGTTTTAAATTCATGACATTTTTTAGAAGTTCGAATTCAAACTTCAAAAATTATAAGTAGAAAAAGCCATTGGAGTTATTTTATAATACTTTCAGTTTGATCCTGTTTAACAAAATAATCTACTACATCTTCCTTTTAAAATTAGGTATAAAAATGACGAACCGCAATAACAGAGCATCGACAAAAGTAATCATCAAAATACGAGACTTACCTAAAGCTCTTATTTTCAACTATGTTCCGTGAACACTTTTGACGAATATCTGTTTATTCCTCGGTGTAAGAAAAGTGAAAAGGAGAATTGCCTTCTGCTGGAGCCAAACTTCGACTGAAGACGACAAGTGGAACTATCCGACCTTATGACAAACTGACGTGACTTCTGCAACGATGAAACTTCGATTGATGGCCACCGGACTATCACAGTCTTATAAAGTTCTCCATTCAAGGCTTAGGAGTTGTAGTAGATATTGACACCAGACAGTGACTGAATAGCAGCGCGAATATAACAATCGCGGCAGCTTCCAGTGTTAGCCGTGTCTTGGCCTATTAGTTCTATTATTCTGATCTTCCGACTTGAATTCATGTTCAAAGCTATACGCATAAATAAACAATGCGAAATGATACTTCTGAATGGTCAATCTACCCGTCAACCCCAAAACAAGGAGCCCCAGCGAACATCGGATGTGAGAGGGTTTAATCAAATAAGGAAGCTTATCTTAGGGGGTTCGTTTGAGCGCTGCAGAATTATTTCGACATGAATTAGATGTATTCCTGATACGACGACTCCCCAGTTTCGGTTGCCCTCAACTGAGCCATAATTCGTCGAACATTTGTCTATTTACCCTAAGGCTTATAGGTTATAACGGATTTAACCAACGTCTTCTGTTCGGAAGATCTGTATGTCTGCCGACACAATTTGCAACTGTCAACACAACGCCTTTCCGCTAAACTGACACGATATGCGATAATTCTAACAAATTATTAGATGCTGATTTTATTTTGTAATGAAGTTTAAGCGTCAAATCAGATAGTTGACCTATAAGCCCCAGACCTTGGATTGTATTGCGCTATTGGGTGTAGTGAAACGAAGAATGTAAAGACGCGCTAGAATGTCTTAATTGTATAGGTTTAACTTTGTTATAACACGATATAAATTCCATGAAAACGATGTTAGGATAATAATTTGATGTTCTAACGATATGGTACAGGGATATTTAGTCAGGGTGCGATGTGTGGGTCTGAATAGTGCAGGGAAGGGCCTTACGACGAGTCCTCCATACTCTTAAATGCCTTTTTCAGTCTACTGTTTCTTCACGACGCTTTTAATCATCTGTCAATTCGTACAACTTTTCAGGCCGCATTTTCTACCGGTTTTCGCTCGTAATCACCTGACAACCCTTTAGCAAACTTTTTTTTAAACAATGTTTTGCCGCAATATTCGCTATGATGAATTTTCGTTTACCATGATTTCACACTTATGGAATTAGACCAATGATAATTTATTAAAATACGCCATGAATTAGTAATTATTTGGGCTGTGTAAGTTTCGTAGATCTATCTGTTAGATCTGGTTGCCTAATTATTCTACGCCAAAGTATGCTCATATTGAAAATTGTAATATCCTTAAATCCGTTGCAACTTGCAATATCATACAGGCTAATTGTTTCCAGCCTATGTTGCGCTTCACACATTACTACATGTTAGGCTTTAGAAGTTCTCAAAGATAAATGGGTAGATGGAGAGATAAACAGACAGACATATGGACATACTCCACACACAGTCACCCGTCTAAATACTAACCCGTTTCAATATTGCTTAACTTCACTGCGCCGTCAAGCGACGTATAAACAACACGTGACTAATAACCACCACGAACTATTAAGCCAACTATTAGAAAGCTGCGGCGAACAGTAGGCCCATCACACACTCTTAAGGGCCAACATTTTGGAATGATGATTATTCTTCGGAATAGGAGCATGCAAGAGTTTATTCTAAACGTATTATGACCACAGCTGGTCATAATAAAAATGTCATAAAAAATTTGGAAAAGAGCACGGTTTCACTGGATAATTTCTAACTTTGCCATCATTAAGCAATAAATATGCAAGAGAATATCTCGCTATGAACGCTAATATGAAAATGATCTATATCATTGACGAAGGATTCTGTTAACAAATGTATATTTATGTTGTAGGCATATTATAGACTATAAAATCGGGTGGTTTGGTAAGTATTCGCTTAATTAAGGAATAAATTTATAATATTCATAAAATTGTCTCTCAATGCATTATATATTTTTTTAGTAAACTGAATATCATAGGATGGTTTTAACGTCTTTAATAACAGAACAGTATGGCTTATTTATAGAAACAAGGTATAATCATATCTTAGTGCAGAATGTTACCTGCACAGGTAGCACTAGATTTAAGGTGCGCTACACTTCTGCTTCCCAGAGTTTTAAACCAGTATTTACGAGCACGAACAATAATGAGTCATTATTTTCACGAGAATCTGTCCCTGTTTATTGTCACAACGCAAAACCTAAGTCATAGAAATGCCTACAGTATCTTCACACATAGGCTACTCCACCTAGCGGACTGATGTGCGACATTCCTCATAAAGACTATGCCACAGTTTGATCCCTAATGGGTCTAGTCTACCGTAGTAGCTGTTACTGCGAAGTGTTCTTGTGCACATGCTGTATATGGCGTTTCATATTCGACGAGATGTTGAAACGACGATCACATTCGGGGCACTGATACGGCTGCTCCTTGGTATGAATGCGTAGATGGCGCTGCAGGTTGGCGTTACGAGGAAATTCCTTGGAGCAGTAGGTGCACTCGTAAAGCCGTCTGTTACCATCTGGACCTCTTGATGTCTCCGGTGGAGTCGAATGTTCCAGGCGAACATTCTCGTGCAGTGGTGGCGAATCTTCCTCGTTTACGGAAACTATCGATTCTTGAGTAGTCACCGACTCTAGCTTGACCTTGAAATCGATTTTGACAGAATCGATATTCTGTGGTTGGCGAGACCTTTTCTCTGGGGTTTCAGATGTTTTGCCTGGATCCGTCTTCTGCAGAATGCCGGTTAATTGTGGTTTAGTTTGCGGTTTTACCTCCCTCTTCCGTTTCGTGAGGAATGAAGGAGAAGAAGAGGAAGAGAAGGAGGAGATGATCGTGGTCTGATCATTTCCGGATGACGCATTTTGCGTCATATCCGGTTGTTTGGCGTCAGAAGTGGGGATGGGGAGCATCTGAACGGTCGTAGGCCATGAAGCATGCGTCGGTTGTAAATCATGGGGTTTTATTTGTGGCATTTGGCCGAATGACGGAGGCATAAACCCGAGGGGCATGTAATACAGTCCCGTTGGTGGAGCAAGGCTTGGATATCCGTTCAGCTGTGGACATGGAGCACGTTGAGAAAATGCACCGAGGAACAGTTGAGGCATCGTTCCAGCTAAGATATACTGAGGGAATGTATATCCATTGAGGGCACATTGAGATAATGTAGTTCCGATGAAGGCGACTCCAGGGAATGAAGTCCCGGGGAATGTAGAACCGGTTCCGTTGAAGTTAGTTCCGGGTAAGTTAGTTCCGGGTAAGTTAGTTCCGGGTAAGTTAGTTCCGTTGAAGTTCGCTCCGGATAAGGTAGTTGCGCACAAAGGATAAGGCACAGTTGGCCGTGAATCCGATGCTGGCGTTTGACTCGCCATTCCGCGTAGCCCGTTGTGGAGTAAGCCAGGAGCATCGTGGCGGAAGTTGGAATTGGTCTGATGGTCACGGAAGGCTCGGGGCTTTGTACCGATAGCTCGAGGAATCGTGGTCTTTATCTTGCGTATGATTTTGTGTTCAACGCTGTGATTGTACCTCCAGTGGCGACAGAGGTTCGAATAGTGCGTGTATCGTCTGAAACACAACGCACAAGTTACGGTCTTTCCGTCACCGTTGTGGATATGACTGTGTTTCTTCAGCGAACTCTCTCTACCGAACGCCTTTTCGCAGAATGAGCAGTGAAACAGTTGGCCATTCGGTGCTATCTGAACTACGTCAGAAGTGCCTTCTTTTTTGTGCTTTCTGGTACTGAGTGAATTTGAATCGCTGTTATCTACTCCATCGTGTTGTTTCCAAGCTTCTTTATCGCTTTTCAGTTCGTTTTCAATCAAAGAATTGTTGATAGTGTATTTCATTTCACTTGATTCCTTCTTGTCTGTCGCTTTATGATTTTGTGGTTGGCAATCTGTGCCTTCCATCGCCTTCGAACAACCCTCAGAGATGGTTGTAGCATCCAATGCAACAGAACTGAAATCAGGTAGAATTTAAATTTTATTTAGAAATAAAAAACAGAAATCGTCTGTTACGATTTTTAAACCGAAATAAAAGCAGTCACTTCTTAAAATCTTCACCAGAAATTTAAAAAGCAAGTAGGCCTATATCTGATTCAGATTTGTTCAATGATCGGTCACTTCAATGGCACCGGGTCAGACCGCTAGGTTGAACATCAGCCAAGTGTATGCGTTGATTGCACTGGGCCGTTATCTTAGTAACATGTAGCGAATGTTTGGAAAGCACCTTTGAGAGTGTCTGATAAATGGGATATATAAATGTTTGTATGCATCAATTTATAGTGAAGCAGGTGACGCTTAACTGGCCGCAATGATCACGGAGGTTGATGACAGCTTGGATTGCACTTTGGACTCAAATTTTTTATGAAGGCGTTATATAAATTTCCGTATACAAAATATTTACACATAGCTCATGTATTTCACTCACTTATGAATGAAGGTACTCTGTACGAATGGAGAGAATCTAGGTCTGCCTCTTAATAATAAAATTACATATACACCTACTTGTAAAAAGCTATTAAGTTTGTGTGCGGTGCTGTTACTTTGCATTACAATGTATATTGCCCTATGGTCCAAGTGTTTAATTAACAATTAATAATCGTGTGAGGGTCGTGCTCCTCACTCCGTCGATCTATGTACACCTCGTTACTGTCTTGGCCACTCCTTTAGTTCGGCTTTAGTTCCGTAGCCTTTTAGTCTAACTTCGATTGTTATACTTGGCAGATTTATCTCTTTTCAAGGGGCAGTAAATCCGAAAACTCATACGGACTGTTGAGTAACTTTTCTGAGTACTTTTATCGTAGGAAATGAACTAATATACCATATAGAAAATAATTCATGCCGCCTGTCTTTCAGACCGCTGACGCCTTAACTATGCACACTTGACTAATCAGCGTGCACATCGTCAAACGTATGCACATTTTACGGCAGACCGTTACGCTTCATTGACTTTGAGTGCGACCCAACTAATATACATGAGTAACAAATAAATGGCATTAGCTAGCGAAACCAACAGGCAACCTCGAGACCTCGAGCTCTTGACGAATGACAAAGCCTAGAGACACAACATGCGACAAATCGATTTGTCACATCGATAATATATAGCTCTATGTATTAGACCTAAACTGATTATTCTATTAGTAGATATTATTATGAGTCTGATATTTCTATCGCGTTTAACTACAAATTCACGACGCAAGGGCGGGAAGCTGCAAAAGATAAGTCTTAATTTTGTCTGCGAAACGAGAAAGGAGAAAGAGATGGCTGCAAAAAGGCACTTGTGGTAAAACCTTTACGTATGAACCGATGACTTTGTAAAGGTGCGAAAACCAGAAGTAGGATCATCTACATACTAAACACTGAAACCAATATCGACAACACAGATTACACTGCTTTGCATTGTATTCCCAGGAAAGCTCATTCGTAGGCCTATGTGCTGTAGCTATTTCAATACAAGATCCAGGATTTTGACAAAATCAACGTATTTGATAAAAAACATTAATATTCACTAGTAGTTAAGAAGCTTAATCGAGTGAATCCTGTAGTCACTCCTGTTGTCTCTAGTTCCTGATTAAGGCGTCAAATTCCAAAGTATGGATGCAAGTGCATGCAATACATTTAAAAGACAATCCATTGAATTAAAGAAAGTCCATTGTGACGAAGGCTTATGAAAATCGCTTAAGTATTAGGTCTCAAATATTCCCAAGCTTACGTTTTTAAAAATTCTAATGCACATGAAAGCTTAATGTTGCTTTCAGAATGAATTCCATTTTAAACCTTCAGTTATAATTCACTTTTAAGCATTCAAATTCATCTCACTTGTTAGAAATTCAATTTCTAACTTAATATTTATTCAAAAAGAATTTGTGGAAAAAGCAATTCTGATTTCAAAATGTAGGCCTATTTCCAGTTTGTACCACGTGAAAAATATAAAATAAGACTTCGTTTCAGAATTCGGTCTAAATTGACTATGCGCAATTTAATTAATAAAATATGAGGCTTACCTAACGCTGTGGTTTTGAACCATTTTCGGTAAACACTTTTGACGAAAAACTAATCTTGCGTCGGGATAAGAAAAACGAGGAAGCGACTGAGTAGAAACGGGAGTGAAACTTTGACTGAAGGCTAACAGTTGAACTGTATGACAAACTGGCGTGAACTCTGCGAGAGTGAAACCCCGAATGCTGGCCTCCAGACTATAACACTCTTTATAGTCCTCTGTTTAAGGCTAAGGAGTCCCGACACTGATACCAGATTTAGTGATTGGATAGCAGAGTGAATATAGCGATTGCGACAGCCGACAATGTTAGCCGAGCCTTGGCGCATTAGTTCTATTATGCTGATCTACAGTAGGCCTATTCAAAGCAATAGGCCCACGCAACATTGCGAAACGGCCCTTGTGAATCTAGCCATCGAAACTAGAAATACCAAACAATGGGGTTAATTCAATCTGAGCGTTTAGGATCTCGGGAATGTTCGGACCGTGAATACAGTGTTGCAGCATTCAATCAACCTGAACCACATGATTTGAGACCTCCCACCAGTTTCGGCTGCCCTCAATTGCGGCCCTAATTCTTCGGAAAACGGGGACATTTGTGTATTTACCCCTGGGCCGATTATATATAAAAGATTTGACTAGTTACCGGCATCTTCTGTTCGAGAAATATGTGCTTCTATCTCCGATACAATTTGCAAGAGTCAACAGAACGCCTTTCCGCTCAATTAACACCACATACAATAATTCTAAACAGTTAGTAAACGCTAATTTTATCTTGTAATGAAGTCTAAACGTCAGATCAGGTAGACAAGTTCATCAGCTTTAGACCTCGGAAATCACTGCTCAATTCAAATTGACGAAGCGAAACGTCGGCACTGTTATAGGATACGCTTTGGTGTTTTAACTGTAGGTTTAGCTGTACACTGCGTCATCTTAAAGCCCATGAAAGTAACTCAGTGTTCTAACGCGATGGTAAAGAGCCTTTTAGCCAGGGTGCGATTTCTGGGTTAACTCAGCGTTTTGAAGTAACTCTCAGAAGCGCTGCACGCATAGCTATCTACATGACATAAATTAGTCCGTCTGAAATTAAGTTGATTTGAGAATAAATATGTTGAGCGGAATCAAGTGCATTAGCAAAAGTATATGCATTGGAAGACTGCCCAAAGGTGAAGGCCCAACACAGAAGAAGGCAAGAAGTATGCCATTAAGTCAGCCTGCCTGCCTGCCTGCCTGCCTGCCTGCCTGCCTGCCTGCCTGTCTGCCTGCCTGCCTGCCTGCCTGTCTGCCTGCCTGCCTGCCTGCCTCTGTAAGTGGATGTCTGACTGTCTCTCTGTTCAAGTTCTGTGTTCAAGAACAACTGTTCAATACTAATCTGTAGCCTACTTTATTTATTTTTAACCAGTGTCTTTTGCGACCGATGAAGGAAAGTTTCTTCGTCTTATCTCTCTCTCCTTTCCAACCCCAAACATCACCCACCGTAGCTGCCACGCTGTCTCTTCGTCTGACTTTTGGATCTTGACCTGGAACCGAACCCTTTTGTCTATCGATCTTGTTTTGACTGAGCGCCTGTGAATAAGCTGGTCCCCGCGGCGTGGCTTTCGTTGGGCGCTGTAGAAATCTCGGAATTACGATTACGATTACGATAACCCTTAGCATGCAAAGGGAATCCTGGTTCTTCCGAATTCAGGCGATACAGGGCGTACCAGTTCTAGTGTATACTTTATGTGTGTTCACTGCACTTTGCGTATACGATCCCGTTGGCCGGTTAGAATCCATGAAATGAGGCCGGGTCAGCCTAAGAATCAGGTCAGTTCGGTCCACAGGGACATCTTACAAGTAGCACAGAGACTCTCAGGTCATTGACGCAGTAGCAACTATTCAATATAACCTACACATTGACAATACATCCTGGTCAATTGTTCAACATAAATTGACACACTGTAGAACTAAATGCACAACTGCGACCACGCCTTAGAACAGTAATTGTCGTAATGGCTCTAATTAAGTAGATACTCAAGTGACATCGTTCACTGTATACTAGGGGAGCTATAACGGGTGAAATCTCTTCCGATTGATCTTCTGTCATCAGATAAAAGACTTCAGTGTGTTCTCGTTAAAACCAGTACGATCCGTATCGCTTGGGCACGTAACGGAGATTTCCGCTCGACACGTTGATTACCGACCGGGCTATTTACAACCAATTAGCCCCCACCTCGGCCAAGCGTAACAGTGACCTGAGGGGCGAAATTGGGTGTTACCCGCGTTTCGTTAAGGCATGCAACCAATCCCAAACAGAACCCACCGTGGTTGCCACGCTGTCTCTCTGCCTGGCTCTTGGATCTTGACCTGGAACCGAACACATTTACCCATCGATTTTGTTTTGACTGAGCGCCTGTGAATAAGCTGGTCCCCGTGACGTGGGTTTCGTTGAGCGCTGTATAAATATCTGGATTACGATTACGATTACGATGCAACCAAGAAAAGTTCTGCAACTTCAACTTAGAACCGTTCTACAACCTTATGACTGCGCTGTCTCCTTAATTGTAACTAAGCTGAGTTTAATTTTACATAAGAGTAAATCATAATCACAATTGCACATTTATATAGCACCTATTAAAGAAAAACTACTCAGAAGTGTTCCCGATCTAATAACACAAGACCACGATAAAATAGAATGGTCTACAATCGGTGGCAAAATAGAGGCCGAGAAAGGGGAAGAGGCTCATGTCGCATGTTGCAAGGCAGGCTGTTCCAGAGTGAAGAACCAAACATGACTAATCGTAATCGTAATCGTAATCTCAAGATTTCTACAGCGTCAAACGAAAGCTAAGTCTCGGGAACCAGCTTATTCACAGGCGCTCAGTCAAAACATAATCGAGAGGCAAGGTGGGCTGGGTTCCATGTCAAGATCCAAGAGTCAGGCAGGCAAGCAGTCTGACGGCTATGGTGGGTGGTGTTTGGAATCGGATATGCAAGGTAGATAAGGGGAAGAAGAGGAATCAGGATAGGATCTGCGAAACAGGAGTGGCGAAGCTATAGTACCGTGATGGACTGCGGAAGTACGGGGCGGATGAACAACCAGAACACCCTGTATTAAGACAATGCTGACCAAGACGATGCTGACCAAGACGATGCTGGTTGGTTCGGGGCCTCTCCCCATCTGAGTTTAGAAAGGTAGTCCTAAGAACAAAGAGCAGACGTCAAAGGGCAGATCCAGAGAACCACTGCGGCCAAGACCCTCCCCTTAAACTCAGATGGGAGGGACTATGGCAGCCATGTAGCATCCTGATTTCGCAAGTGAAGCAGCATAGGCCCCAGGTTCAGATTGTTGACTGCGCACGTTATAACAGGGGGCGCGGTGGTATAGGCCTAGTGGTATGGTCTGTGCCTAGTAACCGGAGTGTCGCGGGTTCGAATCTGCCTCAAGCCGCTGCGTAGCGACCTTGGACAAGTTGCTCACTCACAATTGTCTGTGAGGAAGGCAACGGGAAACCACCTCACTCATCTCATCCCCGGGTGGCATACAACCAATGTACATGCCTTCGGGCAGAGAACTCGTCATAATCACGTTATAATCGAGGTGTTTGAAATTGAATTTGAATTCAATTTAAATATTAAAACACGTGGAAATCATTTTGGCCTTGATGTATTCGTTCGTCCAATGCAATACATGGCACAATCATCGATTACTGCCACAAGAAACTTATGATTCACTAAAGCGCCCCGCAATACCAAGAAAGAAAAATGCTGAAGTACCAGTGCTCTTTTCAGACAGAACGCTCCGGTACGGCGTTCCGGCATTTTTTTCGGCTAATAAAAAATAGTTTATATTTTAATAAAAGAATTGTGTTACTAAGTTGTTTTAGTTATGTGATATAATGTTACTTATTTTAATTCAATTTCAGTGTTTACAACTTTACACTGTTATCAGTGTGTATTGATTGATAAAAAGAATGAAATTTTAGCACAGAATTCCATAATTGTTCAGTTACGGAACCTTTTCTCTGGAAAAAGCACTGCTCTTTCTATAGGTAGCATAATGCAACTTTGCATCAGACAGATTAGCAGCCTTACTGAAAGGATGCCACGCTGGTCGGGTTCTTTGTATGTGCTGAGGTCTGCAAACAGAGATTTTACCGAGCTATGCAAGTTTATTCACCCGCAGATGAATTGTTTCTTCTTAACAGTTGTAATATTGTTTAGATTAGCGAGAACTGCATTTTAGACATTCTTAGAAAGCACTGTTTCGCTCATACTTTCGACTAGATGCATAATTTTAGGTTTTCAATGAGAAAGAATCACTTAAATATTGTGACGATCTGGATTCAGTAAGCTACTCTTTTCTAGAAAGCGCGGACGCCTTACCAAACCGACTATCCAGGATCGCTGATACAGACTAGATAAAAATTCAAACTCAAACCACAGTCTAGGTTGATTCAAAGATTTTTGTAGGCGATAATCACAATTTATGTCGCACACATTTTTCATGTCCACACTTAAAAAATTTGGAAGCAGCAATCGCGTAAAGTGACGTCCAGATTTAGTCGCATCTGATGTTGAATCTGATGTTTACTGTTCGTTGATCCAGTCGGCGAATTTACTGACTCTCGAGCAGACGGTTGAAAGGCTTGGATTACACGATGCTTCACTAAAAGACATCACTCCAACCACTTTGTTATTGCACACCAGAGAGCCACCAAAGTCACCCTGCAACAACAAATGGAGCTTCTTCGTTGATAGACAAGTAGAGAGAAGTATGCACACAAACAGACAGACTGAGACAAAGACACAGTCGGACCTCTATGGAGACAGACAAACGCATGGGTTTATGGTCTATTTAATCTTTCAACAGTTTGTTCTGCCTCTTAAAGACGTGGATCGAGAGAAAGGCAAAACTTGAAATCGACGGCCAAGTAATTTCGTTGCTTTGGTCACTGCGACTCAGATTACTTTTTGTCTTTAAAAAACTTGTACCATGTAAGCATACAGAGAAGGGTAATTAAGTTTGAGTAAGCTTGATCACAAAAGTCAGCTTTGTATGCTTAACATTTTGCTTGAGTTGTCATTCAACCGCGGATTATGAGCGGCTTTTGATGAACTCGTGGATTTTGTTCGAGCCACGATGAAAAGGTCGCCATTTCGAATTGACAAACAGTCTTGTACGAAACGGTGTTCCATCGGTAACGCGCTTGGTCTGAGATCATGCCCTAGTGGGTTCGACCCCGCGTGTAATGATCCTGGGCATGTTATTTGTGCCTCCGATTACAGAGCAATATTATTAAGTACCGGCGTGAGCTTGGAAGTAAATGACAAGTTCTGCGATGCATTGGCCCAGTGTCAAGGACCATGGAATTTCTCCATCGCCGGCTCCAAGGACCGAGGCAAGGTAATGAACGCCTTTCCTCAGTCCCACGTTGGGATACAGACCTTTACTAACTTGCTCAAGAAAACGTGGAGCTAAACGCCATTCTTAACCCAAGGATTCACTCAGAGAAAGCAATGACAGAGTGAATAATGTATAATTTGCACATCGACGATGCTCCGTTGTTATTGCGTGCGAATTCAAAGAACATCACACCTGAGTGTATTATAAATAGAGGATTCGTAAACGTAGTTAAATGCGTTCTTCTTGGGTGGCCGTTTCGTTTTCTTGATACTGACAAATTGAATCCCGTCAATACTGAGACGGGTGATCTACCGTGGAATACCACGCCACCAGGTGCCAACTCATTCCTCCATCCTTTCTATCTTAAATGGTTATTATTCGTCCAGTGCTTCGTTGACGTGTGGTGTTTCGCAGGGTTCTGTGCTTGGTCGTCTTTAGTTTACATTTTCACACACACACACAAACCTCTAGGAACAGTGCTTGAAAGTCATTTGCTTGGCTATCATTTATATGCTGATGATACTGAAAACTACGTTTCATTCGACAGTTTGTCTTGTCACTCCTCTGAACAGCTGTTTTCCGCTGCCTTTTAGGAGGAGCGGTCTAGGATGTCAGCTAAGAAACTACTCCTTAACCCTTCAAAAACTGAATATTTGTTACTAGCCACTGCGGAGCAACTTAAGAAGTTTGAATGTCTTAAATCTTTAAAAATGGGTTAATCACTTGTTGAATTGTCTGGTGCTGCTCGTAACTTGGGCGTCGTTTCTGATTTTGCTATGTCTATCACCGACTATGTAGATGGCATTTGATAATCATTATACATATGTATTCGTGACATACGCAGAATAAGGCGTCATGTTCCCATATCCACAATTATATCTCTGTCGAATGCATTTTTCCGGTTGCCTTGACTACTGTAATCGCTTCTTACTGGCATCGCAAAGGCGAAAACAAAAACTTCAAGAGTTCCGAACTCTTTGGCTATAGCCATACCTGATAGATTAAATATGACGATAAAACCCCTGAACTTATGCCTTTCCGTTGGTTTCATGCTCAGCAAAATCTCTGTTTCAAGTTGGGGCTTATAGTTTATAAGACATTGAACCATGGCAACCACAATACTCAAAATCTGTCTTCATTTTTTGGACCTCTCCCTTTTCATCCAGGTTGTCTGAACGCCTTTCCCTCATTGTACCAAAAAAAAACAGTTCTTGGGGAACAAGCTTTTCCGGTAGCTAAAAATTTGGAATTATAATCGTGTACCTGTTCTTTCTGCAAAGTCACTTGTGTCACTTTGTTCTCAACTAAAGACTTACATTTTTCAGTTGGCTTATCCCCCACAGGCTGTCTCTCTGTTTCAGCGGACTGACTTTCTAGACATTGGCCTGACTGCGGCTTGATTTTGGTTCGCCATCGACTGATACCTTGTGCATTAGACACCGGTCCCATAGACGTTGCAAATTATATATTTTTTAAAATTATTGGTCGATAGATGAATACCATTGAACGTTAATGGCTAAAAGTGCCCAGTCGTTGCTGAGGTCGTGTTTCCGCCTCGACCCCTTATCCAAGTTTCAGAGGAGTTTTGATAAGAGCCAGTGAATGAGTGTGGTCCTTGTTAACCTCAGCATAGTTAAAAATTTTAAAATAATTAACTAAGCAGCAACTCACGTCGCAGGCGACTGAAGTGGAGCTGTAGGCGCAGATATGTCCGTTGTTGATGTGATTTGGTTTATTCGCATTGCGCCATACAGCGTCACAATGCTCGTTGGTCCAGACTGACACCGTTGCCTTCAGCAGCAAGTTTGGAAAAGGACCACCTAGAAACATACGGGCAGGAGTATAAATAGGGATATGCGAATGTAATTTGTAACTATTAAAAACTAGCAATAAGACTTAATTAAATTAAATATTAACAGTGCTTTTTCAGACGGAACGCTCCGGAACGGCGTTCCGGCACCTTTTTTCGACTAATAAAAAATAATTTAGTTTTTAATAAAATAATTGCGTTACTAAGTTATTTTAATGATGTAATATAACGTAGCTTATGTTAATTCAATTTCAGTGTTTACAACTTTACACTGTTTTCAGTGTTTATGGATTGATAAAAATAATGAAATTTTAGCACAAAATTACATAATTGTTCAGTTCCGGAACCTTTTTTTTCTAGAAAAAGCACTGAATTTCAATATGTCTGTATCACTAGATGTGAGCTTAAACTGTTTAACTTGACATTAAAATATTCAACAGGCCACAAGGAATCCCGTCTGGTGAATGTAATTGTAGTTCTAATTTATTTAGCGCCGAATTGGATGAAAATAATCGAGCCGCTCTCTACGATAGTCTAAATGGCGTTAAAGTTAGTTGCATTCTACTACCAACAGGAACAGGAAAAACAAATAAAGGTGTATTAGTCTCGCATGAAAGAGAAAGTCATATCAAACACCCAAAAATCCATTTGAAGCTTGGATTCGTGGATTCTTCCATTGGCCAAAGTCCATTGGCCAAAGTCAACTCTACGGCCGTAATTAAATATTGACTCACTGGAGTCGGTTTTAACGCCGGATGATCGAAATGTACATGCCTTGGTCTGCTGTAGCTAACTCGCGGTAACCATAGTGGTTTGGGAACAAATAATCCTTTGCAAGTCAAACATTCATTAAAAATGCTTTAAAGATACGTTCCAAATTAGTTGGCGCTCAGAGTTTCTCCCCAGCTTCCGCTCTGGAAGACTACGACTCAAAACTTTGGAATTAGGCCTATCGCGCCCTTGAACCTATTGTATTTTTAAGAATGCTAACCAAGGTGCATTAATTTGTAACAAAAAGGGTTTGAAATTAGTCCGAAAGCAATACTGAACCAAACATAAATGCTATTTCATAATTATTGTCGAACATTCAGAGTCTTGGTGTTTTAAACAAATTTGTGTTTTTCGTGTTTTTCTGCACTAATCTTGAACAAAATGACTAGTTGAAATCTGTATCCACGCTGACATAGTTATTCCGGATAGTCTTTATCCTACATACTACTTCTATAATGTGGTCGCAAATTCTATTGCCTAGGCAAGACGAATTTCGCGAAGTCTTACCGGGATTGATAGCGCCCCATCCGATGATGGTGCAGCTTTCGCCAGCAAAGTCTCCATCCAATGCTGTAGCCAGAGCAATGGGTTGGAAGTTGATGTTGAAGGAGACAGCGAGGAAGCCCAAAACTGCCACGTCATTTGGATATCCAGGAGCAGTGTCATTGAAATCAGGATGCTACATGACATTCAATGCAGCGTTCACATTACATATGTATGTATGCATTTATGTACCTGTGCATATTTGTATGCATGCTAGTCAGTCGCTGGAGGGTTTTAAGCCATCATACACTTTAATTTTTTAACTTTCCAAGTTTAATATATCTTTTAATTAAAAAGGACTTTGAAAACCCTGAATATGGTATCTCGATTCTTACAACCCTTGTCGATTGTCTGCCGTCGTTAAGCGTCCTTTACCAAGTCAACATGCCGGATTTACATTTGAATCGTCGACAATAACGACGTCGTTCATTCAGAGAAATTATTTTTTACTTTCGCTGACACAGTTATACAATTTTCATGGTTAAAGCAAAGGTTAAAGCAAGGCAATATCATTAAATTTTATCCTAGAAACAGCTCGCAGTATTTTGGACGTCGTTCGAACGCAATCTACTCACTCAAGCATATTTTGGGCACGTAAATCCTGCGCTGTGTATTCCTTAAGAGAGTACTAGTCACTCCAGGCCGTTACCCTTGCGCTTGTTGAATTTCTTCACTTTGACAAAGGTCTTCTTCTTGTTTGGAACGGGTCGCCATTTCGCCCTCGGCGCTGACTTAAGATGTCATATACAGTTGTTACTCTCCAGATTATGAAGCCTACATCAAGACCATTGTCTCGCTCTAGAAGACCTTGTCCTGAAAGGTCTGTGTGTGAATTTGAAAATCAGGCCACTTTCTAACTGGTTGTGACCTTGCTATCATTTACAGATACTCGCTAGACATCATCGTCGACCTTCTGGCAGAATCGCTATGCATATCTTCGTGCGAGGATCATCTGGCACGACTCAGAACATCGTTTCAATCAATCACTGTCACGAAAAATCGCGTTTCTGGTCCAATCGATGAAATCAACTACAACCTCGCAGCTCTGATATTATAGTAGTAGATTTTTCCTCTGTCGTGATATGATCTGCCCTTTATTTTGTGGTCATATCAATGTCGATCCTGCATCTATCTTCTCCACTTATATTCTTCACCAATACATCGCTGTCGCTACACGAGAGGAAAACCTCCTTGATATCCATGCTTCTGATGAACAAACCACTGTGTACGATAGCAAACTGAGCGACGCTGGTCTCGTATCAGATCATAAGCTTTTACGGTGTAAGGTCATGACCTCCTGCCGGCGCCAACCCGTGACTCAAGAATATCGAAACATCACAGTTAAAAGCTGCACAGTTCAGTCAGTTGCATGATGGTTTGGATCTGTTCACCCCACCTGCATGCACTGCATATGATTTTGCAACAGAAGTGTGATAATGACATTACATAAACTTGCCCCGATTCAAACCTGCTATCGGCGACCACATAAATCAGTCGCAAGATAACTTTCTTCGGAGGCAATAGAGACAAAAAGGGAAAACTTCGTCTGGTAGAGGACAGATGAAAAAGTTGAGGTTTTAAGGATGATCGACAGCTTAACCGTCATCAGCATCTTCTGATTCATGCTTCTTCGGCACTGCTTTTAATAGCATCTTTCGGTGAACAACGACATGCAACCTGTAACCTACTTTGAAGCCCTGAATCCTCTTAATCACATCGTCTCTAAATCCTTTCCATTCGATTTCATACCTACATTTATTTATTTTTTATTTATACAGAACACTTATATAGCGCCCCTTCAAGAAAACTACTCAAAAGCGCTCCCAAACCAACCTCCGCGAAAGAGAACAGTCTTAAGAGAAGAATAGAAGATATAAGTAAAATCCCGGGGCAGAAGACGTAGAGTAACAGGAAGTCCATTCCAGAGGGTTGGGCCAGCAACAGAGAAAGCACGACGCTGCATGGTCGAGGTGCGAGTGCGAGGTACTAGTAGATTACAACTAGCAGCGGAGCGAAGAGAAGCACGTCCCAAATTGGACCGGACAGGTAGGCAAAGCTCCCTCAAGTAAGAGGGGGCAATACCCAACAAGGAGTTCCAAACAGAGACGATGACCCTATAACGAATGCGCTGACTCATAGGAAGCCAGTGCAACTCATCTCGCATGAAATCAGAGACATGACCAAACCTAGAGATGCCACCAATAAGCCGTGCAGCCGCCCGCAACACACGTTCCAGGCACAAAAGCCGTACATCAGGGAGTCCAACATATAAAGAAGAGCAGTAATCCAACCGACTAGTGACAAATGCATGAACCAGAGTCTTAGATGAGGTGACTGAGAGAGAACGTGAGACAATACGAAGTTGCCGTAGCTGGTAGTAGCAACTACGACAAAGACGATGTACCTGAGCCTTAAAAGAGAGCTCCTGATCCAACTCAATGCCTTGGTCATAAACAGTGACTGAGAAGGTGATGTGAGGAAACTATAAATGTAGTACAGGTAGATTGATTTTAGCCAGTTGCTGCCTAGTGCCCAGTGTGAAGCATCACTTACTGTCACAATTTCTTATGCTTTCTCCCAACTTTTGACAAATTTTGCCAACGTGTCTTTGCTGAGGGCTGTTTTCCATCATGTTTCAAATCTGCCTTAGTCACGCCTTTACTTAAAAAGCACGACAACCACTCAAATTTCGGGCCCATCTTTAACTTATATAATATTTCTCAGAGATTCTTGAACGCCTCTTTCTTAAAACGGATTAAGCAACACGTTACTTCATCGCATGATTTCAGTAATTACCATTTAGCTTATGGTGAAGGCTAATACACCGAAAATGCTCTTGCTTCACACTGGACAACGTTTTCGCATCTATTGATACTGGAAAGGCATGCCTCTCAGTGTGCCTCGACGTTAGTATTGATTTTGATACCGTTGACCACCCGCTACTTCATTCCAGACTTTGCAAAAGCTTCGATGCATCTGGGAATGCCTTAAATTGGTAATCTTCTTACCTCCGCAAGTGGGCATTGGTACTGCTTGGTCTGACTGTTCTCTCGGTACTGTTGGCAAGTTTAGATGCAGTATAATTCTGTAGCAGTACAATTGTTCTATGTTATAATAGCCAATGTTTTTGTAAAGTAATTAAATGTGGTTGGCCAATAAGAAGGCCTAACATTTCTCCAACAGCAACGTTTTATGTTCATGATACGCTGAAACTACGGCAACATTTCATATTTCGACTCACAAGTAGGACATATAGAGCCTCCGTGTGTAATATTGCGATATACTAATGTAATGTAATGACTTCTATAGCGCCGCTATCATAATGCCCACGACATCAGTCGGTGGCTGCTTCAAGTGAAGTCGTAATCTAACATAATAATTTGTTGGAAAAGCCATTTCGAATTCTGGTAGGAATTTCTTCACTATATTTTCACCATATGAGTACAATTTTACTGAATCTTCGAGGTATGAATTGCTGGTGGGAATCGGACACAAGAAATTTTCTGCAGTGCGCGGAAAATTACACAGCAAAGAAAAAGACGCTAACTGTCACGAAATGATAACAACGAGTAATACCATACCTTGATAATAAGGGTTACGCTCATTGTAACACATGTAATACAGAGATCATCTCTGAGATCGGAAGAACCGCCATGAAGTGTGTAGATTGATCTGATTGGACACAAACAGACAGGAAGCCGTTACGTAAACAACACCCAGCCTATGCACAGTTGATAAATGCATTCGGTTCTGCTTAGTGTTGTTGCAGCCGATTCGATTCATTAGATTGCTCATATTACATGCACACTTAAGAATCGAATAACTTTAATTTTTTATACGTATATATAACACGTGCATTTAAAAATTTTGCTGAAGTTAGGCATTATGTATATAACCAGTAATGTCAGCAAAATGAAACAATTCATTGATTTTCCCCAACAGCGTCATTTTATGTTCTATGTGCAACACTGGCCGATAACTCCGATAACAACTGCCGATACACCTCCGTTTACCGGCAAGAGCCTATCAGTGACCACTTCATCAAAAAATCTTGACAGCATTCGCCCACTGAGCAACATGACTTTCTTAAATTTCAATATATTTTATAAAGCGTTATAGAAAATCCATTAAGGGCCACATATGTGCGAACACGTGCTCATGCTGGAAGTGCCTCGACTCCGTGTGGAATATTGCGATATACTAATGTAATGTAATGACTTTGACGTTGCTACTTGTGCTTAGGTGGATGATATTAAGTCGCATGATTAATGTCAATCAGTGATACATAGTGTATTTGGACATACTTGACATATCCAATGAATCTAGCGCTGGTCAAAGCTCGAGTGCTTGAAATCAGAGAGGCACCACCAACGTGAACCCCATTCTCACGCACCGACAGCTGATGCGGATATTGGGCGATGGAAGCAATACTTCCACCGACAAGGTGCTGCTGCACATCGGTACACAGAGCTACAAAATGCATGTCGTTACTGAGTTATTTAGTTGTCTAGACATTTAATATAGCGCCTTCGGAAGTACCTTGCAAAGCGCTGCCAATACACTAGAATAGATGTTAAATTCATTAAGAAGTAAGAACAATATGACCATCTGTAAGGAAGCAGTTCTCAGATAACTAGTGTAATAAATAAGCGAATAGGCCTGAGTGTACTTTTGTGAACAGTTCAGCCTTCGATATGTAATATGTAAATGTATGTAATATGTAAATGTGTATGTAATATATAAATAAGTAAAGGTCGAAACGCGGTGTTTGGAAACGTTTACTGTGCGACAATAGGTAGCAGGCATATGGTAAAACACATGAGACAATGAGTCATGTAAGTATGAAGTCTGTTAGAGAAGATTTAGTGACGGTATGAATAAGAAGGGACAGCATTTCAAAGTATGTGACAGGTGGGATGTTAATGAAGGCAGTGCAATAAAGGAGTCAAGCAGCTAGTCATTCCATTCTAGATAAGCAGTACACTGCGCGATTTTAAATTTCGTACAGCCAGTTTTGTTAGTAGAAAACGAAGCAATGTGAGAACATAGATTCTGGTTCTCTTGTTCCGAGCGTGGGTAGTTGACAGCGTCCTTTGAACGCAAAAGCCGCCGCGATATCTGTCATCGATCTCACTAGTTTTGAGCACATAAAGGCTGTGAGTGTACTTCAGTTGAACAAGACCATCAGGCAAGCAGTGTCGGTTTATGTTCTACATATCATACACAGAATTTATGACGGTGCGGACCGTTATGAAAGAAGTTGCATTCCTGTAGAGCAGCAAATAATACTTTAAATATATCTGAATCAAGGTAAAGTCTAACGAAGTCCTAGAAATCATCACGTTTTATTCTAGTCGGCCTGTCATATTGTAGCAAAAAGCATATAGAAAAGCGCCTCTAATTAGTTTCTCTCGATACGGCGCTATATAAGTATCTAATACAGTTGCTACCACAAATTACATAACACGATTTAAGATCTAAAGAAAGAGTGTCAAACACAAAGAGAAATGGACGTCACTTAGAAACAAGATTGTAAGTATACCTAAACCCATTACTAATAATGTTGTAATTGTAATGACACATTAATATAACGCCTATTCAAGAGAAACTGATCAAATGCGATCCCGACCTGAAAACACAAACCACAATAGAAATAAAAACGGTTTTCAAACGCTTACGTGATAAAAGCAGAAAAAGCTCAAAAAGCGTCGATCCTCACCTGGCAGAACCAAACAAAATAACAGAAGGATACTCATGTTGTACGAATGAACTCTCTCGGAGAACTACGACTATTTCAGACAGGCAGCACGCTTATATAGGCGTCCGGATATCGCTGTGGTAACTTTATCTTATCAAACAGGTGGTCGGAGTGAAGGGAGAGAAGATTGATGGCGCGTAGCGAAGTTTCCGTTGACGATAATGAACAAATCAACAACCGGTTATTGAACCCCACAAAAGAGAAAACACTTGATAGTACAGTCACCCAAAGACAGAAAAATCATTAATAGGCATCCAAAGGTGAGATCAAAAGCACAATGAGTCCCACTAACAGGATCATCTAATTTCTTAGACAAATTTCAAGTGAGTACATTTAGGCCTACATGTTACACGTTACATCAATTTTTTGCCATGCAGTGTTACATGAAAGATTTTTTACAAAAAAACACCCAAAGTGGTGAACAGTTATCACTAAACTTAATTATATTAATAATAATAATAATAATAATAATAATAATAATAATAATAATAATAATAATAATAATAATAGTAATAATAATAATAAGACAATTTATATAGCGCCGTAACACGACCGAGGTCGCAAAAAAGGGCGCTGTACACTCACAAGTGCATTCAGCTGTCGAAGGTTAGGCTGAAAAGGAAAGTTTTTAGCCGTGTTTTAAATGTGTCCAGTGAAGGGGTCGACTTGACGTATACTCGGGAAGACCGTTCCACGCCGCCGGTCCGGCAACCGCGAAGGAGCGTTCTCCAAATTTTGTTTCGGTTCTGCGGACGTGTAATTGGTTACTCGCAGACGACCGTAGTTGGTAAACCCGCCGAATATCCGCTGGTCGAGTGCAGAAATCGAGTAGATAGTCCGGAACACCGCCATTTAAGGACTTGTATGTAATCAGACACAGCTTGTAAATGATCCGCAACCAGTGAAGATTGTCCCGCAGCAGAGCGGTGACATGGTCGGATGGTATCTTGCCGTAAATGAGACGTAAATGAGTATATTGCACAACAAATCGTGTTTTTAGTGCACGAACTAAGAAACAGAAAGAGACTAAATAAAAACAAAAAATAAAATTAGAATACATAAACATTGGTTCAATGTCTGTTTGCGTCAAAACTGCGTATTAATTAGGTGAAGTTGTATGCATTTTTTAAATTGTTGCACAGTGGGAACATGTTTAAGCACAGATGGTAGGAAATTCCATATGGTTGGTCCAGCGTAAGCAGAGAAAACTGTCGTGTGTTAGTGCGAGCAAATTTCTTACAAAAGTTTCTTGAGCATCTTGTGTAATGGGTATGGACATCTGATGCATGGATAAAGTAATCAGTATAGGGCGACGGAAGCAGTTTGTTAATAAATCGGTACATAAACACACTAGTTTGCAGTATAACTATAACTACAACTAACTCTCAGGCAAAAACGATAACGAAATAAAAACTAAAACTCGGGTGTTAAAACTATAACTGAAACTAGTACTAAAACTCACGGTACTAAAAATACCGAAAATACGTAAAGAAAACTAACTACTCTGTTGAGTGAACAATGGCTTGCAAAAACAGCTACGCTAGGCCTCCCACAGAGCAATTATGGCCCCTCAAAAGGCAGCATCCGAAGACAAGGATTGCAGGAGACGAGTAGCACAGACAGCGGCCATCAAAGACCATCGTGCGGAACCAGAGACAGAATCCTGACCCTCATTTCTTCAGGACAGATAAGCTTAAACAGATGCGCTATGACACTGGTGATTCTCTTGCTCGGTGGCATGTACAGTCCACCAAATTCAAACAAGTAGCTCCGCTTGCTATTGACGTTTTCGCTGTGCCAGCCTCAAAAGTTTGCGTCGAAAGAATGTTCTCACTGGGTGGAGATTTCTTCACGAAAACGGGATCGTGCCTTAAAGGCAATTCTAATGCAGTTGAAGATTAACATGAGGAAGAGGCCTTCAAAGAAAGCATCTGGTCTGAAAATAAAATTCAACAAGCTAATGAGAGTTTGCAGTATGCACGGTCATGGAGACAAATATCAAAGATTACACGGTGCAGCATTTGAGTGAGTATGATATAAAGGACAGTCAGCATGGATTTACCACAGGGCTATCATGTTGGACAATTTCTTTTCATTGAGGAAGTCCATAAAAGCACAGATGTGGGAAAAGCTGCGGATGAAGTTTACTTCGAGTTTGCCAAGCCAGTTGAGAAAGTACCCTATATAAGGCTGGCCTGAAAGTGGCAAGCATGCGCATTGGTATGGCTTCAGAGGTGGTTATGAGGCAAATGGTGGACAGTGGGAAAAGGAAGCAAAAATTTAGGCTGGACAGGATTGCTAAGTGGAGTGCCAGTGGGACCAGTGCTCGGATAACTGCTGCTCATAATTTTGTCAGCCACATCTATGGTGGAATTTTATATAAAATTTCTAAGTTTGCAGATAATAAACAGCTACGAAGAGCATTGGTTGACGAAGAATTAATTGTTATTATGTAATTGAAAACTTCTGTAACGCGGATATCTAATGCACAAGGCATCAACCAGTGGCACACCATATTCAAGCCGCAGTCAGGTTGATGTCAAGAAACCACAATGAAACCGATGAAACAGGGAGACAGCCTACGGTGGATAAGGCAAGTGAAAAAGGTAAGTCTTAAGTTGAGAAAAAATGAAGCAAAAGACTGAGCATAACGAACCGAAGCAGAAATAGAATTTCAAAATTTAGGTCCAGCAACCGAAAAAGCTCGTTCACCAAGAACAGTTTTCTTTTGGGCTAAACCAGATGACCTGGTATAATAATGATAGATCTTTAGAATGAGGACTGATTTTGAGTACATTGTGGTTGGTCAGGGTTCAACATTTTATAAGCTATAAGCAGCAATTTGAATGAAAGAGTTTGATGAACAGGAAGCCAATGCAGAGTTTTAAGTACAGTGGTTATGTGCTGTATTTGGACTTTTCAGTTATGCCTCTATTCAAATAGTTCTGAACTCTTAAAGTTTCAGCATTTTTGACTTTGTTCTCCCGGTATGAAATGAGTCACAGTAGTTAAGGCGAGAGGGGACAAATGCTTTCCCTGGAGATTTTCTTGAAGACATAGGAACATGATCCTACTTCTGCGTATGTCACGAATATACATGCACGACGACTGATAAGTATTATTTACACAGTTAGTGAGAGGCAGTAGAATCACTAATAACGCACAAGTAGCCAATAGCTTTCACTCAACTCAATAAGTGATACAAAAGAGAAGAATGTTCCACACTATTAAAGGCTGCAGACAAAAATTATGAAGAACAAGTGCTCACACCCTCCCCTTATCCAGTCAACCGGATATGTTGAGTTTTGTTTTATTTATTTAGTTATTTTAACGTGCGCAATGTCAACACACCTGAATCTGATGCTCGGATGTATGTTCGAAAGGGGAATTATGCAAAAGCAGGGGTGAAGTACCGACTCTCAGCAAGTGATTTAAAAGATGACAGCGAGTTTGCAGGTCGGGTCTTTTGTGGTAGACGATTCCAAATATGAGGATCAAAGCAGCTAAAGGCACGCTATCCTACAATAATTGTCCTAAACGTAGGTTCCTGAAATAAACCAGTATCAGAAGAACGCAAGTATCTATGAGGGCGAAATGGAGTCAGCAAAGTATTAAATTATGATGGAAGGCCGGTGTTCTGAGCCTTAAAGTTGTAAAGTGTAATTTTAAACTTGACACGCCATTCAGCAGGAAGCCAGTGAAGTTCACGAAGGAGATCTAATGCATTTGACGAAGAAGAAGAACATGTAGCAACCCTAGAAAGAGAGTTTCGAACCCTCTAGGACATTTTTACATTAAAAGAGGATATTCCGTATAACACCGCATTTGCAGAGTCTAATCGAGAACAAACAAGTTCACATGCCACTGTTTTAGCCAGGTCATCAGTCACAGAATGCCTGATTTGACGACATGTTTTGATATAGTAGAAACAAGACATGTAAATCGAAGATCCATTCAAAGTCATAATGACAGAGTTGTCAATGGTGACGCCGAGAGTTTTAATATTGATGAATGTGAAGAGAAAGTCTGCATAGGCTGATGAGTTGTAAAAATTACTGCCTCTGATTTGTGAGGGTTGATTGCGAGATCATTAAGACAGAACCAAATGTGAAGAGAGGACAAACATTTAAGTTTTAGCTGAGGGATCTGTTGCAGAGAGATCCACATAGAGTTGCATCTACCATCGCCACATCCATAGTCCATGCAAAACTTGATTACTGTAATTCACTTTTCATGAATATAGACAAAACCCAGAGAAATCGCCTCCAAGCAATCCAAAATGCTGACGCTCGTGCTGTCACCAAATCTCCCAAATACCATCACATAAATTCTGATCTCTAATCACTTCACTGGCCTGAACGAATAGGATACAAAGTCCTATCACTTACCTATAACACAATTCAATCCTCTCAACTCCCCTACTTTCGCCAGTTTATTTAGGCCCTACAATCCAACCACTCCTTTCAACCCGGTCCTCTTCTGCCCTAACACTTCTCCGCCCTCCCGTCACCTCATCCTTAAAATTTAGAAATCGCTCCATAGCCATAGCTGCTTTACCCCTCTGGAATAAACTCCCGTCAGAATTACGACAATTATCTGATCCATCTTACGAAATTCATCATCACTTCACCCCTTGCAATCTCTGCGCAGGTCTTCTATTCAAAACTGAAAACACTCCTTTATCGCAAATCCTACCCTGATTCCTCTTCTTCCCCTTATCTCTCTTCTCGCTTCAATTTCAAACAGCATCCACCGTAGCCGTCCGACTGTCTGAGTGCCTGACTCCTGGATCTTGACCCTTTTGCCTATCGATTTTGTTTTGACTGAACGCCTGTGAATAAGCTGGTTCCCGCGACTTAGCTTTCGTTGAGCGCTGTAGAAATCTCGAGATTACGATTACGATTACGATATGTTGAAGATCCGGTTCAAAACACCACCCACCGTAGTCGTCTGACTGCCTGCCTGGATCTTGACCTGGAACCGAACTTTTTGCCTATTGATTTTGTTTTGACTGAGCGCCTGTGAATAAGCTGGTTCCCGCGACTTAGCTTTCGTTGGGTTTGTAGAAATCTCGGGATTACGATTGCGATTACGATTTTTAAAAATTTGGTTTTCATTCGTAAATGAAACTCTCCAGAATATAGGGCAAGCGGAGAAAAGACTGGAAACATTTTAATTAATGCCTTTTCCGGTGGCGTGATGCTGCCATTCGGATCGATGTTGACAAAAGCTGATTAATTAAAAGCGGACAGTGAACCAATGTTGACAACGGCTGACTAAAAGCGGACAGTGAACTATATGACACAGTTTAAAAAGTTGCTTCAGCAAAATACCATCTGTCACGTCGACTATCTGTCTGATAAGGTAAAGTTACCGCAATGTATTACGAACGTCTATAAGACAAGCGTGCTGCGTATTTGAAGTAGTCGCTGTTCTCCGAAAGACTTCAATCGTGAATCATCAGGATCCTGCTCTTGCCTGGTTTGGCTCTGCCAGGTGAGGATCGACAATTTTAAGGCTTTTTCTGCTTTCATTCAGCAAGCACTTGAAAACTGTTTTGTTTGATAGTGGTTTGTGTTTCCAGATCTGGAACGCATATGATGAGTTTCTCTCGAATAGGCGATATATAAATGTGTTATTACAATTACAGCGTTAATACTGATGGTTCTTAGGCATACCTACAATCTGTTTTCTAAGCGTAATGAATGATTGTTTATTGACTTTCGTACATTTCTCTGTGTGTTTGGCACTCTTTAATTCACGATTAAATTAAATTAATTGCACGTCTTTCACGTAATTCACAACCTACTATAATTCCCTTTTTACTATTTTACAACAGTGTAGCGCAATCTATATTTAGTAAGCACTTGCTACAGTTAGTGATCTACTATTGATTTTCAATTTAACCCAAGTCTTACTCTGTCAAACCCTTAGAACAGAGTAAGATGCTTGATGATATAATGGCTCGTTGCAATCACTGTCAATCTAGATTATGAGTTTTATTACAAATAAATGTCAGAATGTTTTGAGTTCAATGACTATATGATAGAATTTCTAATCCATTGACCTAGCCTACTTAAGACCAGCACATTATATATTCTTATTAACATGCGAATTTACACTTCCCTTCCTACGTTGATCATAGCTGACTCGAGTTATCAGTTATAGTTCCTTCATGAGATCATTAGTTTAATGTAATCTCTCAATATTAAGCACAAACCTAACGAGTTGAGACTCTTCACTGACTCCTCAAACCTAGGTTTAAAACCAGTACAACTTCATGTGGGAAATGAACTACCATCAACTCCTGTAGGATATGCTGTTCACACGAGTCTCACTTGAACATGAAGCTTCTTCTTGACTCTTAACTACAAGGACTACCAGCGGCAGATCTGTGTGGATCTAAAAGTAATTGCCATACTGCTGGGAATGCAACAGGAATACACCAAATTTTGCTGCTTTCTCTGTGAGTGGGATAGTAGAGCACGGTCTTCCTGCTATGAAAAAAGTATGGCCTACACGGAAGTCACTAGATCTGGGAAATAAAAGTGTACAGTACAGTCCACTGGTAGACCCGAAAAGGTTTTCTTACCACCATTGCATATAAAGTTAGGACTTATGAAGAATTTTGTAAAGGCGATGGACTGAGATGGATTGGCTTTTAAGTATCTCAAGCAAAAATTCCCAAGACTGAGTGAGGCCAAAATAAAGGAAGGCGGTTTTTGACACGCGGTTACATGAAATTCTCAAAGATGAACATTTTGAGCAGATCATCCGTGAGAAAACAGCTTGGGAATCACACACTTGTAGCTCAGAACTTTTTGGGAAACAACAGAGCAGATGACTATAAAGAACTTGTGAGTAAACTTCTCTTAACCTACCAGAAATTAGGCTGCAACATGTCATTAAAAGATCTACTTTTTACACTACTCTCATTTTGACTTTTCCCCTGATAACTGTGGTGCACCAGGACATCTTGGCGATGGAAAGCAGATATCAAGGAAAATGGAGTTCTGTTATGTTAGCAAACTACTGTTGGACTGTGGTGAAGGATGCCCCAGATGCAGAGTACAAGAGCCAGGCAAAGAATAAATGTAGTGTCTAATGTAATATGAGGTAGTTTCTAAGCCAAATAATCATGGTATTTATCATCATCTAAAACTATAATACGAATAATTAGAATTGGTATTTTAAAATTTAATTAATTTTTTCACGAAATTCCTAGTAAAGTTCTGCTTTAGAATTTCAAATTAATTATCGGATTGAGCATAAAATATGTAATTAAAGTTCATTTCGTAATCACAGCATGGTAAAAGACAGAAAAAAATAAAATTATCAAGGATACAAATTTTTTTTTTAAATTTGATGACCAGTGATGATTATAATTTGTAGTAGCAACTGTGATTAGAAATTTATATAGCGTGGCATCAGCAAAAACTAAGTAGATGCGTTTTTTCCTAAATTTCTGCAAACAATTCGACTAAAACAAAATGTGATGATTTCTTGGATTCAGGTAGACATTACCACGATCCAAATTATTTTAAGAGTTATTCGCTGCCCAGAGGAATGCGACTTCTTATAAAAGTTCCTTTTTAAAAACACCGACCGTCGCTCATTCAAATGATTAGCCCGGTCCATACACTGAGACCTTAAACGAATTGGTGCCCATTCAAACTGGCAGCGGTGGTGAAGGACCTCACTCGATTAGTTCAGTGAAAATTGAGAAGGGTCGAGGACATATACACGGTCGCTATACAAAAACGTGTGCATTTACATTTAAACCGTCGTAAACGTGTGGATGACTTTCCTAACACGTAGGCCTAAAGTAGACACCGTAAGCCTGATCTTCATAAATTTCAAATAATGTGCACTTTGAGCTTTTATCATTCGAAACGTAAACAAGTTCAATGTACGCAGATCAATTAATTATGGATGAGCTGCAACACTAACAATTGTGAAATCATAATTCAACATATGAAATAGGCTATACAAAATCGATATTTTATCACAACAGCTTGCAGTAGCCTTGGCAATCATTTCAAAGTTAATGTGGAGTTGGTTTGCTTTGAAAAAAAAATAAAAACCGCAAACTATTGTAAGTCTATCACTAGCAAAGTTAACTTTTCAAACATGACGTATCTACATTTACATGTTGATCAAGATTCTGAAGACTAAACTTTTCGCAAAAATACACTTAACCCAATTTACTTATTTATTACACTAATAGCGACTCTTCAAGTTATCTGGGAACTATCGGTTGATTGACGATCGTTTTGTTCTTAATGACTTTTAATATCATCTGGTCTAGCGCATAGGCAGCGCTGCTAACTACATGTATTTTGTTGCCATGTGTAGCGATGTGCTGCAGTACATTGTCGATGGAAGTGATGCTTCCATCTCCAGCTACCCACATCAGTTGTCGTTGCGTGTGAGTGATTCTCAGTCGTGTGGAACGTCTCTGATTGCAAGTCAAGTAGGCCCACAATAATAGGAGTGCATGACAAGTGCATTTCTGGTTTTCATGACAAGTATATCTCTATAAGAGTGCATTTCGGTTCAATTCTAGGAGTGCCATCAATGCACGCCAGGTGGTACATTTCAGGTGTCCATTTCAAATGCATTTATAGGGGAGTAATATATTAGAGGTGAGTGACAAAATGCATTTCTATGAGACTATGTGAACTGCTTTTCTACGAGTGCGTATCATATGCGTTTCTATAGAAGTTCATGTCAAGTACATGTATCGCTTGGAGCCTTTGACTGTATGCCAAGTGCATTCCCAGGGCTGAATTCCATGTGCATACCCTTAAGACAATAAACATTTGCTGGCCAGATTAGACGCATGCGTAAGTCAAGGCGCCTCTGTGCGTGAGGACGCCGGTTCGCGTCCCGGTCGTGGCTTATTTCAGAGATTTGAATCTCGGGTTATCACGGTCCGTACATGCGGACCTTAAATGACGTGGCGCCCATTCAGTCGGTCAGCGGTGGTGAAGGATCTCACCAGATTAATTCCTTGAAAAAGGAGCAGGGTCAAGGCCATACCGTCGCTAAATAAAAACGTGTACATTTACATTGTGCAGACTCCCAAAACCAAGTCTACATTCTCCACAATCTGATCATTACAGTTTGATCGAAACATATAGCAAAACCGTGCGTTACTGATAACCGTCCGCTGGTAACCGAACCTTTTACATCTCCAAACCATTCACCTGTTTCCACTGCGGCTCAGTTTGCTCCACTGAACTCGATATTCCACCCACAGCGGTCTTAAGCCCACGGAAGAGGCTCAAAACTCGGCGAGCATTCAGCCTGGAGTCTCAGAACTTGAGTGATAGATGGATCTGGTGCTTGGCCAACCTGGCTCACGCCGCTGGTAAACAAATACTTGGCCCGTTTCGTGGTTGCGTGGGTCTGCGTGGCTGAGCGCTGTGCAAGTTCAACGAACGGCCATTTCATGGCTCGCAGCTGCTGGAATTCGGCAGCAACTGCGAAAATACCTCTGTCTGTCTCTGTCTGTTTCTCTCTTGGTCTGTCTCTTGGTCTGTCTCTTGGACTGTCTCTTGGTCTGTCTCTTGGTCTGTCTCTTGGTCTGTCTCTTGGTCTGTCTCTTGGTCTGTCTCTTGGTCTGTCTCTTGGTCTGTCTCTGTCTCTCCTGAATTCTGGACGTTCTTTATGGTTCGTGGTCTTTCATTCGGTTTTTATTTCTCACACACATACACACACTCTCTCTCACTCTGTCATTCCGTCACGCTCTGTCACTCCATCACTCTCACTCACTCTCTATTCCACTTTCTCTCTCTCAATCACTCACTCACTCTCTCTATCTCTGCCTCTCTCTCTCTCGGTTTCTTTCTCGGTCACTGCTCGTCTCACCGTCTCTCACTGTCTGTCCCTCGATTTCTTCCTCTCCGTCTCATCTCTCGTTCTCTGTCTCACTCTTCTTGTCTATCTCTATCCTTTCTTTCTTTCCTTTCTTTGTCTCTCTCTTTCTCCCTCCCTTTAATCCCTCTCCCTACGCCTCTCTGTTCTCTGTATCTGTCTATCTGTCTGTCTGTCTCTCTTTCTCTCGTGCTATCTCTCTCTTCCGCTGTCTCCGTTCTGTGCATGATCGTGTGTACTCTCTGGCGCATGCAACAGCAGCTCCACCTATCGACCGAACGCGACTCCACCTCGATAAACAACAGGCTGCGTAAATACTGCGTTTCAGATTGGCCAGTCTATATAAGCGGATTGTGGATACGGGACTTGGCCAGTTCCTATATACAGACGCAGCCTCGCGGGGCAAGACTCGAACCGAAGACTAGTAACCAAAGCTTTTGTGATAGTTTAATGCAGCGTCCACTTTAGTCTTTCGGAGCTTTCGCCGAAGTTCAGGCTGTTGAAACACCGATACTTTAGACTACTTAAAAAGTACTTAAGGTTTCATCGTCTGCTTTCGTTCTGACGCAGCTGCCATGTTGTCACCCCGTTGTTCGCCCGAAAAACTGACTTCCGGTCAGCTTTCAACATCCTGTCGACAAAATGAAGACTCACAGGTCAGCCGTAATGTCAGCATCTTCCCAATAGATCGTAATCGTAATCGTAATCGTAGGCTGTGCAAAGAAGGCCAGCCACTACCTGTAGATAGCCCTTCTGAGTAGATCGTAATCGTAATCGTAATCGTAGGCTGTGGAAAGAAGACCAGCCACTACCTGTAGATAGCCCTTCTGAGTAGATCGTAATCGTAATCGTAGGCTGTGGAAAGAAGACCAGCCACTACCTGTAGATAGCCCTTCTGAGTAGATCGTAATCGCAATCCTGATCGTAAACTCGGTAATTTTTCAGTATCAAAGAAGCTAAATCGTTGGAACAATCGCTCAAAACAATATCGGCAATTCCACTGCATGCGCTATATAAAAGTCTGCGTCACAAGTGATTATGATGATGATAATGATAATGATAATAATAATAATAATGATGAAGATGATGATGATGATGGTGATGATGATGATGATGATGATGATAATAATAATAATCGGATCGGATTCAAAGTTTACGACCAACTGTTTTCATTGACACAAGTGGAAGCTTTATAATAATAATAATAATAATAATAATAATAATAATAATAATAATAATAATAATAATAATAATAATAATACGATTTATAGAGCGCCGTAGTGCGGCTGAGGTTGAAGAAATGGCACTGACATGATACATGATACATTGCAGTAAATTGCATAGCAATATCATGCCATCATGTCATTCTCGTAATGCATGAACTCACATCGCATTCATTGCATTTTCATCAAACTGCTTTGCATTGCATCACATCACATGATATGACAAAAAATGACATCAAATTACATAACGAATCGTTGGATTTAGACTTGGCCAGCGTTTGAGTTTCTTCCGAACGCTGAAAATGCTGGTTCCAGCCACCAGGACACGAGTCGGTGATCCTGGCTTCACTGGGGCGGATCCGGGTTCCGATCGTGTTTCGGAGCTCAGAGTTTCTCGTTCGGTTCAAAAGTCTTCTAAAGATACTTTCCTTCGGTGGTGAAATACGCAGGACCTATCAAAGGGGACTGGAACAGCATGACCATTTGGCCCAGGCCTCACGTAGAGAAGAGGCTTCAGATTTTGTAGATAGTTTTTATGTAATAATTATTAAGACAGAGATTTTTATTGATCGTCAAAATAATTAACAAATACAGTCACAGTCTGTCACATAAATTGGTGCCAATAGGCTGACCTAAAAGGAACAAACAGTTCCGCTACTAAGGTCACCTGTTTACATCATGGTTTACAAATAGGTGATAGCATTATAGCCTACTGAGTAAAGCAATTAATAATATAAAATATAAAAGTAATTAGTATAATCAACGTCAGTGCATTAACACAAAGCTTAACTAAGCACCAAGCAAAAACTTAACTAATTGCTTCGTGTAGATGAGATTTTAGACTTGTTTTGAACTGGTATAAAGTTGGCAGGCTTGTAAGAACAGTTGGCAGAGAATTCCAGAATGACGGTCCACAAATTATAATACTAAACTGTCTCTTACTAGTGCGAACAGAATGTTTATGATACATATGAGATGAGCGCGTATAATGACCATGCACATCTGAATTCATACAAAAGTATTTTAAAGTATTTATGTTTATTAATTAATGCTTATTTTTCGTTTTTGTGTGTTATAATTCACAACTGCGATTTAGTAGGCTTATGATGTGCATGCTTCGAGATTGGGGCCTCGTATTCGGAGTGGCCCGGGTCTCTCTGTATCTCTGAAAGGCTCTGGATATATGCCTCCTTCGCCTGATTCTGTAAGGTGTATCTTCGAATCTGCTTTGCTGTTGAACTGCAACATATATTGTCTGCTGTACATTAAATTGCATTTATTCAGAACATTTATGTAGCGCCAATTCAAGATGTCCACTCATTGGCACTCCCAGCCTAGCTCCTGGGTAAGAGAACGGTTTACCTTACCTTACCTTGGCTTGCCTTTCGTTACCTTACCTTACCTTGGCTTACCTTACCTTACCTTGACTTGCCTTTCTTTACCTTATATTACCTTACCTTGCCTTGTCTTACCTTATTGATTACGGTAAATTACATTGTTTTACGATTTCTACACAGCATTCATAAAAAGTCGGTCGTCATTTCTTCGTCTGTCAGCCTAGCCCAAAGGAACAATGTGGGCCAAAATGCAGATCCTCAGTAGATCAACGGCATTAGCCTCATTTATAGACAGGCTAATCGCCAACGATTCTCTTCGCCAAAATTAATATCCAGTCTTCAGCCTTCCAAAAAAGTCTCTTTCGATATTTAGAGCTCAGAATGTGGAAAACAACGATTCCTCTTCTTGATTGTTTGGTTATTTTTGTCAGAGAAAAGATCCAGGGCCATAAAACTATCGGGAAAAGGCCTTAGCTGAGTTCTCAGACACTGCTAATGCATAAAATTAATGAGAGCAAGAAAAAAATCATATAAACATCTGAGAAACGTTGCCTGTGGTGATCGTCTGTATTGCCTAAACACAACTACAGATGTCAGTCATCGGTGTATAAGAATACTCCCTCCCTTCACTGAGTAGGAAGTTCCAGAAGGCGCTACATAAATATATATATATGCTTTGCCTACACATACACATATTAAGAAAGGGCTTAAAGGTTCCTGTTTAATTTATCGTATGACTGTACAGTAGTTAATTTCTTCTATTGTCGATTGAACTCATGTACAGCGTCATTTTTTTCGGCCTCGGCCGTGTTACGGCGCTAAAGAAATTGTATTATTATTATTATTATTGTTGTTGTTGTTGTTGTTTTTGTTGTTGTTACTATTACTATTTTTGAGTGAAATACCTGCGCAGATATTGCAAAGATGAAGCGTTCGTAAGCCGCAAGATATGGACCGGTTTTAAGCCACCTTTCAAACGAGGTTCGGTATTTGTATCTCTGTTGCATATCAATTTCGAAAGGCAGTTTCATTCGCTGGTGATGCGCTGTAAAAACTGCAACCGGCAGACAGAAACAGACCCTGTTCAGTCGGCTGACTTACAATTAATGCCATTTCTTCGGATGTTTCATTCCACACATGTGTAACATATATATATACATGTGACTGACTATGATGTAACGTACATGGAATGCCTTTGTTGTTGAAATTGGATATATGTAGCTTATGGTAAGAAATCAAGGCAAAAGGAGATGGTTAGTTGATATTCACTTTGCAAAGCGGTTGCATGGTTACGATTTGAGTATTTCGATTTGGGTGAAAAAATAGAATGATAGGCTTACTTCAAGGAGTCACACGTCTACACTTTGCAAATCGAAGGAAAACGTTCCTCTTGCCCGGATGTTGGCGCTGGAAGGGACGCTTAATACAGATTCTCATGAATAAAAGAATAAATGATTGAATGAATATCGATTGAATATGAATACAGTTTCCTTTGATTTGCAAAATGAATATGGTACATCAAGGAATTAAAGAAGAAATTAATTAATTAATTAATGAAAGAAGGAGTGCGTGAGAAAGGACGAAAGGATTGAACGAGCGAGCAAGCGATTGAATGAATGAATGAAAGGATGGAGAGATTATGAATGAAATAATGAATTACTTAATGGACGAATGTACGAACCAATTAGCTATTGGTCTATGCCGTTGAGAGACGGTTTGATCCACTTTTTGCCGTCACGCTCCAGGCAACATTAAATCCTATCCGTTAAGATGTTTGGAAAAAAGGCTGCTTCTTAGTGCAACTGATTTCTTTAGATTGGCTGACAGACAGTTAAATCGAATCGTTCCTTTTTCATTTTTTCTTCTGGTGCCTACTTATCCAACGAGATTGCTTTCGACCCTCTGTGAATCCAGTTTCTAAAGTTGATAATCTCCAACACCGTCACTGACTTCAGAAACATTATTTTCAAATTAGTATTATTGGTGTTGATAGTCTACTGTTCTTCAGAACTTGTTGTTATATTTACAGATATGCATAACATATATGTATATGTATATATATATATATATATGAAACAAGAGTATCTGTATGTATGCATGTATTTTATTTGCAGGCTTACTTTACTGTATGCTTACATATGCATTTAAAACCGTTTGTTTGATAGCAGTCTTGCTTTGTCGGATAAAGGAGTTTCTCTTGAAACGGCGCTATAAAAATTCGTGAATCTGATGCGCTTGTGCTTGCACATGATGTGTATCTATGTATGCATGTGTCTGTGCTTTAATGTATCTTTGCATGTCTGTGTCTGCGGATATATTGTGTATTTGCGTAGGCATACATATCTGTGCACGTATCGTGGTGTATATAGGCTTATGACGTCCATGGATCTGTAAGCGTATGTTTATGCATGCATGTATGTGCTGTACGTCACTGTGTATGCATGTATATCTGTGTATATGTATGCATGTATCTGTGGGAACATCTGTAGAACGCCTTTACAAGAACCTCTCAAGAGAACGTCTGCGAAGACGTCTGACCGATCCACGTATCCGCCTCGAGGTCAGAGAGAACAAAGTAACCTGAGCTGAAACGAACGAAAAACTGTATTTGCGAAGGATTCGGGAAGACTTCTGTTCAGCAAATAATCTGCTATCAACAGTTTCTTCAATGTATAACCCTACGTACAGTATGTGCATAAAATATCTGACTGCAAGCAGAACGCAGTGTATTATTATATCGCTACTAACAATGTTCCAGGTTCTTAAATAGGCGATATATAAATATTCAGACACACACATACATACATACATACATCCACCGGTCCAGTCATCCAGCTATATCTGCCTGCACGCATACCCAACAATAATAGTAATATACATATATGCCAGTAAGCCTACATTCATAAATACATTCCATATATACATTATACATACCATACATTACTTATGCTTGCATGTATGTACGTGTGTATGTATGAATGTATGTATGTATGTATGCATGCATGCATGCATGCTGTATGTATGTATGTATGCATGTATGTATGTATGTATGCATGCATTATGTATGTATGTATGCATGCATGTATATATGTATGTATGTATATATGTTTGTATGTATGTATGATAAACACATACAGCTTAGATACAACTACTATTTTCCTCTCGAGCCTTTTATAAAGTTAGACATTTTAAACCTTTTATAACTCGCATTGTTGGTTTTCACTGACTTTGTGCTATTTTTGCACCGTTTTGAATTGTATTGTATTTGGTAACTTATATAGCGCTTCTTACAGAACAAACTTTCAGCATGAGAACCCCGAGGAAATGAGAACGTCTTTAAACAACGAGCTGACTAAACTCTATCACCAACAGAAACCCTTGCACGAAACGATAGCAGAAGTCCATTCCATAGAGATGGGCCATCAACAGTTGCACTTTATCGTAAAGGATGGCCATTTATATCGCGCTAAAAAGCATTGCATAATGTTCTTGAATCATTTCCACCTTTGAACACAACTACACAGTCATTAATCTTGTAATTCCTGAATATCTGAGAAGGTGAACAATTTCTCAGTCACTGGGTATTCTGTGTGTAAACATTCCAAGGATGGCGCATACAGAGCCTATCAACTGAGGTATAAGTAATCTGATACCTCATAGGTATTTTGGCAACATGTTACAGGTATACGGAGATACATACCATATGACTATGCAGGTAGTTTGGTTAGGTATTTCCATTCCCAACCTCTTGGATTGCAACGAGGCGTAGGGACCTATACCTGTTGGGATATGATATACCAGAATATCCAATCAAATAAGGACACATAATTGGTATCTTGTTTATTTCACATTTGCATAAGAAGACAATGATCTATGAGCATAGCATGTGTTGTTTAACTGCGTTGCACATTCTTAGCAGTAATGTCTGGTTACGAAAGACACTAATGTTGCCACATGCAGCTCCCGTGGGCATTTAAATTAGCTGATAATAGTAACTGCGTATGTTCTGATGAAATGTTTCCTCTAGCCATAAAACAGACGGCGAGGTAAGTCAAGACAGACAGACAGACAGACAAAATATATATTGTTTTGGCCACAGTTGGTATTCGCTATTACCAGACAGATGTGAGTTATTCTGGCTAATGCTGTGTGTTTGCTTTGGGCACAGTGATTGTGCTCTACTGCAAGGCAGTGTGTGTGACCATAGTGATTGTTGTTATTATTATTATTATTATTATTATTATTATTATTATTATTATTATTATTATTTCTCCATTTATTAAGCGCCACCATATAATGACCTAAGCATCAATCGATGGCGTTGAGCAATTGTGAGTGAAGGATATGCTCAAGATCCCTACATAATTACTGTTTCAGAGAAGACAGGATCGAACCCGTACTCTCCGCGTTACAGTTCGAGCACTCAACCAATCGGCTAGCGTGCCCCACGTGCTCTACTACTAGCCATTGTCCGTGACCACAGTAACTGTGCTCCACTACTAGGCGCTGTGTGCCTAGGTGCAGTCTAGTAACTGTTATTTCAAGACGTAGTTTTAACGGTTCATCAAGATTACGTGTGTACCTTTATTGCTGCTTCTACTGTATGCTGTTCACAAAAAGTGGGACACTATGGGGGTAGAAGGTGCTTTGTGTATGTTTGCGTGCGTGTGTGCGTGGGTGTGTGTGTGTAATTGTGTGTGTGTGGTGTCTGTGTATGCGTGTATGTTTATGCGTGTATGTGTGTGTGTTTTTATGTGCATCTATCGGCGTTTGGACGCATTCCGTGAGTTGGAGCTGACGGCGCGTCTCAGAGCCACAAGTCTGACGTATTTATAGTATAGAGCTAAAAATAGCAGAACGAATGGAGCAGCAAATGATGAAGAACACGAGGAGAATGAAGAGGAGGAGGAATAGTGGAAGTAGGAGAAGAAGGAGAAAATAAGGGCTGGAGGAGGAGAGGCGGAGGCTTGAAGCGGAAAAAACAAGCGACGGAGAAAATCTACAAATCAGAAAACAAGAAATACATGCCGACAGACACACACACGCACCCGTGTGTTACCATTCTAGATGGCTCGATGCGCATGCGCACGAATTTGAGATGCTGGATGCGGACGCAGCAAAGCAATTTCTGCTTCGCAACTGCAACAGCTGCAAATATGCATACATACATTACACTACGTACATAAATACATACATACATACATACATACATAAATACATACATACATACATGCATACATACATGCATGCATACATGCATACATACATGCGCACATTCATACATACATACACACGTACATACATACATACACACATACATACATACATACATGCATGCATACATGCATACATACATGCGCACATTCATACATACATACACACATACATACATACATCCATGCATGCATACATGCATACATACATGCGCACATTCATACATACATACACACATACATACATACATACATACATACATGCATACATGCATACATACATGCGCACATTCATACATACATGCAAGCATGCATGCATGCATATATACAAACATACATACATATATGTGTGCGGCACGATGGTCCATCTGTAATTCGTTTGGTCAATGATCATGCATGCGGTTGCGGGTTCGACTTCGAACGTTTAACGACCCTGTGCAAGTTGTTTGCGCACTCCGGCAGTCATCGTTCCTTATGCTCGACGCAACGCTTTCCAACTACTCAGAAAACGCTGTCTATTGTCTGCTTTGGGTAGGAATTCGTCGATTGGGTGGCAGCTCGTCCTAGTGTAAGGGTTCCCGCTGATGATGACACTTGTAGTTACCTGAGGGCTGTTTGCACACTGACGAACGTTTGGCTCTTAGTGACTTTAAAATCATTTAGGTTTTCGCAGGCGGCGCCGTTCTGAGGACTAAGGGGTTGTTCATAAAGGACATCCATAAATTGTAATTGTAATTTAAAGTTTATGAAGATAAACTCAACAGGGGCGCTCCCGAACCGAGCAAGTAAAATCACTGTTAAACATTGCGGTCTTCAGTTCCCTGCGAAACCCTCAGAGAGAGGAGCTCAAAATGACATACTTTGGACCCTCTCTTCCGCGTTTGGCATTACCTTCCCCACCCCTTTGCGAACCCCCCACACTCCTACTGAGTGCCACGGCCCAAATTCGGCTGCCTGTTGTCATGCCGCGTTCAGCAGAGGCTAACTGGATTCGAGGCTGTATAATTGAAAGCAGTGAAGTTGGTGTTCAGGGCATAGGCTCGGGGCCTTTCGGAGATTCAGGGAGGCCCCGGCCACTGGAAAAACGTGACCCCAAACTCGAAGCATGCATATTATAAGTCTACTAAATCGCAGTTGTGAATTGCAATATAAAAAGGAGAAATAAATATTATTAATAACTAACAATAAAATAAATTAAAAGAATTTCAAAGATATGTTGCTAGTCACCGAAACATGAACAGAAAATCTTTGGTTTGAATAAAAACATTTCTTTCCTATTTTAAAAAAGACAAAAATGATGACGCCCTTTGCCAAGTGATGGCCCTGCTGGTTCCCCTCTGATAGGGCCAGCATTTGGGTGATTCCTCCCTCCATCTATTTGCAGACGTCCTTAATGAACGACCCCTAACTGCGATGCATTGAGCGTCGAGATAACTTTCCTATTAACTGACCTTGTAGCGTGACTCCCAATTCATAACTGACTCTGAGAAGTAAAGCAGTAATTGTAATTAGCTTCAGATTTCAGATTCATATATTTTATTATTCACCGAAATCCAGAATGCACATTACAATCAGTCCTAGTAATACATAGATGTCAACAAGTAAACCCAAATGGAATCAATATTGTTTGCCTATCTATTTACATTTATTTACAAATGCGGTAGCATTAGCGATCAATGGTATGAATCAAAGTCAATAAAGCATTGAATCTTCATCTTTCCTTCTGGCTGGAATTAATCCCTCCTAGGAGAGGGGTCAGCCACACGAATCCTTTTCCATTTGTTTCTATCTCCAGTATCTTCTTTCTTCAATCGGAGGAGCTTTAGGTCTTGTTGAATCATGTCTCTCCATCTCTTCTTTTGTTTTCCCCTACTGCGGCGTCCGTAAACCTCTGCTGTCGTAACTTTTTTAATCAGTTTTCCTCTTCAACTCATGGATACCTAGACTAATCTACATAGATATGTAATTACGTATTCCTATGTAGAGACAGATATCACAGGAGTTCTATTGCAAACTTCGATCATGGACGAATGTCCTGTTTTCGGCCAATTCTTGGCTGCTCCTGTTTCACTAAGGAGAGACGGGGTGGGAAGAGCGAGAGGTGAGGAGGGCGAGGGGTGGGAAGGGCGGGGAAGGCAGGGGCGGGGTGAATTGGGGTGGGCGGGGATTCTTGGAGCAGAAGGCGTGGACAATCGGCCAACGGTTCAATTACATCCACTAAATTTTGTCCGAGCGTTGCCGATATGGCAGCATTCCTTGCTGCTAATGTATAAGAATGACAACGACGACAATGATTTTGATGATGACAAATGATGTTGTTGATGATGATGATGATGATAAAGATGACGATGTAGATGACGACTATGATGACGATGACGACGACGACGATGATGACGAACAACAACGATAGCAAGAAGAAGAACTGGGAGGAACAATAAAAATAAGAAATTGATGACAGAGATGATGGTTATGATTACCATGATGATGATAATGATGATGATGATGATGATGATGATGATGATGATGATGATGATGATGATGATGATGATGATGATGATGATGATTGAAAACATTCATGATGATCGCAATGATGATAATGACGATGACAAAACAACATTTTATCCACTGTATTCCAAGTAGCATCGCTTTCTGTATGTTCTGCAGAAGTCTTCGATCCATACACCGAGTCCTCGTGAGTCCATTGTGCCCTCCTCTCATCCGCTCAAACACATTTCGATCTCACCACCCCCATCTTCGCCGTCCGCGGGTCCTCCTTCCGGCCAAGGACCTCCGTCTTCGACGTTCAAGAGCAAGCCGTCGTTGGCGCAGGAGATCTACGACGAGTTCCTCGTTTGTAAGATCTGCCTCGATGCCTTCAAGAATCCCAAGTGCCTTGAATGTCTGCACACGTTCTGCGAACACTGCATTGAGACTCACGTACAGTCCGAATCAACGTACAAGAAATACAGCGATTACCGTCAGTATATCCGCTTTCAGTTTCAGGTTTTACTTTCAGTTTCAGTTTATGGGTTGATCATAAAAGTTGTTAAATACAATGATTACCGTCAGCATATCCGCTTTCAGTTTCAGGTTTGAGTTTCAGTTTTTACTTTCAGTTTCAGTTTTTAGTTTCAGTTTCAGTTTATGGGTTGATCATAAAAATTGCGAAATACAGCGACTACCGTCACTATATCCACTTTCATTCTCAAGTTTCGCTTTCGGATTCAGGTCATGAATTGATTATAAAAATCAAAGATATCAGCTTTCGGTATCATTTTCAGATTAACCCGGTTTCAGATAGTTTATTGATCATAAAAGTGCATTACATACCGATAGTAGTTAATATATAGGTTTCCAGTTTCACTGTCATTTTCAATTCATTATATTTATTATATGCGCAATAAATGACATTATATTTAATTACTAAGGCTCTTTGTATCTGCTTAGTGTGGTATAAGGTCATTGTAAAATTACATAAGGTATGATTTTGCCTTCAAAATCTAAGTGGGGATATATAAAGAAGGGGATTTTTCGGCAGGCAAACATCGCAAAGCACTGAGTAACTCGTAACAAATTACTGTCGGCCACTTGACTCGTTTTGTCTCGCTAAACTAAATGCCTGAACAACAAAAGCAATCTCTAGTCACGGCAGACACTATAGCGTCGCTCAAAATAACCTGTCCTTTTATGTGCATTTTGAACACGGACGGGTTGCAAATTTCCGAGTGTTGCCCAGTATTGTAGACATAAATTATCTGCGTGAAACAGGACATCAGTCACTTAATGACACCCAGACAGCCATGGTTATGAATTGTCTGCGACTTCATATTCTTAGCCTCGGCATATGAGAGCGGGTGGCCTGTCCCATCCTTGGCCGCCTAAGCTTACCACCGAAAGTACACAGTCGACGTAGCCTTCTCGTTTTATAGCTGAATTATCCAGAGGCAATAATGGAACAGAAAGCTTAACACCTTTCTGTTCAGGGTTATTGAAAACCCCGACCTATCGCTGGTTAAAGCAAAGTTCGGTAGGCCTGCTGATCACATGAGCACCAGAAGGCCTACAGGTCTACAGAGGTCTGACTTCAGCCAGTCATCTGTCGAAATGCCGCACTGTAGGTATGCCGCAGCGTACCGCTGTAGCCACCTTAAATGCCATGACATTTAAAATCTAAATGAACGTCGATCGATGCCTTGTTTATTGCGATAGCGGTTTATTTAGCTCCTTTTTAGAACTTCTTAAAGGAGCTTCAGAAGTCAGTGGATTATGATAAGCCATTTAGAACCTCATAAAGACGCTAAAGAAGTCAGTAGATTAGGATAAGCCACTTTAGTGTGTTTTTGGTAGACACTTTTGTAAGTATGTCGGCTGAAGTGTGTAGACCTATCGACCATCAGTTCCAATCAAGTGGTGTAATCCGGATTCCGGACGCCAGGTCATGTCCGAAAGAGGGCGTCTTGTGTTGTTTATAGCACAAGCTGGCACTGCATTTCAGAGACAGCGATAGACTTGTTCAAGAGCTTCCCAAGTGTCCAGTGGCTTCAAGTCGGTTTTTCTCTCGTAAAGCGGCTGTATAAATTGTATTGCTGCATCACACAGTTGTTTAGTGTGTGATACCCAGGTATTTAACTATTTCTATAGTGTAGACTAGAGCATGCTTGACTGGATTCGACTGCGAACTAGACCAGGTCAAGAGAGACTAGACTATACTATACTAGGCTATAATAGACCATATTAGACTATACTAGACTGTAATAGACTATACTAGACTATAATAGACTAGACGTGACCTGAATAGACTTGGCAAACCTGAGCAGAGCGTACACACAGAAGAATACTAAAATTATACACTTAACAATTTAGACTATCCTATGTCATATGTCTTACTATACTATACTATACTATACTATACTAAATTGAACTAGACGACTGGAAAAGAGTAGACTAAACTATTCTAGGCTAGACTAAACTAGTATGCACTTATGTAAACTAGACTATACTAGACTTTACCAGATTAGACTAGACAAGACTAGACTATACTATACTAGAACGTTCTAGACTAACCCTTGTTATTTTAGATACAAGATAACGTAACGGTATTTGTTGGATCTGATTACTAAACCTTGCTGATTGGTTGCCACCTGTATCTGTTCGCAGGTGAATTCACCTGTCCGCTGTGTCGCAAGCGGACACAGCTGCCGATCGGCGGGGTCAAGAAGCTGCCAGACAACTTCCTCGTGTCCAATCTTTCGGAGATGGTTGGTCGCCGACGCGTGACCAAGTTTCCCTTTTGCGACATCTGCAAGATGGTCGACCAGAAGTTCCGCGAGGGGACGGCCAAGTGCCTCGATTGTGCCAAGATGCTCTGCCCGTCGTGTGTCGTTGCCCACCAGGAGATCAAGGTCACGAGCGGCCACTCCATCTTCGACATAGAGATCGAAAAGAATATCGGTTGCCACGAACACCCCGACGAGATGGTGCGCTTCTACTGCGAGCCGTGCGAGCTGTGCATCTGCGTTCTGTGCACCTTTAAGGAGCACCGCCAACACAAGGTGTGGCTGGCGATAACTTAAATTGCAATTATAATAATAATAATTATTATTAGTAGTAGTAGTGGTGGTGGTGGTAGTAGTGGTAGTTTTTGTTGTTGTAATTAGACAATTATTATTAATTTTATTATTATTGTTGTTGTTATTATTATTATTGTTACTGTTATTGTTATTGCTACTGCTATCGTTATTATTAATATTATTATGTCACTAAAGAAGCACATCATGTACCTGGCTCATTTCAACTTTGTCCATCAGAGCTTATAACTGTTGCTCTAATATTCTTACAAGTGCAGTAAAATTATTGTCACGTTCCGTTAAGGTGACGCAATTCTCCGAGGCCGTCACCGGATACAAGGTCACCATGGAGACGATGGTCGACCAGTGCCTCGACAAGATGGATCAGTTCGACCGGCACATCACGTCGCTCGGCAAGTGCGAGAAGATTCTGATGACTGTGCGGCAAAAGATCAAAGACACGGCGGCATCCTTTGTGCAGGAGATCGAGAGACGCGAGCACCAGCTGCTCACGGAACTCGACAACATGTACGGCAGCGACTGCCTCGAGTACATCGACCGGAAGCAGGACCTGTCCAACCAGGTCGAGAACATTCGCAGCACGTGCAAACTGGCCAAGACCATCCTCGCAGGCAAGGACATCGAGCTGCTGCTGATGCGGAAGGATGTTCAGGAGAAGCTGGCATCGCTCAACACCGTTGAGCTGAGACAGCTGCCTGCGACGGTTGGCAAGATCGTGGAGTTTGTGATCGGCGAAGTGAACTTCGGAAATCTGCTGGACCGCGCACGGCCACTCCTCACCACGATGACCATGAGGAAGAAGTCCTCCGAGAACCCGTCAGAGGACGCTTCCGGTCTGAGGTCGAAGCAGAAAGGAACAGCGAGGCCTGACGCCAAGGATGGGGGAGAGATCAAGTCGTCTTCTAGGTCCGATGTCTCTTCGGAAGACATCGAGTCTTCGTCGGACAGCGACTCCAGCTCGGAAGATTCGATTGAAGGAAAGTCTTCTGGACGCCGTGCCCTTGACAGAGAAGAAATTCACCGTGGCGCCACGGCTGAGCGATCAACCATGACCGACGTGGTAGTACTGGCGGACAAGGCCGTCAACACTAAGGCCCGGTCTATGCTCAATTCATCGAACGGTGGATCAGGCGGAGGAAGACGTCCCTCTGTGGACCACAATGGGGAGGAATGGAACGACCAGGGATCGCAAGACAAAAAGAACAGGAAACGGGAAAAGATGGCATCCGGGCAGCCGACGATCTTAGAGATCGATTTTTTTAAGCAGCAGCCGCAGCCACAGCAATCGAGAGAAGTCATCTCAGCTGGTGGTAACCAGGCTTAAGGCTAGTTCCGATGTGGGTGGGTTGGTGGGTAGCCAGACCCTCAGACTGCGTGGTACTACGGTTGGGGTAGAACCCCTTAGTACAAGTATGGACTGCTGTCATCGTTACCTAAAATGGCATGGCACATAATAGAGCAGGCAGCTAGGCTGAGGGATCTCATCCAATAAATTCGGTGGGAAATGGGCACGGTCGAGGTATACCGTCGCTAAACTTAGGTCTAAACCAGTTGAGTTTTGATGGAACAATTCCCACCTAAGACCAGTTTTTAGAGGGTGCACGAGAAGGGATTTGTTTTACAAAAATCATATCACAAGTAGGACGAGAATTTTGCTGCCCAATTATCGACTATTCAGTGTCTTTATTGTTACGAATACGATTTATGGGGTTCGTTACAACCGCGGTGAAATTTGGGTCAATTCTAAAATGCAAATGTACACGTTTTCTCACTGCGGCCGTATGATCTCGACCCGATCATTTTTCAATGAATTAATCGGGTGACATCCTTCACCACCGCTGCCCGTTTGAATGGGTGCCACGCCATTTAAGGCCCCGTGTACGGACCGTGCTAGCCCGAGATTCAAATCTTGTTCGGAATGTAAACAAGATTTCGATTGCGAATGAGGCTTTCGCTAGAGCCGCAAAAAAGAGGCGACTGTTTCATGCCTTTCATTCGAAGAAAAACTGCAGCTTGCTGCCCCTGATGATAGGTTTCTCGAAGCTACTGTGAAACAATATTACACAGTAAAACGTTTAGTTAAGCAATATAAAATAACAACGGCTGCTACTCAGAGACGGCGATATCTAGGTCAATGAATGACGTCACTGTTAGGTCACCGTGACCTATTTAATCTCCCTTTTTAGCATATCATGACATAATTTCTATCTTCTCTCAGACCCTTTCATCGCTTGTTCTTGCGTTGTTGGTCGTTTTTTGTTTCTGTAATTCATTCATTTTATTTGCACAGAAACGACTTTAAAACGAAACAGAAATGTTACTGGTAGGCCTACGCATGTTTGAGTTGTGAAAAATTTATGTGCTTCGAAACACGACTATTCTAATGAAATTCATATTCTAATGATGCTCGCTCTGACTGACTGACTGATTGATTGACTAACTGACTGACTGACAGACTGACTGACTGACTGACTGACAGACCGACCGACCGACTCTCGCTCTCTCACTCACTCACTTACTCACTCACTCACTCAAGTCGAGAGAATTCAATTATTCATAAGCGGATATCATTATTAGGCCTACACGCCCATTTGCATATTTATGAATATATAAAATTATATATAGGCACACTACTGCGGCTTTCAATTTAGGCCTTCATAATTATATTGTCGCTGCGTGGATTGGTAGACCTCACCTTGAAGTTGGTAACGTACGAACCCATAATTGCCTTTTAAATTACCTTTAATATGTATCACCCGAGAGATTTGCCCCACATATTACAGGTCGAATCATATTACACCTGGCGAACGTTTACATTGTTAAAATTTACATTGATTATGTAGTTAGCTTCCTAAACTACGCGCACATACAGTTCATGCATACAAGTAGGCATAGGGTTATTCACACAGTAACAGGAGACAGACTGACAGACAAACAGACAAATGCAGATGTGAAAATCCCACTAAACTTGTCAAGGTTACAGTTGTAAGAATTTTATGCTAGTGAGAAAGTAAGTCAGTAATTGAAGCTCCTAGTGAAGCATTATATGTCTACATGAAAAAAATTCAAAAAAGCAGAGGGAACAGAACCATTACATATCTCAAATTAATCTATGGGGGACATTTCCCTCAGTCCCGTCGGGAACGACACCCCGTCCACTAGGTTAGCAAATAGGAGACAGTAACGTAGCCATGTCGCTCATTCAGAACAGCTTAGTAACTTTACTGTCTGGTGGTTTATCACACCGATCGGGGCCTATAGCCAGAAACTCGATGCAGCTTATTGGTAGCCGAACAGAAGTTCCTGGTAACAACGAATGTCCTTTGTAATTGTAATTGTAATTGTAATTGTAATTGTGATCACGACAATTTATGCAGCTTCGTCAGTAGCAAGCTACTTCAAGGATGCTTTACAATGTCAAATGTCGGCGGACACAAGAGTCCAACAATAAAAAAATGATAAATGGGTGATGTTCAAAATCAAATGCTGATAAATTAATATAGTTAGACGGTAAACAGAAAATTTTAACTGTTAGTCGATAATTGCTGTCAGGCAACAACTAGGCCCACAAGCCCTTTAACGTTAGGTCCATAAAACATAGCACAAGCCTATGTGAGGGGCTTAGGCGCTATAAAAATGCCAAAATATAGGGCCTACGTGAGGTAGGCATATATGCCGGACACAGTTTTCAGAGTGTAGACAAACCACCGCTGCTATTTAATTGATTCGCATAGAAACAACTTTATTAGTAAATTATCATTAAGCTAATTTCGTAACCGAGCCCTACCTTAAACGCCCATTCAAACGGGCAGCGGTGGTGAAGGATCACATCTGATAAATTCATTGCAAATTGAGCAGGGTCAAGGCCATACGGTCGCTGTATAAAACCGTGTGGGCCTACATTTACATTTAAACTGGCTGAATACTTTTACGGAAATAGTAAGTTGCTGTTGTAGGCTATGTTGAAAACAAGACGTTAGTCTGAAATGTAGAAGCAATGTTTTCAGTTTTGATTGAAAGATCTGCGCATAAATTGCAAGAGGTGAAGTGTTGGTGAGTTCGTATGATGAGCCAGATAATTAACGTAGCCAAAATATATTACCTTCTAGCGGTTGTTTGTGTGAATCAGTGATATTGCAGAGGTATACTAGAGATAAGCTAGTTGTAAAAAAGAATTCGCGTTCTTACACATAATTCGCAATAGAATTTTTACAAATCCCGCGTGTCTGAGTCTTCTCACAAGGATGTGACAGTTTTATAAAATTTATTCAATTAGGCCTAAAAGTTGAGCTCAAACTTTTGAAGTTTATGTCATTGAGCGCCTGTCAAAGTTCTCTTCATAACCAACTCTCTCTAATTTGTCCCAACATACTTATCTTCGCAAATTCTTTACCATCCAATCAGACAGCTCTACTCGCTCATCCTCTTACTCACTCTTGTCCGTCCTTCTGTAGCTACTCGTCTTAAGTTCTCTGAGTGATCCATACACTGCACCTAAACTCTGGAACGATCTCCGTCATGAATGTGTCAAATTCTCTCTTCCTCTATCTTTTCCGTCGTTCACCCATCATCATCTGTCTCAAGACCCTCTATCTATTACTCCTCATGTGTTACATTCAAAACTGAAGTCTCACCTTTTCAAGAAATCCCACCCTGATCCATCCAATCTGATGGCTTCCCATTTCTCTCAGCTTAAACACAACCCACCATAACAGCTCCTTTCCCCCTTGTCTCTCTTTCTGGTCTTCTGGCAATCAAGCTTGGGTCTTGACTGTCTCTCTGCCTGACTCTTGGATCTTGACCTCGAACCGAACACATTTGCCTATCGATTTTTAATTTGACTGAGCGCCTGTGAAGAAGCTGGTCCCCGAGACGTGGTTTTCGTTGGGCGCTGTAGAAATCTCTGGATTATGATTGACATGGCATCTTTGGACAACCCCACTGACTTAAAGCAGCGCTGGTGAATAAGCTGGTGCCCTGCGTTTAGCTTCTAAGCAGCGCTTTAGAAATTTTGAGTTTATGGTTATGATTATGATAGGCTCATCGTAAATTAGAAAATTTACTCATACAGTCCATCGCGTGAGGGAGTTATATCGGCTAAAAAGTCTAGTTTCAGAAGATGTGTAGCATCTATATTTCTATTGTTAGTCCTAGGCTGGCAGAAGAAGGAGGCGCTATATTTAGTCATGGCCTGTTTTTTCTGAGGGTAAGATAATCGTTCGAGATAGAGTTTTAAAATATCTAATCTGGGTGCGAATTCTAAGACAATCTTCCATATTTTTTTAAAACTAGTGGTCGTCCGTGTAATTGTTATAGATTACTTGGCTATTTGGAGTGCATTGCGTGTCTTAAAAGCGTTAATTGCCGTCGGCTGCAAGCCTACAAGCGCAAGCCTGAGCTGCGAATTGGCGAGGATTGACGGAGCAAAGGGAGGAGGGAGGGAAGGATGGAGGATGTCATTTTGTGGGTCGCGGAAAATATACCTTGGGATTACAGTGCGAGAAGTTCTGTGGTCTTTAAGTTGAAGGAGCGGGGTCGTACTGATGAAGGGCCGAACAACCCGGATATGAAATGAATTTGGATGTAACGAACGAATAGCGCTGGCCAGCAGACGAGCTGGTCTTAAAATATCAGGTCTAACATTGTCTGATCAGACTACTCAGCACTATAAATGGCAAGAGGAATGTAAACCTTGATCAAGTAGCTGAACGTTTTTGAAGCCCAAAATCATGTTGAGACTTTTGTCCAGCAGTCATGGGTTCAGAGAACTGTGTAATGGCGTTGGGCAAGTTGTTTACACCTGACTGCCCCTGCTGCAAACCATTTCATTAGGTACAAGCATCAGCTGAGAAGCAAATGAACTTGGGAATCCGTCATTCATGCCGGTCATTTAAGCATTCCCATATTGTCCAATTCTCCAAGATGGGGAGTATTTAATTTACAACTAAGCAGACAGTGCTGAAAGGAGTTGTGTTACCTTACAAAGGTTAACTGGAGTAAGTTTATAGTAATAATTAATGATAACAGTTATGGATGAACATCGATTAAAATTTTAATCAGAATTAATAGCTTTTAATCGTATGGCAGGATTATCACATTGTGGGCTTTTGCTTGTAAAGTACAAATCAAATTGAATTAGACATTTGTGGTATTGTATTGCACAAACTAGTGATACTTGTTTAATATTATGTTAATAAATTTTCCCCATGTCAACAAATGTAATAGTCTGGTAATGGCAAATAAATAAATAACATGTTTAATGCACAAGGCATCAAAGTGAAGCTGAAAGTCAGACTGGTTTCAGGAGGTCAGTCTGCTGAGACGGAAACAGCCATAAATAATTAGCCATTAGCCAGACTTTGTTGTTAGACTCTTCTTAAATCAGCAGAGCCTTCCTCTGATTTCAGAAGACATTTGGTCAGGAGATGTGTTTCAGGAGAAAGTGTGACTTTACATTTGTTTGTACAACATTTTGATAAACTATTGTAAATGTAATCAGAAGTATGTTCAATCAGTAAAAGTGTACAATGGTTATTGTTGCTTCTAAACATGTAAGACCAGCAGATGGTAACAAAGAATTCTGTGCCTGTTAATTAGATCTGTAAATATAGTGTGCAATTAACTGTAATTAGTAACTTCTGATGCACCGGTGTCTAATGCACAAGGCGTCAACCGATGGTGCACCAAAGCCAAGCTGCAATCAGGTCAATATTGAGGTCAGTCCACATGACAGAGAGGCGGCCTCCTGTAGATAAGCAGTTTGAAGACTTCAGGTAAGTTTTAAGTTGAGAATGAAATGACACGAGTGTGTGTGCTATTAACACCATCCCCAGGGTCTTGTGTTTCGTATTTCTTCTAGCCGTTATTTGGGAGCAACTTTTCTGAATTCATTAGACAATTCTTTCAATTTCATCTCAGAAAATCAACGTAATACAGTGAAGCTGAACTTTAGATATCTTCTTTTATGAGTGTAGATATTAAAGCATTTATGAAGCTAGCACCCGTGAAGTAGCGCTGTATATGTATGAGGTTCTTAAAAAGCACCCTACAAATAGCAGGTACGTACATACTTACACATGTTGTGTAGAATAGAGTATGGTCTTGTCACAGACCTATTAATTTTCTAAATAATTACAATACTTTATAGCATACTGTAAGTGGAATGTAGATATTGGCTTTATGACTTTCATTGATAATAGTTGTTGTTTGCTGTAGGCCATGGCTCATTTCTACCTAGTTTAGTCATGACTGATGCTTCCATCATTTGCCACAAGAGGCCAGTGTAAGTAGAATTTTCTCCTTGGCGATCACACTGTGGCCATTTCGCTGATGATACTGCTCGCTTCAGCGGAGTGGAAAGTACCGCATCTGGTCGTTTGTTATCCGATGTTTGCACACCTTTCCAGCTCAGCCAGGTGAGCTGGTGGTTCTTGAATTGGCAGCAATGGAAGCCTCAGCCCAAGTGGATTGCGATCTTAATGAAGAGGACGAGGACTTGGATGACTTCCTGAAGTCCGTCAAAGTTCATGACCGTTTTGGTGGCAATTATGATGAAGAGGATGAGTTTTTTTCTGGTGATGAACCTGACGAACCTATTGCTTGTCGGAAGGGAGGATGTGCAAAAATGGATGGTGGTTTCAGTCGCTCCGTCCGAAACTCTGAGACCAAAACAGGGACTGTTTCGATGCTAGATGATGCCAGAAGTTTGTGCAGTAAGTCAGGTCCTAACCTTTCTCTTGAGATGCTAAACCTGAAGAGCGATGAAGCTGGATTGGGAAATTTTGAAGGTGTGCTTCTTGGCAAGTCAATTCTAAGGTCTGATCCACCTTTCGGAGATCCGCTGTCGGAGTTTGCCATTCTTGACTCGGCTCTTAATCTGCTCGATGACAAAATGTGTCAGAAATTTCAAGAGAGAGGTCTTTTTGACGGATTGGTGGACAAGAATGCCATCTCAATCGAAAGCGAGACAAAGGCCGAGGAAAAAGATGTCATCTGTGTTGGTAAGTGTCACAAACGGAGTAATGACTTGCTTTCATTTGTCTCAGTTGGACTGATTGCCACAAGTGCTGTAAAAACTTGCCTTTTGATTTGCTCAATTATTCTAGGGTGTTCAGAGTTTAACTGCATTTATCTCTAGCGATTGTTCTTCAGAGTGACTAATTTTATCTGGTATTTTATCTAGTGATTGCTTTACAATTGTAATGTAAACGTAATTTGATTATGTGGCATTGCTGCTGGTTAATTTCGTCTGGTTTGAAAACTTTATTGTCACAAATAATGCGTCGTAGCCACATTGTCTGTTTTCAGACGCAGTACTTGACCTGGTGACATCTTGTGACCGACAGACACCAAAGCCTTACCGTAAAGTCTGTGACTCGCCTGAGAATTTAGGTAAACCTCTGTGTGAACTGATCCATGAAGATGTAAGCCAACTGGATGATCAGCCAAGTGTGAAACCAGGTCCACTCCAGTCTTGCCAACTTAATAAGCCTCGTCAAAGCAAAAGCGCAAATTCGTCCCGAAAACAGCTAAATGACAGTAACAGTTTGGACAGTAAGGGCAGCGTCGGTAGGGAATTCCCACCCAATAACCTCAGTTTGGATGACCTAGTGCGGTACATCAATGGAGAATCGTTAACGAAAGTCTGCAGCAAAAAAACGAATGCTGCTTGTGGTACATTGCCACACACCAACGCAAACACCAAAAAGTCTAAGAAACAGCCGATCAAAAAGTCAGATGTTTCTGCTACGTCTAAGGCTAGAATTCCGCTGCCAGCAAGCAGGCTGCCGAAAACTACCACAAAACCTAGCCATGTGGGTGTTGTTAGGACTGAAGATATTACTGAAGGTAGTAGTAGTCCACTAGCAGTTTGCGATGATGCAGTTGTCAAAGCAACCCGTTCAACCACAACCACTGAAATGACTGCATCGGTAAAGGAAGCAATATCAGCCAGTGATGCTGAACATGAAGATGACGATGCAGGACAGGAAGAATTCGTTGCTGTACTTAACAAGAAGCGGATGAAAACGCGCAAAGAACCCTTTCCAAACCCTGATGTGAATTCGGCCTGTGTAGTTCCACCACGAACTAAATTTGGTGGATACCAGCCTGAAAGGTCTTCAGCTCAGACTGAGAAAGATCCAGGAGCCTCTGCCACATCGGTGTTTAGCATCGGCTCTAAGTCATACAGAACTGATGCTTCAGGTGGAAGTGTCGCTTCAAAGCGTGGCTCCTTGTCTAGTCTTGATGAATCACCTCCTGCGACCTATGAGACGTCAAGTTTGCGTGCATCTCCTCCTAGTAACGAAGGTCAGGCGGAAGTGCCATTTGCTCGCCCTTCATTTAGTAAATTCTCAACTGGTAGCTCGTATGCATCAGTCTTGCTTCAGAACTTACCTAAACTTTCAGTTACTGCAAGCCAGATTGAACCTAAGGGTGTCGTTGAAATTGGCACATCTTCATCACCTCTCAACTCGGAAGCTGAAAACGAGATGTTTTTGTCGCCTCCACAGTCTGAGGCTGATACTGGTTTCTCATCGTCAAGCAGTTTGAGTCCTGATGAGTCTCAAATCTCCCTTACAAGTGACTCTGATGTGGTAATGTCTAAGAGAAACCAAGTTGCTGATTCAGACCCAAGGAGTCAGCCTTTGGAAGAGTCCTCCTGTTTGAAGCACACAGCAGATGTGGGCAACGAGAATTTTGAAGAACCAGTAGAAGAGCTTGTTCATGATTCTGTTTCTCGTCACATCTCCAGTTTGGACTTCCCGATGAACCGGATTTTGGAACTCTCCGCAAGGACAGATCAGGTGCTGCAAAATACCGGTGAAACTAGTTTAGATTGCGGTAGTCATAGCTTGTCTTGTGTGACGACACAATCAAAAAAATCACCAGTATTTTTCGATACACGAATTAGCACAGTTACCTGCACGAAGTCCAATTCTGACATCGTGTTTGTATTTGACCACGAGGACAGTGGTGCTGACGCCATGTCGAATGTCGGCAGTTACGTTCCTGTTGACGATATTGTCGGTATTACATTTATGAACTCTTCAGACAGCCTGCCATTTGAAACCGGTTCTCTGGAGACTGTTAGCAACCAGTATGCAGCCGTAGATGTTGAAGCGCCATTGGATATGAAGACCAGTGTTCAGGCAGGCTGTGTTGACCATTTTGAAGAAACGCAGCTTGCACAGCAGCCAGGTAGACAGGTTGATAATGACCATGCAAACTGTGAAAAAGATATTCCTCAACCTGATTCAGCATTTGCAGATCCTGTCGTTGGCGGCAAATTAGTCGAGAGCAGCGTCAGTGAGGCTGTGTGTTCGGCACCACGCAGCCGTTTTGATCTCCTTGCAGCACAGAAGTTTCTCAGCCGAGGTGAGTGGACTTTCGGTTGACGCTTGTAACTTGTATGTCTCTGAGTTTGAATGTAATTTTGCTGCATTCCTATAGGAAAATCTGTTGCCTCTGTGCATACACTTAATCCAAGACCAGACTCTTGAATTGGGACAAGCGCAAGAATGTTTGTCTTCCTGCAAGAATGCTTTTCCGCAAGTTAGCGCATGAAAAATATGCAGAATCGCTTAGCTGAATTTAACTAATGATTTTCCTGTTCTCTGATGTATGTATGCACGTATATATGTATGTTTCAGGACACTATATAGCGCATTTTAGGTACTGTTGATCTGTAACATTTGTAGTTTTAATTATTTTCATGGGTTCTTTTCTTTCACGTACATGTCGGAATTCATTTGTAAGTAAGCATCATTGCTTATGTGGGTGTTTGAGAAGTCAATCGAAGGTGCTGTATAAATGTGGTGATACGTGCATAAATGTTTAAGTGAGGCAGAGTAGCCATTTGGGTAGAGTGCTTGGCTAGTGACGCGGAGAGACAGATTTGAACCTCCCCTGAGACGGTTACTGTGTAAGGACCTTGAACAAGTCCTTCACTCACAATTGCTTAGCGCCATCAATTGATGCTTAGTTATTAGATAGTGGCACTTAATAAATGCAGAAAAGTTTGTATTTTGCATTTATGGTGCCCCTTGAAAGATCAGCTAATGGAGAGATACTCAAATCAAGCTGATCTCTTACTCAAGTGTTCAGTTTTTTCCTAACAGCGTGGCTGCAGAAAGTTGAAATGTTGAAGCCAAACATATCCTACAACACACACATGTAGCTCTCGACAAACAAAATCCGCTCTTCAGTTGGTACTACATACCACATTTGCAGTTTCACTGAAGCATAAAGTTGCAGTGTCATGTGCTATATGATAAATAATTTATATAGCACCTCTGCAAGATATCTACTCAGAAGTGCACTCAGCCCAGCAAACAGAAGAGTACTTTGAGTAAGGAAGTTTTGGTTCAAAGTACATTCACTCATTGCCCTGGAATGGCCAACCACAATGAAGTTAACTGAAAATAGATGAAATCCAGCAAAATCTACTTCACTGCATTCCACTTGGATCTGTTACTTACTATGTTACTTAAGAACTTGTTACTTACACCTAATGCCAGATCAAACTTCTCTAACTGGATTCAGCACAAAAATGCAACGTTGATGACACCTTGACATTTGAAAGTGCACTGAATTTAGAACAACTTTTAAGGAAGAAACTTTCCCTTTGCCACAAACCAAACCCAGGACTGATGACCAGTCCTTTCAAATAACCAGTCTTCATGCATGGCACAACCTTCAGACTCTTGAATTTTTAGAGACTGCTAGTCTATGGACGGTCTGAATTGAACTTGCTTCGTTCTTTTAGTGTTTAGACCAACAGTTTAAAGCACCCCCTGCTAGATGTTGTTTTAAAGGCTGTATGAAAGTTCCAAGCCTCTTTTATGTACTGACAGTGTACCATGTAACTAATTGAAATGAAAACTTTGGTAGTGTGTCATTAGTAAGTGACTATTTCATACTAGCTTGACTTGAAACTTTGTTTATTTATTTAAAGCGCTTATTATGCATACAATATTGGTAAATCTGAATCTGAGGCCCGGATCTATTTTCGCTATCAACCAAGATGGATTGATGCAAAAGCCAGGGTGAAACAGTGAATCTTAACGCATGATTTAGAAGATGATAGCAAGTTCGAAAGTTGAGCCTTTTGTGGTAGATGGTTTCCAAATATGAGGAGAGCAGACTTAAATAATTAGTTTTAAGTTATTCAGTATTTTATAACGTGATGTGATATTTTGTAATGATTGTCATGGAAAACTGTTTGTTGATCTTGCTTTATATATTTTGTTGTTTTGTTATTTTCAGCCTTCAAGAATGTTCTTAAACTTGAACGTGAATGTTAGTATCAGTTTTACAGTCTGTCTGTTTGTGTCACTGGCTGTCTGTGTGTTTGTTTCTGTCTCTCTTTGAATATCTGTTTTTCCTTCCTCATTAAAAACATAAGTTTCTGCAAGTGAGCATTAGACTTTTTTGGTGCTTCAGCCAAACATCCTTTAAGCCCTGAACCATAAATAAGTAATTGTCTCGTAATTGTACATTTATGTAGCACCTCTTCAAGAAAACTACTCAGAAGTGCTCCCGGCCTGATAACATGTGACCACGATCAAGTAAGCAAGTAAGGCATTTGTTAACACGCCATATGTCCATCAACTGATCGAGGAATCGGTGGTGTGGATGGCCTCTGAGTTGATAGAGGCTTGAAATAAAATGAGCAGTTATTTTTTACCTTGCCTCAAATTATTTTAATCTAATGTAACCTGATGACTTCTGAAGTGTTGTATCATAACACAAAAGGCATCAAATGATTGTTGCTTTAAGTGAAACAGTTGGATTTGAATGATAGTCAAATGAATGTGCTTATTGTTTTTCATTAGTGGGCAGCACATTATGAGTAATTGCACCGCATTAATACGTCCTTTTGCCAGATATTAATTTAAAGAGCATACACTGTTGGCTTGTGTGAGGCACAGTGGTCTATCGGTAACGAGTTTGGTCAGTGATCGTGTGGTTGTGGATTTGACTGTAACGATCCTGGGCAAGTTGTTTGCGGACACCATGCCTCTGTCACCAAGCAGTGTAATTTGGTACCGGCGTAAGCTGGGAAGTGAACGGCAAGTCCTGCGATGCACTGGCCGCGTGTCCAGGACCTTGGTATTCGTCCATTGTTGGCTCAAATGCCTCAAGAAAAGGAAATGAGCACCTCTCCTACGTCTTACTTGTGGGATATGGGATACTTTACTTTTTTACTTTTGGCTTGGACTCTGCAATTTGTGATATCTCTTGTTTACTCAATCGATCGAACTCTCTTTTGTTGACAGATTACAATCAGCGGAAGAATTTGTCCTGTCTTAAGTGTTATGCATATAGGAATGTAATTCATAAGCTGCCCTCTCTAGACAGTGTCTGAGTGTCTGATTGCTGAGCACTTGCCTGTAAAATAGAATGAGTGTGATCTGAGCCACACCCAGGATGGTCGTTCTGAAGGGACCTTGTGCAAGTCATAGCGGCACAACTACTTAGCAACATCAGTTGATGCATTGTGCATGAGATAGTGGCGCTGTGTAGATTTAGGAGAGTGTTGTTTAGTGTACATGTGTAATGTAACAAAATTTTTTGGTAGCACCTTTACAGACAGCCACATTTGTTGGGCCCATACTTGGCCCATAGCATCTTTACAGACAGCCACATTTGTTGGGCCCATACTTGGCCCAAGCTGGTGGCCAACCAATGTGGGCTCCACGAACATAGCTGTCAGGGTTTTAAAAACCTCTGAAAAGCACTTCTTGTCCGCCTGTATGATGTTGGAATTAAGGTAGAGTTACAAGTATGTAAGTAAGTAATGTTTGAATAGAGCTCTGGTGAAGTCACAACTGAGTCTGACTTGTAATTCATTCATTCTGACTTGTAATTCATTCATTCTGACTTGCAATTCATCATTGAAATGCGATTGTCTTTTGCTTGGAAGATTTTTGATTTCACAGTTTGCACTCTGATGTAATTTAATGAGAAGAGCTGATCGATTGTGTCTGAAATTGTGCCACTATATAAATTTTGGAAAATGCATGTTGTCTGGAATGTAATTGTCTTCATCTGGGATGATTTTTGGTTTCAGGTCCAGGCCAAGTGGTTCGTCTCTGAAGATGAATCTGTCCTCGGATCTCGACGGATGAACTGAGAGTTTTACTGAAATCATATTTGATGCTTTCGTCCAACCATATGTCTTTTTTTGTACGTAGTAAATGAAATGTTAGTCTGGTTTTGCCTTTCCTCTAAACTACCCTATTTAAGGAGTGGCAGAAGTTCCCAGCTCCCCTTCCATTTATCTGCTTTCCTTGGTTACTCGTAGTTCATTGACCTGATCTTGCCCTTTAACCTGGAACTGTGAATGCAGGAGATTTCTGACCCTGCTGATTTCACTTTAGTGGGGCATTACAGTAACTGTTCTGAGTAATGTAAAATAATGTAAGCAAATATTTTTATAGTGTCTTTGATTTAAAATTTGATTGCTGGGAAATTGGCAGGTTCTGCATTTTCTCAGATGCTGTTGCTAATTGTCATGATGCTTTGGAAGCCATGACCAATCTCCAATGCAATGAAAAGAATTGTTTCTCTACAATGCTGGTTTGTTTGGCCATCTCCAGTCATTTAGGGCATTGTTTGATTTATAAGTGAGTTGGACTATCAGCCAAATTGTGTAGGATGTTTCAGAGCAGTTTCTGAGAGCTTCTTAAAAGGCACGGGAGACGTTCTTTTAGCCTTTGTTGCCTTCCTGTAATCATTGACTGCTTGAACATTGTGTTCGCAACAGGACTTTGATTCTTGCTGCCTAGTTTGGTGACTTGAGTTGTTGGGCTGTATGTTGCTACATCATTTTCAGATTTGTTAAGCTGGTGAGTAAGCTGAATTCCCTGTTACAGCTGTACAGTATCTCAAAATACTTTACATTAACTTACCATATAACATCTGAGTAACTTACCATATAACATCTTCTTTGCCAGTTCAGTCCTTTGCTTTGACCACCTCTTTTGGAACCTCCCAAGAAATGTAGACTTCGATTTTGCTGTATGATATTGTTACAAGTGCTATATAAATTGTCTGAGAATTTGTTTCATCGACTGGGATGACTTGGAGTAAATTGTGACATTTGTGTGTACCCTTATAAAAGCTACGGGAGTGTTGGCAAAAATCTGCATTCAGGACCAGTTTGAATGCCTGTTTTTAAAGCAATGGTTTTCTTTTGTGAGCTTATATCCTTGCATATTTAACCTGGGATTAATAGGCGGAATTGCGCTTAGACAAACCCATTCAACAGATGTGTTTGTTGACATTTGAATTGTGTTGGCACTGAAATGCACAGCTGGGCAACCGTCAGAATAGCGAGAAATTTAATATGCATTTTGCTCGATTTAGAGAAAAATGCAAGGAAAATAAACCAAAGGAATAAAATACTAATCGGTTCATTTTTTGTTACAACTACATTTGCTACTAGATATTGCTTCGGCTACAGTGATCTTGTGTGTGTGTGTATGATTGTATCAAAATATTTACAGTGGTGTGCAAAAGTCTGGAACCACCTACGAATTTTGACATTTTTTCAACTTTATGACCTTTTACTGTAATTTTTTCATTACCCCACTAAATTTTTTTTGTGTTTTTCGTTATAAGGGATATATTTGGCTATTATAATCATCTTTTTAATACCAATTATTTCTGTTTTTGACAGAAGTATAAGTTCTGAAACATACTTAGTACAACTTTTGTAAATTTCACAAATCCTGCGTGAAGCTGGATCAAGATGTTCCAATCAGCGCGCGTTATTTCTGACCAATCAGGAGGCAGTTTTCACCAGCCAATAACAGTCCAGGGTGTCTAGGTAAGACAGCAGCTATAAAATAGGCGCGCTCTTTTGGATTTCTTACACTTTCTGCATCGACCATGACGAAGAAGCGGGGCTTGGTGTTGGAGGATCGTGTTCGTGTGACAGTGTTGAGGGAGGAAGGCTTTTCATGCCGCCAGATTGCCAGCAAAGTCGGCTGCAGTCACAGCGCCGTTGTAAAAATCCTGCAGAAGAAGAACACGACGGGTTCGGTGGTAGACAAGCCTCGGTCCGGGCGTCCACGTGTATCAACATCACGCCAGGACCGTGCTCTTCGACGCTTGTCATTGACCAACCGCAAGTTGACTTCGCCTCAGCTACTGCGTGAGTGGTCAGACACGTCTCACGTCAGTGCAAGTTCATCAACTGTTCGTCGTCGGTGCCTGAAAGTATTTGGGCTGCGGGGCTGCAAGGCACGCAACAAGCCACTGATGAGTGACGTACAAAGGAAGAAACGGATCGAGTGGGCGCGGAAACACTCAAGCTGGACAAGTGACAAGTGGGAGAAGGTGCTTTTCAGCGATGAAAGTACCTTCTGCTTGTTTGGCAATCAGGCCCACACCTACGTGAGGAGATTTCCTGGAGAGCAGTTCAAGCCTGAGTGCCTCAATGTCACTGTAAAGCATCCTCTGAAGATCATGGTCTGGGGCTGCATGGCTGCCAGTGGCGTGGGACGCTTGCACTTCGTCGATGGAATGGTGAACGGGGCGAAGTACATCACAATACTGCAAAAGTGCATGTTGCCATCAGCGGAGCAGCTCTTTCCAGGCCGGTTCCTGTTCCAAGATGACAACGCACCTTGCCACCGAGCCAAACTGGTGATGAACTGGAAGCGTCAGCACAAGATTGAGTCACTTGACTGGCTTGCGCAATCTCCAGACCTCAATCCCATCGAGAATCTGTGGCACAAGGTGGCATTGGAAATTTCAAAGAAGCGCCCAACTTCAAAGCGTGAGCTAATTGAATCGCTCATTACTGCCTGGAATCGCGTTGTCACGCATGATCACCTCGTCAAACTTGTGCACTCGATGCCGAAACGGTGCAGACAGGTGATCAAGAATAAAGGGTGGTCCACCAAATACTAATTCACCACGGTCACACAAAACGGCCTTTTTCAAGGCCGCCTAAATGATTACGAAGGAATACAGACCACACGTAACCTGTTTTAAAGCATACATGTACGTACTAATTATTTTACACTATTGCCTAGGGATGTACGTACACGTGTACAAATTAGGAGATTTACACGCTAAGCGATTAACATGGTAACTTCAACAAAAAATTAGAAGATTAAGGCCAAACTAGGTCAAAAAGTTGATTATAATAGCCAAATATATCCCTTATAACGAAAAACACAAAAAAATTTAGTGGGGTAATGAAAAAATTACAGTAAAAGGTCATAAAGTTGAAAAAATGTCAAAATTCGTAGGTGGTTCCAGACTTTTGCACACCACTGTATATAGATGCCATCTGTGACATGGTGGTCTGTTGGTAATGAGTTTGGTCAGTGGTCATGTGGTTGCGGGTTCGACTCCATGTAAAGACCCTGGGCAAGTTGTTTGCGCACCCCATGAGACAGTTTAAAGTCAGTGTTTGTCTGCAAATGAACATTGTAAGTAAGTAAGTAATGCATTTGTTAACATGCCTTATCTCCATCGGCCGAGCAAGGAATCGTATGCATGAAGCTAGAATATATATACATGTACACATATACATATAGTTACGTATATACTGTAAATCTTTATACATTGCTAACCTTATATCATCCTATATTGTAAACACTAATCCACAAATGTTTGCATGCCATTTATTTAGCAAGTTTTGCAAGTGGCCAAAAATTGCAAACTTTAATGGCCGCCAATATTTGTGGATTTACAGTTTTACAAGTTCTCAATTTCTCCAAAACGCAAACTTCTGGCACAAAAATTAAATTTTTTAAATTCAAATTGGCAAACTTTAATGGCCTGCAACCTTTATGGATTTACGGTATCCGTGCATAAATACACACAGCACTGCCTCAGAAAAATGCCCTTTAGGAAGTCTCGTCCAGAAATCCATTGCATTCGTGAAATAGAAATTTCATTACCAACGTTGGTGGGTTTTAGTCAGACCTCATTGCAAGGACTTATAAAACGTATTTTTATGGGCGTATCCATATCCGTTCTGGCTTCCTATTGAGCGGCAAGTGAAGTTTAACATTGCATGCTTGTCATTTGGGGTACAGAACACCAGCCTTTCATCATATCTTCGTGCATTGCTAAATAGATCGTCTTACATTCTGGCTTTTTCCTGATACTGGCTTGTTGCTGGAAAATAGGTTCCGGACATTTGGGGGTCGTCCATAAAGGACTTCCGCAAAGAGGGCGGGGTCATGCAAATGAGGCCAAAACGTCTGCATGTAAATTTAGTACATGTGCATAGCTTTCAGTACAACCTTTGTGGGAAAGCGTGCTTTCAGCTGATGTGCTCCTCGTACTTGGAATGGGCTAACACAAAAATCCAGACTTGCCTGCTCGCTGCCACCGTTAAAATCACTTGTCAAAACTCAAGACTCGCTATTTTATCGTAATCTCGAGATTTCTACAGCGCTCAACGAAAGGTAAGTCGCGGGAACCAGCTTATTCGCAGCCTCTCAGTCAAAACAAAATCGATTGGAAAAAGGGTTTGGTTCCAGGTCAAGATCCAGATGTCCGACAGTCTGACGGCTACGGTGGATGGTGTTTGAAATTGAAGCAAGAATAGACATAAGGGAAAGAGGAAGAATTAGGATAAGATTTTTGGACGAGTAATATTTTTATTCTGGCATTTGCAATAAACCTACTCGGTCTTGGCGCCTGGGGATCAGATTTAAGTCTACTGGCTTCGCGCGTGTATTAAATGCTTTAAATAATTGAATTAAATAAATAAAAGGCCCGACTTGCCAACTCGTCATAATCGTAATCGTAATCCCAAGATTTCTACAGCGCCCAACGAAAGCCGCGCCGCGGGGACCAACTTATTCACAGGCGCTCAGTCAAAACAAAATCGATAGGCAAAAGGGTTCGGTTCCGGGTCAAGATCCAAGAGCCAGGCAGAGAGAGAGCGTGGCAGCTACGGTGGGTGATGTTTGGGGCTGGAGAGCAGAGACAGATAAGAGGAAGAAGGGGTGTCAGGATAGGATCTGTGGAAGAGGAATGTGGCAGTAACTCTGTGCGGCTCCCATATTTGTTTCCTGCGTTATTGGCTAACATTACTAAGCTGTACAGAGTTCGATGGTCTGTGGCCAGAGTAACAACCATTGAAATTCAAACGTACAAGGTGAGAAAACGAAATATAAATGACATCTGGCGAAGACAGAGGAAACAACGCTGTAGCAAATTCAATATATATATATATAATATATATTCAATATATATATATATACTATATATATTTTTTCATATATATGTACTTACATAAATACATTGCATACATACACACATAAATACATGCATACATACATAAATAAATGCGTACATACATACGTACATACATACATACATATTCATCTCCGAATCAAAAGGAGCTGTTCGTGCCCGTTTCGACCAGTTAGGGTGTCAGTCGTTGCGCTCGGCTGCCCGTTGAGTTCTTCTGGTCCCTCGTTTCCGTACCACAACACGAGCATACGATGTAGTCCTTCTTTCTTGCTGCTCTTGGACACCATTAGTTGTAACTTATGTTACCTTGACGAATCAAGTTACATTTTGTCATGTTTAGAAACTTCTGTTTTAGATCCCTTAGAGTCTTTGACAGTCATGTTCGGAGAGCTGTTGAAAGGTCCCTAAAAGGCGCTATACAATTGAACAGATAATGCATACTTACACGCATACCTAAATACATGCATACATACACTGCATACATTACACATTATATGACATATATATATATATATACATGCATGTATATGCATACATACATTGACCAACTAATCGACGTATGTATCAATCCGCAATTGACCAACTAATCGATGTATGTATGCATAGGCCTATGTGTAGACACACATGCATACATACATCGATTAGTTGGTCAATTGCGGATTTTACTCAATTTTCGTTCGTTCTGGCTTTTAATGTGAAGAATTCCCTCCTTCGCCGACTTGTTGACCTAGGCCTGGGGCGTCCGGACATTGCGTCTTCTACTCTTCTACCGTCTGCTAGGGAGTATTGGACGGCGATTGCGGTCCAGGAACTCTGAACATGCTATCAGCTGTCAATTCTAGATAATCTTTCGGTTTGGCTCTTCATGTCGGCGGGAACCCACTAGCGGCGACTCCTCTAGTTATCTGAAAACTGTTCGCTAATTGATTAAACTTTTGTTCTCAATGACTTTGACATCATTTAGGCTGGCACAGGCAGTTCTTAGTGAGGTACTGGGTATTTTAATAGTAAGCGTCTAAGTACCTCCATAGGTCTATATTTATGGCTTCCCTGTCTAGGAGCGAATGTTTGAACACACTCAAGTTTACGAGAACGTCTTAAATTGTATGCCAGAGACTCGTGACAAGTCGTGACTTTGCCTCACTGTTAAAGCAGTGAGTAAATTAAGGACACCTTCCTCTCAAATGACAGGTAGAAAAGAGACGCGTCTTCAAAATACGGTAGGCCTATGACTGGTTCACATAAAGTGCTGTGCACATAGTTACTAAATTTTACTCGCTTGAGCGAAATCATTCGAATCCTGCATAAATAGCATACTTGACTGGTTGAATGTGACTAGCTCGTGAAGGCAACATGACTACATGCCGAGTTTTTTTCAGGGAGTTTTTTTTCAGGGAGTTTTTTTTCAGGGAGTTTTTTTTCAGGGAGTTTTTTCAGGGAGTTTTTTTTTCAGGGGCAAAATACCCTTCAAAAATCAAGTTTTTTTACAATGGCGGCGTTCCGTATTATGATCTGAAACACCCGGCTTATTAGCATAACAATTACTGAATATGAAGCAGTTTACTGGGCTATAGACGGTTTCATGCACATGTTAATTCAACACCTGTAATTACACGGTGCTTTTGATTTACAATTAATGGCCGCAAAACGCATGAAGAAGAAATCTCATGTAATATAAGCCGATGTAAAAGTAAAGTTTCCCATATCGCATAAGTGAAACGTAGAGGAGGCGCTCATTTCCTTTTCTTTACGCCCTTGAGCCGTCAATGGACGAATTCCAAGGTCCTGGACACGGGGCCAGCGCATCGTAGGACTTGCCGTTTACTTCACAGCTCACGCCGGTACCAAATTATACTGCTTGGTGACAGAGGCCCGATGTGCGCAAACAACTTGCCATGAGTCGTTACACGGAGTCAAACCTGTAACCGCTTGATCATTGACCAAACGCGTTACCAATAGACCACCTGCAGCAGTCCAACTTCCCACTGTTTCTTGTTTATTGGTTATACCACGAAAGTACCTTTTTGTCCAGGGTCGTTATACGGAGTCGAAACCGCAACAGCATAATCATTGACAACCGTGCCGCTCTAAGCCAGTGTATAAATAAGTAGGGGCCTAATTAATCTTCATAATTACCGACTGAGTGAATTCATTCGAACTGTAAACGAATTGCATGCTTGACTGATGTCTGGTTGAATGTTAACAGCTCGTGAAGGGCAGAGGTCTACATGACGAGCTACTTATAGGAATAAACGCACCCGTCGAAACAATCTTTACAAAGCCAGCGTTCCAAAATATATGAACTGAGCTTAGGATAACAATAAACGAATTCAAAGCAGTCTGTCTGGCTGTTGACAGCTTCGCATATTTTAATTCAACGCCGGTGACTGAGGAATTCTGTTGATTTACAACTGGGGTGAGAGAAAGGCACGCGGAAGTTAACCAACACGACTCTCCTTCGAATTTGCTGTTCTCAGTTCTCCGTTGACCATGCAGTGTGCTATTTCGGGTTACTTTAGGTGCAAGAGGCCTGCAGAAGAAGTAGGCCTACAGCACTTCATCCGTAATTCCATTATTCGTTTATTAGCCGCCCATGTACATAAAATAGATTCAGTAAAAACTGTAGCAACTTGTAAGGGCCCAGAGGTAACTCTGCTCCTAAAGCACCATCTACACGTATGCAGATTCGTGCATCCATGCATGCATACATGCATATGCATGCATATATATATATACATATACATATGTATGCATACATATATATATATATACACACATACATACATATATATACTTATATACATACATTGCACACATGCATACATGTATGCATACATACACATTACATACATGCATAAATACATACATTACATACGTACATACATACATAATTCCATCCATCCATCCATACATACATACATAAATACATACATTACATACGTACATACATACATAAATAAATACATACATTACATAATTCCATCCATCCATCCATACATACATACATAAATACATACATTACATACATACATACATAAAACTAGTCTTGCACATTAAAAAACAGCTAATTCTGGCAGTTTTTAAACCCCTTTCAAATTGAATCAAAGCACATGACCCTAACAAAGACTGCACAGCGCTCACTGATATATGCGATTGTGATGCACAATCGCATTAACAGGTCCGTCGCCCTTTCCCAAGTACTTCAATGCGGTTGGCTTCGGCCTATGTAACCCTACGTGCCTACACAGGCATTCAGAGCAAGACACGGTCCTACGCAACACTGCGCACGCTGTTCGGATACCTTGGCATATGCCCTAGTTCTGGCGATTGCGAGCTATATGAAAGCTGCTTTGAAAATTACCTAAGCTATCGCGACGGTCTACAACAGAAGTCAGTATATTCGTCTAGGGATGTGATGATACTAAGCGATACCTAATTAAAGCCTAGTTAGGCCTACGTTGTCTGTTTTTTTCAATAAAAGGTCAGTTGGGCGAGATGAACGAACTGAAATATCACGACGTTGATTACTCGATAGCGCAGTTCATCGAAGAGTTTTCCGCCGATTTGCCGGCCATTGTTATCATCACAACCGGAAGTGGAGGATGTGGAGATGAACTGCACTGCATTTCAGCCGATGAGGTAAACAAACTAGACTTCCTACCTGCACCAATATGCAGCAAGAGATTACGACTAGTTTCCATGCTGTGCGTATAAGGTATGCGCATAACGGTAAAGTAGCCTAGTAGTTGTATTAGCCGAAGCAAGTCTGCCACTGCCCCGGGCTGGAAACCAAAATTTTCCTCCACAAAATCAACATTTTTCAAATATTTACCACCATTTTCATTTACATACTGTCTTGTGCAAATAATTTGCTTAAAACTACTTTTACAGCAAATTCTGAAGTATAGGGATTTACAGGACTCTAGAAAATCTAGATATACACACATAGGCTACTGTATATCCATGCTTTGCGATTTAACAAACGTTCGCTATGGACTTCAGAGAACCCACCTACACAAAGGCACCAAACAAGATTTCCTATCCCGGATGGAATATATAAATAATAATAATAATTAATAATAATAATAATATTTATTAAAGAGCGCCGTAGTACGGCCGAGGCCGAGAAAGGGATCGTCTAGATGTACAGTAGTTCTAAATAGGCCCTAAGTCTAATAATCTCACGTAATTTGGTTAACAATCTTCGCAGGTGTACTGGATATCCGGGTTTCAGCGACAGAAAAGAGTCGTCGTGAAGGAATTAGCAACTGATAAATCAGTGACACCCAAGTTCCTCAGCATTCCTATCGATTACGCCGCTCGATTTCACATGGTCAAGGACCGCAAGAACAAAAGTTAGCCATGCGCTTGCTGCCTTCTGTACTTCTGGTCATTTTCTTGGTCATTTTCTTGGTCATTTTCTTGGCCTTTTATTTATTAGCCAGTTATTGTGTTTGGCTAGAAGAGAAATGAAGATGAAGAGATGCTGCGAGAGGTCGGTGGCAGACAGCTGTGGCAAGCAATAATAACAAGAAACTTGAGGTACTTTGTATATATTATGAGAAAGACAACAAACTGCCTGGAAAAAGATATAATCACGGGAGAAACAGAGGGATCTTGGAAAAGGGGAAAACCAAGCAGGGTCTGGATTGACGACGTGAAGGAATGGACCAGAATGACCTTGGAACAGGCAGCACGTGCGACGCGGGAGAAAAGTTTATGGAGACAGATCGTCCATTGTGCCGCCAAAGCTCGAAGTAACGAATAGGGCATCGACGACGATGACGATGTTTGATTTTAATATTAATGCTAGTATTAATAATATTAATGATGGGGCTAGTAATTACTATTCAAGGGCCGCGCCGAGCACTCAAGTTACTCGACTCGAAATTGTAGTCGAGTAATTTTTCGGTACCGAATAGCGGAATACCTTCCAGCTTGTTGATGTGACCCGCTTTTAAGTGCAATGTCTCTCAAATCAGCGCGTTTGGCGTCAAAGGGCGAACATAAGAGAAATTAATCAGCGATTCCTTTTGGGCATCAATTATCTCTGTAGTTTTATTTTTGATCATTGATCTTCGACCACCTACAAAATCCAATTTACATGACTTTAATTGGCAGTTTAATTAGCAGCAAGACTGCATTGCTATAACTGTTAATTGGCAGTTTAATTAGCAACAATACTGCATTGCTATAGCTGCTATAGCAATCGACTTCCTTTGAAACATCTTTGCTTGCATTGTGCGGGACTTCACCTTAGATGAGCACCGCAATCTCTTCTTTCTATCAAATAAGCCAATTTTTGCAGTTCAGCTATTTCTCTTATTCCTGCTATGTTCTTGCTCTTCCCCTTATCTCACTTTCCGGTTCAATTCCAGACATCATCCACCATAGGCGTTTGACTGTCAGCCTGCCTAACTCCTGGACCTCGAAACGAACCCTTCCTGCCTATCGATTTTGTTTTGACTGAGCGCCTGTAAATAAGCTGGTTCCCGCGACTTGGCTTTCGTTGGACGCTGTAAAAATCTCGAGCTCACGATTATGATTTGTTAGCAGCCAGAATGCTGATACTGTGGCCTGTCATAAAAATTAGACAAAATCCTTCGACTTATATAGGCCAGTGCGCTGCAATTCTATTACCAAATTTGTCTGACATCACTAGTAATCATAAACTCGAAAATGTATAAAGCGCTACTTAAATTATAGGCGCAGGGCACCCTACAGCTTGTTCACGAGCGCCGCGTCAAGTCAGAGGGAATACCTGGAGATACCGCATGAAGAATTAAATCCGGTTTTCAGGAGATAAGAATGGGAATGAAAGATCAGTATCGACTTTCAAGCGAGCGTTGCTTCTAATAGCTTATTATATGACGGTTACGCTACGCTAAGTTCATTCTGGAAAGCCCAACTAGCTTCCTGCTTGCAGTTTGTAGGCCTATAACACAAGCTTGCAAAAGTAAATACCCTCCAATATCGCCTAAACTGTAGGCACCTTTGCAAAGCGTTCGTTCTTAAGTTTCATGTAAGAAGAAGAGAGAAGAACAGTCCTTAAGCTAAAAACTTGAGAAGCAGTCATGCGTATGAAGTGCCTGCGACTTCATTTTTATTAGCCTCGGCTTATGAGGGCCGATGCCTAGTCCTCTCCCTCGGGGCCTGATCATCCTACTGGTAGTATACGGTCAGTGTGTGCCTCACTAATTTTATGCAGTCCGCTAGGAAGCGAAAGTGGGGCAGGAAACTTGAAACTCAGTTTTCTGCCCTTGCGGGGATTCAAACCTGCGATCTGTGGGCTGAAAGTCCAGCATACTAACCATTAGACTACTGCGCATGCGTTGCTGCCATGTAATGAAATGTTGTGTTATATTTAATGCAATAACCAGAGACAGTCTGAATCACTGATATTCATAATAGCGAAAGAAACGCATGCATGCGTTTCGTCACGCAAATGCCGACTTTCGTTAGGGAACGGTTTTATGTTCGTGTTTACGGCCAACAACCAAAAAATTCCGTAAGCACTTTAAAACCAGTCTGAAAACCATTAGACGTGTCAGGTCGGGAACGCCTCTGAAGAGTCTCACTGACGAGGCGCTATATAAATCTGTGATTACGATTACGATTACTACTGCAAAGTATTCTGGTCCGTTTTCTTCGATCTGAAAACCAACCGTAGCTAAGTACCATTGAATATTTTGCCTCATTATGCTTCGCTTAATTATGCCCTATTGTTTCAAGTAATTTTGCTTAATTTCTGTAAAAGGCCACAGTGGGGTTCTGGCGATGGATGACATGAGCGCTCTAGCGACATTAGTCGTAAGCTCCTCTCTTCCTTCTCTTTCTGGTCTTCTGGCAACCGGACTTGGTTCTTGACATGACATCTTTGGACAACCCCCACTGACCTGACGCAGTGCTCGTGAATAAGATGGTGACCTGCGCTTAACTTTTAAGTAGCGCTTTAGAAATTTGGAGTTTGCGATTACGATAATGGCAAATAATATCATTATATAAAGCATAGCACCGTATGGTTAATGAATGGCGTTTGTTGATAGGATATGGACCAGCGATGACGATGTCGAACATCGTGGAAGAAATGAAGGTGACTCCTGCGCCGCATCTCATTGTCTTTGAGAACAATACCAATATCTCGTTCAGCATCAGTGGCACGAAATCTAGATGCGCCACTTTGGGAATGATGGAAATTGTTGACACCTACAACCAAAAGTACCTCGTCGGTCATCCGATATCCGACAGTAAGCAATACAATACTAAGATACAATTAAGTTCTATTCAATGCTATATAAAATACAGTACATTGTAGTGCTTATGTTGTAATGTATTGTATGGCATGTAAGTTATATAGCGCCTCTTCAAGAGAGATTCGTCCCAACCTAACGACAAAAGACCAGGATCGAGCAAAATAGTTTTCAAGCGCTTACGAAATAGAGGTAGAGAAAAACCAAGGAGCTCAGGGCGTAAGTGCTAAGTAATCTCTTACAGATAGTTGGACCAAGCACAGATGAACTGAGTTTTCCCGGAGTTCAGACGATTGAAACTCTCTGACCCCCGGTTGCTGCTTAGGTAGAAGGAAGTTCGCCTCATGACAACCAGTGAGCCGATTCGACGCATGTTTCTCAACGATCTTCAACAAGAAAGATAGGTTGGTAATTGGCCAGGACATTGGCATCAAGAGGGCAGCGCTTAAGAGAAGGAAAGACATTAGCCAGTGTCTGAGAAGCGGGGTGACGACCACTCATCCAAAACATAACAAATGTTAAAACGGCAAAAGATCACCCACAAATTCCTTAATTTAAAATGGTTGGCAGAGGATGAGTTCACAAGACTGCGATGGTGAATACAACAACTGACTCAGGTCTTCGATAGAAATGGACTCCAGTTGCGAAGTTATGCAGTCGGTTGAAAGGTGGCTAATCGAATACCGGAGGGTTTCATCAGCTCAGCTGTGGTCGGATAGCCCCTGGAGTTGTAGGCCTAGTCGAGCATACAGGTGAAGTACAAAGGTCTTCCTTTGACGAGCGATGCAACACGGGTGCCAAAGGTACAGGCTGAAATAGTCTTTCCTATGCTTCGCGGCACAACGAAACTGGGGCATTGGTAAATCGTAGCTGTGAGGGTGAATATGCACAACCAGGGTGTGTGTCAATGAGTAACCCAAATTTCGAAAGGACCAAAGCGATCTAAAACTTCACGAGTAGGCCTAAAGTGTGTCCAAAATTACTTTAGAACTGATTGGCAGTATTGTACTGATGCTCTATCCGATATAAGAGTTCTAAATCGGCAAAACAAACGAAAGCCGATATCCACATCCCGAAGAGCAAGCCGGTTATCTCCTGAAAAGATTTTCTCCACGAAAAAAGGAAAAATATATAATAATAATAATAATAATAATAATAATAATAATAATAATAATAATAATAATAATAATAATAATAATAATAATAATGAAGAGGAGGAGGAGAAGAAGAAGAAGAAGACAATTTATGTAGCACCGTGGCACAGCCGATGCCGAAAAAAGGCACTGCACATGAGTTCAAAAATCAACTAAGTCATAAGATATCTTAAAAGATGTGTCTCGAGTCGTGACTTGAATGTGTCCGAGGATGGGGCATTCGTCACATGGTCAGGAAGACTGTTCCACGCAATGGGTCCGGCGACAGTGAAGGATTATTGTTTTGCAATGTATTGTGTTGTATTGCGCTATATGATTCGTCTACCGCGGATGTGGACTCTTGGTTGCAGATACAATGTACGCAGTGAACTTAGCCATTCCAGTCTACATGGACATCACGATGGACGTGGCAGCTGGAATCAAAGGCAGAAGTCGACAGACTTTCCAGGAGTGGATGAAGGCCGTCGACAACCTCGGACGCAACTACGAAGCTCCGGAAGCTCGAATGAACCCAGGTAGCACTTCGCTGACTGACTGACTGACTACTTGACTGACTGACTGACTATTTGACTGAATGACTGACTGTCTGACTGACTGACTGACTGACTCACTCACTCACTCACTCAGATACAACGCAATTCTATTCAGTGCAATATATTATATACTGACTCACTGACAGACAGGATGGATGGATGGATGGATGGATGGATGGACGACGGACGGATGGATGGATGAACGGACGGACGGACGGACGGATGGATTGATGGATGCATGGATGAGCGACTGAACGAATGAACTAATGAACGAGTGAATGAATGAATGGACGGACGGACAAAAGAAAGAAACGATCGAACAAATGGCCTCGTTGCTATATGTTGGGTATGAGCTGTTGTGTCGCATTTCTTTTAGACATCGTACAGTTTGGAGAGATCCCTGACGGGGGTCACTACGAATACATGCAACCGAGAAAGTACTTCATGAGAAACGCGGAAACGATTCAGACGAACAGCTATACGTCACTCGTGCCTTCAACCGAAAGTGCTCCGAGAAAGTACTTCATGAGAAACTCGGAAACGATTCAGACAAACAGCTATTCGTCACTCAAGCTTCCAACCGAAGGTGCTCCGGCAATACCACTGAGAAAGACAAGTTCCACGAGAATGGATGCTCCTCCACTGTGTCCCCGATCCAGACACGGAGACTCACAACATCAACACTCGGGAACCTTCCATCAAAAACAGCAAAAGACCCGTCTGCCTCCCATCCGGCCCGCTTCTCCCACTTTGGGTTCCGTGAGAGACATTCAGCATGTTTCCGATGTCCCGGAGACCCTGGATTTCAGGCGTCTATCAGCGGAGGACGTGGCTCACTGCCTTTGTCTGCTCGGGATGTGGAGGCACGCCGTCCAACTGCGCGAGAAGATGGTCGACGGAGCGATGCTCCTGAGGCTGAACAAGGACATCCTCGTCAGGGATTTCAAGTTCGCCGAGTTCGATGCGATTCAGCTCGTCAAGTTCATAGGGGGATGGAGACCGAAAAGGATCTGACACTGACAGCAAAAGGCGCTAAATGAATTCCCCATTTGCACATATATAAATGAATACAGAAATACATGCAAATATACATACATACATACATACACACATGAACAAACACATGCATGTGCACATAAAGTTAAACATATACACCTATATACATACATAAAGATGTACTTACATACATGCATACATGAGGCCAGAGTGAATAGAAGTCCTTCTATTCATTATGATATGAGGGACTATGCTGGTGCCACTTTATTCAAAATCTGGAGTTTCACTTGAGAACTGTATCAATGCCCGTCGCTCCAATCGCTAATAACGAAAGTTCTACGGGAGTTTTTGAAAAATTTCTATAGAAGCGAGGGAGTTGCCAGTTACAGAAGATCATGATCGTAATCCAAGAACTTCTACAGCGCCACTGTAATAATGCTAAAGACATCAGTCAGTGGTCGCTGCTAAGCAAAGTCGGTGTGCATGCCAATTTCTAGGTTGCATGCGATCAAAAGCCAAGCGAAGGAGCCAAGAGCCAAGACACGTTGAGTCGGCTTTTCTGGTGATACCTGAGCTACTGAAATAAGTAAGATGCTCAGTCGCAGTTCACGTAGTTCGACGAGATGTTTTGAAAGCGTTTCTTAGAAACTCCATTCGATCAAATTCCTGCAAAACGTCGGCTGTTCATATATAAACTGCCAGCAGTTTTTTCTGCGTTAATTCTGTGGACTGTTAGCCTCTTTGCAACGTGGCATTCGCTCTGCGGAAACGTTATCGGTAACCGGCGATCACGATTACCGTTGTTTGTGCATCCTGCTCGTTTTAATGGGTTATTTCGTCATGTGCTCAAGTTCTCGTAATTCTCGTATATTTAGACTTCTAATATGTCAGGATCTGCGTTTCGGAATTATTTCTTAGTTCTGCTTTTGATCGCGTGTGCTTTTTTGCTGTGGATTTTGAACGTGATTGATCTTATAGACAAAGCTTTCTTACACGGCGGCAGGAAACCTATCTAGATGAGCATTTATCACGAAGAAACTGCTGTCAGAGGAAGAGCAATTTCAACTTACGCTAAATCAGCGGTGCTCAGCCTTTTTTGGTTATACCACCAAGTATAAAAGTTACTTCCTGGCCTACCCCCACCAGAAAAACTTGTCAGAAACGTTCTTTAGTAAGTTTATTATAGTAATGATTTAGTTTAATAAGTCCTAACCTAATTATAAAACATTTTTTGTAAACATTTTTGTGTACCTATATGAATTTTATTCCATTTTATGATATTAAGATTATTACTGTTGCACACCAATAAATTTATTTTATTTTATGTTCATTCTTTTCTAATAACAACAATAGACATGAAGAGTAGGGCTAACGGTTATCAATGATTTTTCGGAGTCAACTTACAAGTGTAATTTTAATGCGAGCATTGAGCTTGTTTAGATTTGCATACTTTTGCAATATTGGGCTTTAATTTTGTTAGTTTTAGACGTAAGTCTGGATCAAGTAGTTCAAGTTTCGATCTGTATTAATTTTTATCGCAAGCATTGCCGAAAATCCAGTTTCACAGATATATGAAGTACTGAAAGGAATTAAAAATTTCATAGCTCTGTCGGAAATTAATCCATATTCTGCTCTTCTTTTAAGCCAGAACTCACTCAACAAGTAAACAGGTACGGCTTATAAAGTGAGTTAGCACAGAGGAACAGCCTCAATACACCAACTCCGAGGTCAAAAATAACCAGGCTTTGGCCTTAGCCTGGTGACGTCTGCAGGCCACAGCCTCGTCATTTGTGGCCTCGGAGTCGAAGGCGGCGGCAGGTATTGAAGCCGTTCCTTTGTGTGAATAGACGCCACAATTTAGAATCTACGTCAGTTCTTGAATGTGATTCACGTCTCAAGTTCAGACTTATCGGCTTCAACCTGCTTTACTTCTGGTTCCTGTGAACTGTTGGATTTCGACCGGGCTTCGACTGATTACAATTTCTGATCTTAATAATATTTTTTTAAAGCCCGAGGCATCATGTACATCTCGGGTTAAATAATAATAATAATAATAAATACTACTACCACTACTACTACTACTACTACTACTACTACTACTACTACTACACTACTACTACTACTACTACTACTACTACTACTACTACTACTACTACTACTACTACTACTACTACTACTACCACTACTACTACTACTACTACTACTACTACTACTAATAATAATAATAATAATAATATTAAATCCTAATTTTGAACATTAATCTTAGTTTAGTGGGTGTTTGCTTGCCTCTTGTGTGCTGGTCTTGTATACAGCGTTGTAGAAAACAGCTCTGTAGTTCTCTATGGTCTTACTTGAAGCGACCAGTGACTGATGCCTTGTGCATTTATGATAAGGGCGCTATAGAAGTCATTAGATTAGATGAGGTCATGACCTCGTGACTGAGGCCAGGCCTTTGTGCCTAAAATGACAGTTGTTCAACACCATTATACTCCATAATACACGTGGTTAAGACCAATGGATCCGTTGTTCCACGACACACGACCCAATAGATCCGTTGATCCATGACTCAGGACCCAATGGATCCGTTGTTCCATGACATAGGACACAATGGATCCGTTGATCCATAACTCAGGACCCAGTGGATCCGTTGATCTATGATTCAGGACCCAGTGGATCCGTTGTTCCATAACTCAGGACCCAACGGATCCGTTGTTCCATGACATAGGACCAAATGGATCCGTTTTTCCATGACACAGGACCTACCTTTGGGCAGAGCTTCTGGCCTCAAAGAATCCGATCCAAAGTGGATAGTTTTAGCTTTCATTTGAACCACCCAAAACAGTTGACCCACACAGCCAACCCTAACATCCCCTTCCCTCCTCTCTCTCTCCCTCTTCCTCTCTCTCTCTCTCTCTCTCTCTCTCTCTCTCTCTCTCTCTCTGGTCTCCTGGCAACCGGACATGGTTCTTGACATGCCATCTTTGGACAACCCCACGTACATGACGCAGCGCACTGAAGCGCAACTTAAAAGATAAGCGCAGGGCACCAGCTTGGTGCCCTGCGCTTATCTTGTAAATGGCGCTTCAGAATTTCGAGTTTATGATTTCGGTTGATCTAATGAATCGTGTCTATGCAGCATAATCTTTATCTACTCGGCAAACCCTCTGCGGCTGAATGGGCGAAACCATGCGGAACCATGCGGAACCGAAGTCAAAACTAAAACAGGAAGTGAACGCTTCTGACATCAAGGGTTCGCTGCAGGTTTTATTCTAAAGATCGTGCTATTCAGACTATGGACAGTTGTTAATACGAACTTGTAACATATAGTGAAAATCATGTTTACAGAACAGGTTTTTGTTGTTTTCTCAGTGAAATATCAGTCTACAAACTGTTCTTAATCCGAACGCGTAAAGGCTTAAGAAAGATTGCGTTTACGAAACAGTTCTGTGTGCTTTGTTAAAACCTGTTGAAAACCGGGTAACATGTCGGCTTTGGACGAACTGCGATTTACAAAGCTCGACTTGAAGCTTTCTGATTTCGTCGCTCAGTACAGGGACGAGTTGCCGGTGATTCTTACCGTGAACTCTGGGATCGATCCCGCGGATGACCCCCTACACTGCATATCAGCCGAAGAGGTAAGTTACACCTTAATCTCAATTCGATGTTATGCACTGTATACTTACTACCTGGTTTCGCAACACCTGTACTCGGACGCCGGTGTTCTATTGTGTTGTAAACTATTGTACTGCTTTGTATTGTATTTTATTGCATCGAATCATGTCCTATTGTATTGCATTGTGTTGTATGACATTGCGTTGTATTATGTGGCAGACCGCTTTTGTCTATCGATTTGGTTTTGAATGAGAGCCTGTGAATAAGCTGGTCCCCGTGATGTGGCTTACGTTGGGCGCTGTAGAAATCTCGAGATTACGATTATGAAGGCTAAGTGTATAGGATTTATAAATAATAATGATTTATAGTCCTGTACATTATAGGTCAATTACCTGTTCTCCAGTGTGTTTTTATTAAATTACTATTATTATTATATAATAGAACTGGGATCACAATCATATTTTTTCATATTGTGCGTCTTTAGATGTACTGGATCCATGGTATTCACAGGCAGAAACGAATAATTGCTGTGGACATCAAGAAGGATAAAAACAGAAGATACTTCAGCATCCCCGTTGACTATGATCGCAAGTTCCAGTTGGTCACAAGCGAAGACTATGAACGTTAGTCTGCCTGCGTGACTCTTGGATCCTGATCTGAAATTAAACCCTTCCTGCCTATAGTTTTTGTTTCGACTGAGCTCCTGTGAATAAGCTAGTTTCCTCGACTTAGCTTTCGTTGGGCGCTGTAGAATTGTAAGTGTAATTGTAATTTGAGATTTATAAAGCGCCTCTTAGAGGATGAACTCAACAGAGGTGCTTCCGACCCGAAAAAGAAAAATCACTATTGAACAGTATAGTCTTCAGGCGCCTGCGGATTACTGAGAGGGGGAGAGAAAGGAGCTCAAGTCGCAATTCTAGAGGGAGACGATTCCAGCAAGTGGGACCAACGTAGGCAAAGCTTCTGGACTGGGCCGCAGCGGTTCACACTCGAGGAACAAACAGGAGATCTTGAGTGGCAGAGCGAAGGGTGCTACGGCCCGGCAACGAGGAGACCAAAGTGCAGAAGTGAATGAAGTAAAGGGTAGCAGAGCCAAGAACACAATCGCGCAGAAGTCTCAAGGTTACGATTACGATTACCAATCAACTTCGTCTTTTGTCCATGAACGCCCTTAGGTAATCTCAACTTGGTTACCCACCGTAGCCTGGCTTCTAGCTTCTGCCTTATTGGACTCGGCTTCTTCAGCGGCTGATGATTTTGATTACGATTTTCCTTGAAGCGACTATCGCCTGATGCATAGGGCATTGTGATAACGGCGCTATATAAGTCTTTAGATTGGGTTAGATAAAAATGGTGGCCTCCAGTTTACTGGATGACTTAGATAATTGAAAATTTGCAACAAAAAGGTTTTCATATTCAGAGTGCGATTTCTGTTGAAAAGAGGGAAACTTCCTCTATCACCTATTAAGACTACCTGCAACTGACCATTCCTGAATATACATTTTCACCTTAAATAATTTGTCTCTTGTTCATGGGTCTTTTCTCTCCTACTGTTCAAACTGCCTCTAGTTGCATGACACATTTTCACCAGACATTTAGCTCTTGCCCGTAAGTACAGCTCGGTGGTCTATCGGTGGCACGTTTCGTCAATGATCTGTGATTCCGGGTTCGATTCCGTGTATCGTACCTGGACAAGATTTTTACGCACACCGTGCCTCTGTCACCAAGCACTTATAATTTGGTACCGGTTTAAGCTGTGAATTAAATGGCAAGTCCTGCTATGCACTGGCCCCCATGTCGAGGGCCTTGGGATTCGTCCACTGCCGGCTCAAGGGCCTAAAGAAAAGGAGATGAGCGCCTCCACTACGTCTCACTTGTGGGATATGGAATACTTTACCTATTTAAGTCTTCTCAGTGTTTCTAACAACAAATTTCAACTTGATTGCAATCCAGTAAATGAATTAGGTTTCTTTTTCTAGAAATCCTGAGTCCGCCAATGTATATGAAGCAGATCGTCGAAGGAATGAACTTAATGCATGGGCCAACAAGGTTTGTCTTCGCCAACAGTGACAACATTCGGATCAACTTCGAAGGATCTAAAAGCTTCTGTCGACAGATTGGAATCCTGGAGATTCTCGAAAAATACGAACAGAAGTATCTCGTCGGCCATACTCTTTACAAAAGTGAGAATTACGGTCAACACATTTTAGGTATTAAAGTTTTCCTTTTTCTTAGAAGGTGACTCCATGGCAGAACGGAACTCAAATTATACGGTGTATGTAAATGTAGATGTAGGCTACACGGTTTTCTATAGGCACCGTGTGGCCTCGACCCTGCTCATTTAACAAAGGATTTATCGGGTGAGGTCTTTTACCCCCGCTGCCCATTTGAAAGTTAGATAGCCTACCTATATAGGTTATATCATTTCTGGTAGTTTTGGTTATCTTAAAGTTTTGCTTTCATTGTTAAAACGTAGTTCTTATGCGACCTTTCCTGAATTTAATGTAACCCTCCCCAAAGCGCGGCACGATTAGAAAATGTCACAACAGTTGGCCCTATTGGTCAGGATAGCTATATTGGTTAAAGAGCAGAGCCTACGCCAAGGCCACTCTGTGCCTACCGATTGTGACTTACTTCAGAGATTTGAATATTGGGCTAGCACGGTCCTTATATAGGGCCCTTAAATCGCGTGGCGCCCATTCAAACGGGCAACGGTGGTTAAGGATCTCATCGATAAATACTATAGCGGTAGAATTAACTGATTTTGGAATCAAAAGTACAATTTTAAGGGGAGTAACACAACAAACTAGGCCCTGTCTTTAGGAAAATTAGATATCGAGTGAGCTTGAACACATTGCGACGCTTCTCTTAGGTGATGTAGGTCTAGCCAACCAAAACTATCACAGATTGGCGTCTGCTGAAGCAAAATTCTAATTTCGACACGTGGAATTCCAGTGTATTCGGTTCATCTTTCTACCCCTCGGTGTGCTTCATAGTAGAAGTGATTTAAGTCTGTAATAGCAGACACTAGCTTTCTGGCAAAGAAACTAGCTCATTAAGATCATTGGCTATGAAATTGTTTAGCAATTGCAAGCTGAGAAAAAGACCCCCTGAACAGTCTTTGTGTTGAGGATGAGTGATTTCCAGTGGCTAATCACCGCGCCAAGGAATTTTACCAATAATATCCATGTAATTTGTAGCATCCCCTAAACCTTGGAATCGTAATCGTAATCTCGAGATTTCTATAGCGTCCAACGAAAGCCACGTCACGTAGACCGGATTATTCACAGGTGCTCAGTCAAAACCAAATCGAAAAGGTAACAGGGGTTCAATTCCAGGTCAAGATCCAAAAGTCAGGCAGAAAGACAGCATGGCGGCTACGGTGGATGATGTTTGTGATCGGAGCGGAAAAGAGAGATAACTAGTCACCGAAAATCACGAAAAGCAATTACCCCATCGCACTTTAAACAGCGGCACGGTGGCCTGTCGGTAACGCGTTTGGTCAATGATCATGCGGTTGCGGGTTCGACTCCGTGTAACGACCCTGGGCAAGTTGTTTGCGCAAACCGTGCCTCTGTCACCAAACAGTAGAATTTGGTACCGGCGTAAGCTGGGAAGTGAACGGCAAGTCCTGCGATGCACTGGCCCCGTGTCCAGGACCTTGGGATTCGTCCATTGCCGGCTCAAGGGCCTAGAAAAGGAAATGAGCACCTCCCCTACGTCCCACTTGTGGGATATGGGATACTTTACTTTTTTACTTACTACTTTAAACAATAGTTTAATGGCTTCAGTTCTGCAACAGAGATACTAACACGGAAACAAAGAGTCACACAGTTTATATGTACGCATGCATCAAGTTACTTGCCATAGCGCCTTTTAAGTTCTGATGAACGTCATACTGACCGAGGTTGTCATCGTGCTCCGATAGATGTGATGGACATGAGACCTTGTTCGATTCCCATCTACCTGGACATCACGGTTGATGTAGCAAACTGTTTCCACAGACGAAACGACGCAACTTTTAAAGAATGGATGCTACAGATCAACGAACTCGGGCGAAGCAACAGAAAAACAACCCCCAAGACATGTGGAGGTAAGCTAATCGAACACTCCTTGCAGCTGTATTAGGGCGCAATACGATGTCAGAAGTTCAAGAAAAATGCCGGCTTTTAGTCAAATTGTTCGTAATCGTAATCGTAAACTCGAGATTTCTACAGCGCCCAACGAAAGAGGGAACCAGCTAATCCACAGTGAGCAGAGAATCAATTTCACCCTTGGTGTAGGCCTAATATCCAATAACACTTGGCATTTAGGTCAACCGCAGTACTTCACAATACTCGTTTACCCCTTAGACCAATCATTACTTCACTGTTTTTATTTCTTTTGCAGTGCTTCGAGTGAATACAACTCTTGGTGTCATGGCTTTTCTGTTTCTGGGCCAGCGTTTTGAAATACACTTCCATGATTTGTCCGCATTGCCGAGTCGTTGGTGTCTTTCCGCCCCTAGATTTCAGACGTCCTTGTTTCGGCTTATCCTCCTGAAACTGCCTACCTGTCTCATTGATTAATCCATAGATTGACCGGAATGGGGATCTGCCTTGAAGTGCCATAAATTTTGCCTGTGCAGTTTTATAATGGCACTGTAGAAGTTCTAAGATTAGATTTAGATTAGTTAATGACATCATGGCTTCTTTTCAGCGATCATCCAATATCAAGAGCTTCCTGAATGCGGTGTTTACGACTACATACAACCTTTGAACTACTTACAAACGAAGGACATCGAAAAGTCCCAAGACACAGAAACCAGTGGCTCGGCCTCGCGCAACATCTACAGCATGCGACCGTCAGATGCCTCACATAGGACGACTAACGACATCGACATCTCCACTCCTCCGCCGATTCCAGAACGTACCTGGGCCACGAAAAGTCTTCCACCAATCCCCTCCCATACCTCAAACCATCTACCAGTCTCAGGCAAACGACAGAGGCCACCAGCGTCGCCTTCCAAAAAAGAGGAGCTCGTCTATGATGAGTGTAGACCGACTGAACCACCAACTCTAAACAGACGAAGAGATAGGCTTCAGGAAATCTGCGGTTACGAGATAGTCCCTTACGCTGAGAGTCCATCTGTTTTCCAAGAACTTCTCAAAGCACGTAAGGACAAACTCAAGGCAACTAAGACTTCGGCGACTTCACAGGAAGACGAAAACCCTTACTCGGAGTGTACACCAGAACCATTCCTAAGTAAGGGTGGATTCGCGATCCAGAAATATTCCGATGATTACGAGATCGCCCCCTACTCGCAGAGCAGACCGGTATTTCCAGAAGATCTCCCAAAAACCGACATTGACACCAATTCAGTTTACAATTCAGTAACCCCATATGAATTCGTGAATATCAATGACAAGTCTAGATCTACTTATCCAAAACCATTTCCAAGGGGCCAAGGTAAAACCACAGAAGCTGCCACTTCAGTCACATCCGAGGAAGTCAAGGTCAATCTCTATCCCTCTGAATGCAAGCCGGCTCCCGCGGAACCTCTCCCAGGAGGGAAGGATGTCAGCGGACCTTCTACCGCAGAGATCGAATCGAATACCTACGACGAGTGCAAACCAGTTTCTGAGAGTCGTCTGCCTGCAGCCTCAAAGGCTCTGGACTTCCCACACAAAGATCGGACGCCTGTTTCCCTAGAACACGAAGACTGGACGCCTACTTCTCTAGAAACCACCCCTGCAACTAAGAATGAAGAGCATGGGACGAATACCTACGACGAGCCAATCAAACACAAATCTCTAAATCCTCTTTCGGACGACACGGAAACAAAAACAACTGGTGACTATGAACCTGTGCAACTGGACTCCTTCGAAAAGTACAACAACATTCTAGAAGTACCTCCAGACTTCAACGTGTCCAGCCTTTCTGTCGCCGAAGTTGCTCACTGTCTGAGTTTGCTTAGCCTGTCCAAGTACGCCGAGGCTTTTCGGATGAATGACGTTGACGGAAAACTTGTGTCCGAGATCAGCAAGGAAACCCTCGTCGCCTGTTTCGACTTCTCTGATTTCGAGGCCATGAAATTCACCAAATTCCTTGAGGGGTGGCGTCCACATGTCAAGTAGGCCTAATAAAATGCTTCCCTAAGTTCCTTTAACACGCACCCTACGTTACAAACCCAACCATGTTCAGCGTACGCTGCAGCATGTTGACACCAACAGATAAAAGCTTTATACAATTACACGTAAATTACATGTAGCAAAGTAAACCAAATCGTAATCGTAATCGTAATTGCACTTCTGTGTTGCGCATCTTCTTGACCACGGACAGTGGCATACGACAGGCATAAGGCCTCAAAGGTAATCTGGTAATGGACGGACCTGAGCCTTTAGAGTGCTTCCATGGTTTCCAACTGGATTTCCTTGTTCAGTGTTTATCACACGAGGTAGATTTCAGCATGGGTAACATGCATCGGGAAGTCGGAAGTGGACAAATACCACGACTCATTGACAGGGAGAATGTCAAGGTCGTGGGCAACAATGATGTCGGCAACATCCAGGAGTTTATTGCCAAGCGAGAGAACATTCCAGGCTGCCAGTCGCAGACCACATCCCTCGTTGTCGGAGGCCCTCGTTCGCGGAGACAATAACGAGGTGACTGTTAGACTTGGATAAATAGGTCGAGTCGAGTGTAACGAAGAGTCATGCGCGGCCCTAACACTGGCCGGTTGCCAAAAACGTAGCTCGAACGCTACGTGGTACGAATATACCACGTAGGTCCAGTTCACGTAGTTGTAACCAGTGGCCCGCGAAGTGTTTAAAAGTTGTGTGCGCCAGCCTCAGCCAAGTACAGACCTAAGGTGGATACCATTAATTTGTGACGTAATATCAGAGTATATATCACTGTATTATTTTATAGTATTAATATTTTGTTCGGTGGCATAGGCAGATATCTCCCTTGTCCAAAAAGTTGTGTGAGCATGCTCCTGCCTCGGCGTCACAGAGCCAAAACTTGTGTGAGCATCGGAGCCTTTGGCGCCCTGGTTCCCGGGCCTCTGGTTATAACGGTGCGTACGAAAGGACGGGGCAGTGTCACAGCTGACGCCTTGACCAGTAAACAAACGATAAAAGTAGCAAAATTGTGAAGCAGAATGTATCCAAACGATATCCAAGACGCAAGGCAACTTTAAATGAGACTTAAATGTGAAGTAAACGGACTCTTTCCGCATCAAAACATATGTAAACCATCAGCATTACTGAAGTCGATGTTTACAAGTCGAGGAGCAAAATGTTTATGCAGGATAGGCCTATAATATGTCAACTGGATATGTACCGTATAATGTACGATATATTTTAACCGGACATGCAAAATATATTTTAACTGGATATGTAGGCCTACCGTATACGTACGATATATTTAACTGGATAGCATATTTTATATTCGGGCAGCAAAACGGTACTTCGAATACAGGTCAGTTTGCGGTAATAAATTAGCTTTCAACTGCTGAGAGATAAAATCGTGTTTGCCTTGATTCGGGGTTCGTGAATGAGCTGGTTCAACCGAGTTTTGCTAAGAAATTCAAGGTTTACAATTATAATTAAATGTAGGCCTACAGTAGAATAAACGGAAAGAAAGCATGACATGTTGGGCTCTTGCGCCTTCTCGGTAGCTTGTTCAAAGCTTTGGAATTCACTGCCCAGTTTAGATCGTTCTGTCAATTCGTTGATATCATTCAGGTCTAAACCAACGACGCATCTCTTCCAACTTGCTTACTTGCTGTAGCCTAACTTCTGGTTTTTCTGACCTATCGGAATTTCTACCCGGTTTCTCCAACGGTTTATGATTTTACTGCAAGTTTCACTTGAAGCGACCAACGACTGCATTGGGCATTACGATAACGGCATTATAGAAATCTTTAGATTATATTAGAATTGTCACTGGCATGGGGGGATAGATAACGGCATTACACTTTACACTTTCTACACGGTTTACACTTCCGTCCCATATGAAAGGAAGTATAAACCTGTGTAAATCGTAGTGTAAAAGGATGTGGAAGACATTTCTGATCCTCACATTTACTCTCGTTATGCATGCATAATTATTGGGTGTTCTATGAAGATTTTTAGTGTTCTTGGTGCTCAGTGAATGAGTTTATCTGGTATGGGCGCAAAACCATGGCATGCCTATAGCACTTAAGTTATTGAAGGGTGTCACATTAAGCTGTATAATGTCAGTACTCAGTATATGTTATTATTCTACGATTATATAGTTATCTACAGCATAGTAATTGTAATCAATAGCAGGTCGTTGTATCGTTGGTAATAGCACCACCTTGTCCAGAGTCACGTGCGACAGACTCGTTGTATATTAGCGGTAGGCGTGGCCTGTGGTAGCCAATAGCGTTCCTGCTTAAGATAGTCCAAATCTGTTACAAGGGGAGATTTTACAAAAAAGTATGTTAATTTGTTGTTAAGTTTGTACACTAGTTATACGCCTGTCTTTTGTTAGACAATTTCTGGAACAGTTTATTCGCCATATTGTCGTGTGGATGTAGTTTGCCGACAGTTCATGTTAAAATTGTCATGGCAAATATTGTTCTGAATAGGTTGCGCAGGATTGAAAGTGGATCTGCTATTCTACATCGGGTGATTTGTTTGTCAAAAACACCGGTAGGAACATTGAGTCACTTTTAATTATTTGTATGAACCAATTATTGTTGACTTGCAACAACGCAGACTGGAAATCATATAAAGGCCCAATCTGACATGGATTTCAAGTTGTTTATTTTGGTCATACGAGCAGCATCGCACACGGTTCGTTCGGAGAATTGGGTTTACAAAATGCGCCACGTAAATCTTAAGTTATATTTTGCATAGTGAACGACAAAAGTTACTAACTACAACAAAAATGTCGACTTTAATCTGTACAATGAATTGTCTTGACAGGTAAGCAAATGGTTCAACTGTTAGTGCTTCATATTCATCAGTCCAGTTTTATGAGATCTGCGAAACTAGCACACACAGGTTCACAGCTGGCTGAATACTGTTAGGTGAAAGTGAGCAATGTTGTTGTTTGAAGGTGAACTGGGGTAACATCCAGTCCAATCGCCAAATATGTGACCTCAAGGGTCGCATTCCAAATCCTGTTCTGTGTAGGCCTACAACCTTATTTTGCCAGGGATGGGTTGGTAATGCTTCCACTGTAGAGGTGTTAAAAGTTTGGTAAAATACGGCCCGGGTACCCGAGTCCATTCTAAGCGGGTACTCGACTACCCGTCATTGAATAATTAACCAATCGTACAACGTAAGTGAGTCGTTATATGCAGTTAGGCCTAATTCAAAGTCAGTTAAGCAGTCAACCATACCCACGAAGCCACGATATCGTTCAGCCCACTAATCTTAAACGACAGCGCACCTTCTATTGACTCCCAGCGACTAAAGAAATGTTATTGTATACGATTCACTGATTAACAACTCTGCCACGCTGTCTCTCCGTCTGACTTTTGGATCTTGACCTGGAACCGGACCCTTTTGCCTATCGATTTTGTTCTGACTGAGCGCCTGTGAATAAGCTGTTCCCCGCGGCGCGGCTTTCGTTGGGCGCTGTAGAAATCTCGGGATTACGACTGCAACCCGAAACCTCCCACACCAGGCTTCAGAGGCCACAGACAACTGCGCATTATTAATTATTACAATTACTCAATTACAGCAATCTGCTAAAATAATCATTATGCTTCTTTTGGCCGGGTTTCGCGTTATATATGACTCACGTGACACCCTTTGAACGGATATCCGCGACTCTATATGGGTACCCCAGCCTCTGGGTGCCCACTAACCGGCCTACCGGTGACTAAAGTATTACGCTCATTTTGTGACTATACACATAAAATTGCCACCCTAAGGGAGGGTATCCGAGACTTAGGTCCCCGCTGAGAAGCCTACTCGATTCAAGGGTAGGGCAAGTAAATTCTGAGGTAACGTATTCAAGAGGCGAGCTGCGTTTAACATTGATTGGCAAGGGAGAAACACGACCTAAGTTGACAAGTTCCATGTAGTCATTAAAATAAAATCCTGTTCATGACCTTCAAATATAACACAAAAACTGGGCCAAACAGACGAGAATTTTTTCAACTTCACACACACCCTTGCTATACGTCTCGGCGTGCCAGTGGCGGAAGGGCCGGGCAATACTTGTCTGCGAGCGAGGAGAAAATTGCGTCACTACATGCCGTGGGGAAAGTGCCTCATATTGGCATCTGGGTATGCTCAATTTGCCTTGGGGGAAAGTGCATCACTGGTTATGGGGAATGCCTCGCTGTTCTTGAGGGATAAACACCCTTGCTGTCACAAAGCAGGGAGAGCTCAGCAGTTTTAACTTTGAATCAGAATGCATGAAGCAACTTCAAGACTTCGCCTAAAAACGAACTCGTTATAAAAGTGAAGTAAATGATGAAGATTAGAAAAGAAAGACCCAACGCTATCGTGTGTTGCTGATTGTCCTGTTCGTTAACTTTCATGAACGGATAAAACGTCTGCGACCAACAGTTGCCACCCTTACAGAGGTGCGCTGGGAGGTAAAACCTCTTTTCATATCTAAAACAGAATTGAAATCAGACAACCTCGTCATTCACAACAAACATACTTCAACAAACCACGTTATTCTTATAATTACAATTATAATGTTGTTACTATAACTACTACTGCTACTGCTACTACTACTACTGCTCCTGCTACTGCTACTACTACTACCCTACTAGTACAACTACTGCCAAACTACAACAGCAACTACTACTGCTGCTACTAATACTACTACTACTACCCAACTAGTGCAACAACTATCAAACTATTCATCAATTTAGTCTCAAGAGTACTGACCGTGTTAGTTCAGGCTGTGGCGTTGGAGGTACTTCTATGAAACTAACTGTACTCGTCAAGCCAAAACTTTGGACAAGAGTTGAATTGGAATGGCATGAAGCCCCATTTGCACCAGCACAACTCCACCGCCAAGTCGAAAGAGTGTAGCTGCACATAACAATCACACATTTGCTCAAATTAATAACAATAATTATTAGAAACTAATTACTCCTTTCATATGGCCTTTGAGAACCAACCAAAACTTTTACGAACCACTGAAAAATGTTGGATAATCTGCTGGATTGCTTAAGTTTTAAAAACTGTGTAATGTAATGTTACCATGAATTTATATAGCCCCTGCTGATTAGCTTCTATGACCTGATGGTGAGAATTACCTGATTTTCGCTCCAACGATTCTATGGATAGGCTGATAGTTTGATTTGCCCGCAAGAGCGTACATGATCTGTAGATTGATACCACTTGGGATGTTGTGGCAACTGCCCTTCAGCTCTGAATAGTAATTGTATGAAGGAGGAACCGAATATGAGGTAGTTGTTGCCTGCGTTGTCTGTTCAGTGGGCGAAGCATTCGAAGCACGCGAGCCGTTGACGATGTACGAGATGTCTTCTCTAGAAGTCAAACCAAACAGATATTCAGTAGATGAATGAATAAATATATAGAAAATTAATTAATTTTCAAGCTTCATTATTTACTAGTATTATTATATCTCATTTGCTTCACAAGCAAAACAAACTCATAAACTAATATATTAATTTAACCTTTTGCTTGAAGTTAACAGGACCAATAAACTGTCACTTGGGCTTATTTTTATTATTATCATTATTATTATTACTGCATAAAGTTATTAATATCATTGCATACAGGAATAAAGGCATATCATTATTGTTATTACTGTTTAAAGGATAATAGGGCACACAGTTTTAGATAGAGATGAGCTGCCTTGCCTTAAAATGTTCGTCCAATCACTTAAGTTGTCAGCGTTTGGGTTGCCAACCAAACTGATGTAGTTGGATGGCATGAGACTGTCCTGCCCACTCAACACCTGTTTCCTACAAAATATTATTATTATTATTATTATCCTGGCCACTCAACACCTGTTTCCTACAAAATATAATTTGCTAATTAATAACTAAGCCTTTGTTAATTATCATAATCCAGTAAGAGAATCAAACTAAATTGTTTAGTCTAGTCTAATCTAATATAACTAGCCTCTCCCATTCAGGGCACATTAGTTTGGCAAAATGTCCTTCTGGGAAAACATCCCTCATTGTTCCCTGTTAGCTTCAGTTCAAGAAAGCAACTGCAAAAACTGTCCCGATTTTAAGAACTTTACTCCAGCATACTGCTTTTTCTGAAGAACCTATTTTGTTCTTATATTATTCGCAAGATATTGCCAGAGTTCACCAACACACAAACACTTACACACACCTACACAAACACACACATGCACAGCAGGACTACACGTGCATTCAAGGCTAATATTATACAGATGACTTCTCTAGCGCCATTATAGTAATGTACAAGACATCAAACAATGGTTGGCTCAAGTTATGTTTCAGTGCCTTTGTAAGGTTCTCAAAAAGCACCATATATTATTATATAATATATCAAAACAAAATCAGCAAAAACAGCAACAACATTTAGTCAAGTTGCTGATGTTCTTAAATGGCTTTTTCTGTCACTGATCCTAAATAAAAACTTGCATAGATGTTAAAGAACTTTCTGAAATTCCAGAAAACTTGAACCACTTGCCTCAGAAGGTCACAATTCTCGAGGTTGGCAAAGTTCAGCCGCAAAACGCACTGCCCCATCGTACCGACACCAAACGGAACAGACATTCTTGATGCTTCTTCACACAGTGACCCAACTCCTACTCACAAGTCACAAATTTATCACGTTTGAAACTTACGCAATACCATGTAACGTAATGAAAAAAGGCAATTAGCACAATGCAGTTCAAAGCAAATTAATTTCAAGGAGTAGTGTAATGTATGCAGTAAAGACAATTTATAAAACCTAGTTCAACACTAAATTCCGGTTATTTCATTTCGGCTGGACTTTTACAAATAACAATTAAAATCATTAAAAATGTAAAGTCATAAACACCAGTGCCACAAAGCACAAAACAAGATAAAAGAATAGTTTCCAAGTGTCTAAATGAAATATTTTCGGGATACTCCCCAGTTTTAATGTGACACAAATTCCTACACACCAGGATTCCATAGAGAGAGTCTGCTTGAGGAATTGGTGTCAACGTAGAGAACCTCAGAAGTGCTGTTTTCCAGGACTGAGATGCCACTGATAACTGGAAGATTCATGTTGTAACCTAAAACGAACAAACCACACCAGAAATATCTTTCAAACCTACTTATCTAATCAATTCTAATCTAATCCAATCACTGATAACTGGAAGATTCATGTTGCAATCTACAATAAACCACACATACACTAGAAACTTCTTTTGAGGCTAATTACTTTCACAAGGCATCAGTTGATGGTCGCTTCATGTGAAATATTGTCAAAAAGCATTTTACTTTGAATAATACTAAACAAATAATTCAAATAATATTTAAAACAGAAAATAAATCAAAACTGAATAAAAATATGAATACACTAGAAGCTCATTATGACATGAATTCTCCCAAATTATGCCGGTACCAAATTATACTGCTTAGTGACAGAGGCACGATGTGTGCAAACAACTTGCCTAGGGTCGTTACACGGAGTCGAACCCACAACTGCACGATCATTGACCAAATGCATTACCTATAGACCACCCTCTAATAATACAAAAAATAATGGCTATTTCATTTTCATTTTGAATCTCCAGACCTGGGTTTCCTGACACAGGCGTCACCTTCATTCCTCCATCTTCTCCATCTGCTGCTGTATCATTAACTCGTTGACTCACAAACTTCGTCACAAACTGCTGACTCAGCACGGCCGGTCGTTCGTCCACAGCACCCGAGGCATTCGCTGCGCTGGTCGTCAGCGACACAGGAGCCAAAACGACCGTTGCGTTGAGATAAAGAACAGACTGTCCGCTCCACGTGAAATTGTACAGAACCCTCACGACTGCGTTGTCGCAGGTTTTAGAAACGTTATTGAGGATGGGTTGAGGAGGAGCTGAGTACCCATTGTCCCATGAACATCGAGGTGGGAGGGTGATCTCTGATGGTGCGCCCCCTACCGAGTAGTTCCCACAAACATACGCACCGGTGACGTCATCAAATCTGCAATCGTCTGCCTCATCGCTCAATGTACCAAACAGTTTTGTCACGTTCGATGGAACAAGGTCGTCGTACTTGACACGTGACGCGAGGTATTTGCTGGCATCCGCATCGCACAGGAAGTTGACATTTATCGACGTGACCACTGCGACACCCTGTTCCCTGAGGACCATTGGTCCAACGGCCGTGCCCCACGTGGGTGACTGAGCATACATGAGGGCACTGAGGGGCGAATTGCCCGCACAAAGATCGCTTGACTGTGACATGTTTTGGACCCAGAAGGCATCAGTGTCAATTAGGTATCTGACCGGGGCTGACCAGATGGGTTGTCCATGGATGCCACGTTGGGGTAGCGTCAACATATAGTTGGGACCGATCTGGAATGTCGCTGGGGGTATCTGGAGACCGGTCTTTATCGCCAGACCTTCCTTGTAGCCGACCAGAGACCCGTTTGGCTCACCTGGCAGGATCGCCTGGTTCAGCCTACAAGCAGTAAACACCCTCAAAATCAGCAAATTTACTTTCACTGCTGCCCGCAAAGACACTGCTTGTCCATGCTTCCGCATTAGTTCGGGCCCATTATCCCTTTTCCTGTATTGGGCCTTCCTTTATAGTGGACTTCTGCGGCACATTACCTTCTGTTGCATACGATTCTGCTTGGCACATATTTTCAAATTGCTTAAAACATGCTCAGAAAGCTACCAGATCAGTTAGATAGTCATGCAAGCAGTTCTTGTTTGAGGTACTTGAAAGGAATTATACCGAGTGTCTTGATGCACGAAAAAAACAGGTAGGAGTGAAGAATCTCACCCGCGCTTTTGAGGTGAATTCATAACTTAGCATGATATAAGAATTGGATTAATAATTAAGGCATCAATCAACTGATGGCCCTTGGTGGATTTATATATGCAAAATACTTATTCATGTACAGTACGTATATATGTATGTATGTATGTATGTATATATGTATGTATGAATGTATGTATATATGTATGTATGCATATATGTATATATATATATTAATTAGAAACTTCTAGAACGCTAGTGTCTAATGCGCAAGGCATCAACCGATGGTACAATATATATGTATGCATGTATGTATGTATGTATGTATGCATGTATGTATGAATGCACATATCTGGACTTTGTATAGAAACAAACTTATACAAACTGACCGGAAAGAGTAGCCATTGGAATGAGGGGCTAACGTGGCATCAAAAGCTGTTTGATTGCGAATCAATCCAGCTGGATAGAAGAAGTTGCCAAGGAAACCATTGTTCTCTTTATGGATACACATGATTGGAAACCAGCCAGGCGTGTCATAGTATCTGGTGCCACAGAAATCGTGCGATTTCTCTCCCTCCATCCCACCGAAGACGCCCTCGACGCACTGGAAGACAGCAATGTCCGACTCTGTGCACTCCTAACACAAAACAATTTCAAACATCAGCTCTTTGTTAGCTTTTATTTATTTTCTTCTAATTTACAAAAATTATCAGTATAATTAAGTAATCGGATCTAAACTAATTTAATAACTTCTACAGCGCCATTATCATAATGGACAAGGCATCAATTGATGGTCACTTCAAGTGAAATTGTAGTCAAAACTTGTAATCCACTGGAGAAATCTGATAGGTAAGGTAAAGTAACAGCTCATGTATTACAAGCCTCTTTCAACATCAGTCCTCAGGTAATAGCTGACATACATATATCAAGATTAGTTGGCATAATCCTGGGGTTGAATGATACTTTGCCCGGCCTGACCTGGCCTGACCTAATTTAATCTATCGAATCTAACTAATGACTGGAGTTACCGTGTCACAGCAACAGTTGGCGTCACACGCGTTGGCCGTCAGGTTACAAGGACAGGGAGCCAGATTTTTAAAAGCTGGATTCACGATTGGAGTCTCCACAGATATGTTGGCTGTCGCTGAGCAGAAACACATATACAATGATGCAAGGTAAGGTATGGTAAGGTGTGGTAATATAATGTATGATAAGCTACATGGTAGTTTAAGACAGTGTAACATCAGGTAAGATGAGGCAAGATCACTTAATGGAAAGCAAGATAAGAGGCATAGTACAGTACAGTAAAATAAGGAAGAATAAGGTAAGATATCAGCATGGTATGTAAGGTAAGGTAAGGCACATACACACACATACATACATATGTACATAGAAACATACACACACATACATACATACATCGTGTACATAAACCCACATAATACTTACGTACATATACGCTGGTTACCTGTAGCAATTGTCCAATTGATGTAGACAGTAGGCGTCAGGGCAACAGCAGCAACCATGGATGCTGCTGAGTTGAGATAAGGATTGTTCGCTGTCGGTTCGGCACTACAGCATCTTGTTACGACCAGCTCTTCAGTGTACGCAGTCACTTCTGCTGTTCTGTACAGCTCCAGCATCCGAAATAAGTAAGATTTCTACACAAAAGAACAACGTTCAGAGGAAGCCGTTATTTCTCGCAATTAAGTTTAATCATTTACTGACCAATTAACTCTTTTAATGAACTCTAACTTTATGCAGATCATAAAGATAGTATTAATGATGATCTTGGTGGTGGTGATGACGAAGGCGATGACAATGATGATGATGGTAGTGATAATGATGACTACGATGACAAAGACTGTGATGAACGATGATGTCATCGATGTCTTGAAATAGCCAGTGACAGCTTAATTGGCTATGAGACTAAATGTTTCCTATAAATGCGTCAACAAGGTATAAGTCTTGAGACCGGATCGCTTGCAGAAAAGACGAAATCTGTCGGCTGCGTAAGCCAGTATCCGGTCAGGTTAGTCGGAGTCGGAGACGTTGGTGAAACCGGAATGGAAGTATTTCCTGGAAATAAATACTGAGTGATTTAAAACACCAGGCAGATCCAGCTTTCTTTGTATCATAAATAATCTATATCATTCTCATCATCTGTCTTACTGTTAATATTATCACTGTTTTTATCACCATCAATAAAATCATCTTCATCATCATGATCATCATCAATGGCATCATTTTCATCATCATCACCACCATAACCACTATTCATAATCATCAATGACATCAACAGTCATCATAATCATTATCATCAACACTACCATCAGCGACATTATTATTATTATTATTATTAATATTAATATTATTACTATTATGTTGCATTTATTATGCGTGCAAGGTCAGTAAATCTGAATCTATAAAGCTACAAAGCAACTGTGAGTGAAGGACTTGCTCAAGGTCCCTACACAATAACCTTCCGAGGTGAGGCTCAAACCCAAACTCTCTGTGTTACCAGCCAAGCACTCTAACCAATTGGCTACCGCGCCCCACAAAACATCATGAATCATCATCATCACCTTCATCATCACCACCACATACATCATCATTAGTTCTATCTTTATGATCTGCATAATGTTAGAGTTCATTAAGAATAGTAAATTGATCAGTAAGCAATTAAATTAATTGCAAGAAATACATTACACAACCGAGTAAACATAGTACAAAATCAGAACAGAAAATCGGGCAATCCGTTGACTTCTACCTGCTGTGTAGTCGGTGGTGTTGAAAGTGGGTGTCGTGGTAGGGACGAAGGTCGTTGTCACCCCTGGATTTAAATTTGGGATAAAACAGAAATACAGAACACAGACACAACACATAAAGCAAACAAGAAGAACTAAAGAAAAAGCACAACCTAGGCTAACAACTATAATTTCATGCAACATAATAACTCTCTGATTCAGGCACAGACAGTGAATTAAATGAAAGCATATTTCCCCTCTTCCCACCACATGTAAAGCAACCACCAATACCACCACCAATACACTACCCATACCACCACCTACACCACCATCAATGCTACCACCAACAACACCATCCATAACACCACCAATACCACCACCAATGCCACCACCAATACCACCACCAATGCCACCACCAACACCAATGCCACCACCAACACCACCACCAATGCTACCACCAAAACCACCGCCAATATCACCACCAATGCCACCACCACCAATATCACCACCAATGCCACCACCAATACCACCACCAATATCACCACCAATGCCACCATCAACACCACCACCAATATCACCACCAAAACCACCACCAATGCCACCCATCACCAATGCCACCCACCACCAATATCACCACCAATGCCACCACCAATACCACCATCGATAAAACCAATACAAACAATGCTACCAATATCACCACATCAAGACCACAAGACCCTTGCCAACATCACCAACAATGCTACCACCACCACCATCATTACCATTACCACATTACCACAGCTATTAAGCAGTTGAACTGAGACTGGAAATACCCAATAACCTTGAAAAGATAACTACAGAAAGCAACAGAGAAAGCAAATAAACTGGAAAACTGTGCAAAACTCATGAGCTCCATGTATCAATGGATGGGTGGAGAACTGCGGGGCAGTGTTTGCCGAGCAGCCTCATAGTAGGGCCACCCACAAATTACTGCCCCCACACAATTAATTTGCTATACAGTGAAAATTACAATGCTGATGACGACGATGATGATACAAACTATACAAAAAGATAAGAGAGAATCAAATAAAGTTAAAGCCGTTAAGCCATACAAATTCTCAGGAACTGAGCTATAATTACAAAGATTTAAACTTTTGTTTGTCTTAATCAAATAAATTAAAAAATCACTTCATCATTTATAACCAAATCTCTTATCAAGTTAACAATGATTTTAAAAAAAACTTTAGCAAGTAAATAAGGTGGAGGAAATAATAATAATAAATATTAAATGAATAAAACCATCCTAATACAACTTTTCTATACCTTGCATTGTAGTAACTACAGTCGATTCACTTGCTGAGAATGTAAAAGTTTCGTTCGAATCTGATTAAAAATGGTGAATTAGACACAATTTCAGAAAAAACAGTCCACAGTAATCACAAACGGAAAATAACAAGGAGATCAGAATTGAGATTAAATTATTATTATTATTATTATTACTACTACTACTACTACCACTACTATGTGCTAAAACTGTGCACATAACTATATTATTATTATTATATTATTATTATTATTACTTTGTGATAAAACTGTGAACACGACTAAAATGAAACTTAGGAATCACAGATAGAAAACATCAGAAAAGCAAACTATGACATGAATTTCATAAAGCAACTAAACAAGCAACAGATTACAAGCAACAATAAGTTAAGTGAATCAACTCAAATGACATAATTCTATCAAATTCAGAACCTCTACTCTACAACTCTATCCTGCCCTCCACGATCAGAATTCAAGCAACAATCAAGAAAGTGAAGCAAATAAAACTAAACCACAAAATTCTATCGAATTCAGAACCTGCCCTTTTCAGTCACCCTGACCTGGACTTGGGGTTGGCCGGGGTGTAGTGGAACACCCAACTTGCTTAGTTATGTTCGTGACCTCCTCCCAGCTGTAAACCGTCGACACGGAACAACTGAACGTGACTGTATCCGTCGGTTCTTGGTTTATCGAAAGAATAGCCTGAAAAAAACATTGAGCATCTCTATTTAATTAATTTAATCTATTTATTACACTTAATCATAATCGTAATCCCAAGATTTCTACAGCGCCCATCAAAAGTCATGTCACGGGGACCAGTTTATTATCAGGTGTTCAGTCAAAACAAAGTCGATAGGCAAAAAGAGTTCGGTTTCAGGTCAAGATCCAAAAGTCAGGCAGAGAAACAGCATGGCAGCTATGGTGGGTGGTGTCTGCAAGGTCAGTAAATCTAAATCTGAGATGCACAGATAACTTGCTCAGGATCATTACGTGGAGTCCCCTCAGTTGGCATGAACCAGCAATCGTTGGATTACACACCCATCATGCTACCAAAGAGACAACTGCGCTGTACACAAAACAACAAAAACATGTTGGACGCCCTCGCCATACATGGACAAGAACAGTTGAAGCTGACCAGCGCCCACGGAGCTTTGCGTTACCTACGGCCTGGAGACGAGCCGAGAACAGACTGCATAGACAGGAGCACTCCACAGATGATGATGATGATGATCAGGATCATGAAGAAAATGTTAAGCAACACAAATTATTCTTCCTAAAAGTACCTGCTTACACATTTACAATTACAATTATGATTTGATTTACCTTATAAATTGTAATTCAAGCTGCACAGGCTCTGTAAAAATGTTCTCAATGAATGAACGAACGAACGAATAAATGAATGAACATGACAATTGGAGATCTTAAAAACTTAATTGTTCGTTGTTTTTCTTACTTGCATTCGGATTCGATTCAAAACAGTCTGGTTGGGAAGCAGTGAAACCATCGGCTCATATTTGACAACCAATGCACCTGTACCTGTAAACAAATAGGCCACATGCATGACAATACTTAGAAATCAGTGAGTCTTTAAATTCCTTAAAAACACTACACCTTTAAATGTTGCAAACAAAATATCTTAAAAATTGCAAAATATCTGATTCACAATCACATGTGTGTGTGTGTGTATGTCTGTGTTTGTGCATGTATGTCTTAATTAGTCATGATATGAAGAACCATGCAGTATGTAAGTAAGTCCGTAAGTCAGTCAACTTCAGTCCTCTCTTTCTGACGATACTCTCCATATCCTCATGTCTAGTCTTTTCTCTTATGGTTTTATTTGATATTTTATTGCACCACAAAATACACAGAATTCCCATCAGCCATCTATATTGTGCAGCTTCGAGTCTGCTTGTTTGCCAAATTCAAAAATTTTTATCTGCTCGATATAAATTCTTCAATTACTTTCCAGTTTTAATTCATAATTAACAGATTAGCTAATAGAGACATACTTGCTTGGATGTTGAATTATTAACTTATCAATTATGCTTATCACAAGAACTGGCATCACTGCATGAAATAAGTCTAAAGCAGTTCTTGCTGTAGTGATCACCGACCGGCAGAACTCGCAGTCAGAAATTGGAAGCCATTATTGTTCGATTGGCCGTTACAGCTAACGTTCACTGTAGCAGAAACGTTGTTTGAAGCGGTGTAGGAAACCTAAAACATATGGAATGGACTCAGTTACATATAAGGTAAGGCAAGGCAAGGTAAGGTAAGGATAGGTAAGGCTAGATAAGGTAAGGTAAGGTAAGGCACACCTAATTTAATCATGTATGTTCTACAAAATTCACAATCATTTTGCACTGAACGTGGCCATTGTCGTTCATAGATCTCGTGTGTTTACCTACTACTAAGCTTACATTCAGTTGTACTCTGATCATAGGTTTCTAATCTTAATGCTCATCACTGTGAAGTTCTGCACTAAGACTATAAAGGGCGACTGGGCCTTTCGAGTCGCTGGTCCACATCCATGAAATAACCTTCGGCATCTATTCAGGAAGTCAAGAGTGTTAACACTTTCAAAAAACAATCAGAGCTCTATCTGTTATTAACTTTTAATACTAATACTGACAATTGACATTGTAAAGTACCATAAAACCAGTTTGCTACTTACAATGCTATATAAACTGTAATTATTACAACTAATTTAATCAAGTAAGTTCTACATTTCACTTGATATTGAAGCACAAGTCAACTGAGAGATCGACCCAGCAACTGGAAAAGCTGCTAGATCAAGAACATGCACACACAATCTAAACAATCTGAACACTCTCATTATCCCAATGCACTAGGCATCAATTGATGATTGCTTCTAAGCAAAACCGCATTATGACACCATAGTTTATTGGCCAACCCAGTCAAGATCTGTTAGGCCCCAAGATTGGAAGACAGGCCGTGCAGCAACGGCAACTGGGGAACGAAGAAACACAATCCAAGTGTCCTATCCTGAAGCAACATCATGATTATAGATGATAACATTTACAAAGTAACAAAAAGTAATTCTACCTCTGATATTTGGGAGCCAACAGGTATAGTTTTTGCAGAGAAGCTCAAGCCGACACCTGAAAAAGGAAAATATTGAACTCCTCATAGAATTCACTCGTAATAAAAATCCTTTAACTGTAAAGAAAGCCAGAGAGCCAAATAACAGTCAACATTTCAGAGTGAAATGAAATTAAGGAAGGTAATGCTAGGGTAAGGTATGTACTGATTAATTACATGCCTCTGTGAACAACTCCCTGAATGAAGGATCTGCTGGCTGTATGTATGCATGCATGCATGTATGTATGTATATATGTATGCATACATGTATTTGTGTATGTGTGTACATATGTACATACACACATATGTATGCAGAAATAAAATACTTGGAAATACAGCACTACTAACAAATGGCAAGGCATCAGCTGCTGGCACTGAGCAACTGCATGTACGGATGTGTGTGTGTGCATGCGTGTGTGTGTTTAGGTGTGTGTGTGTGTGTGTGTGTGCGTATGCATGCATGCATGCACGTATGGTTTAAAAGCAGATACTTTGAAAGATACATCAGCAGTTTAAGTTCCATGCAGACAGAGGGCAAAGACAAAATGGTAGACATGTCACCAGGGCAAGCATTCAATTGTTAACTGGTACAAAATGAAACAGAACACTAAACTAGCACATACCTTGGCATGTTACTACAACGCTGTTGTTTTGAACAACTTGGCTGAAAACAATAGAGACTCACATTTTATTCTCAAATAACCACAGAGTCAGCAAAAATAAACAATTTATATAGCACCTTGACTTGCAACCATCATGTCTAATGAAGATCAAACACTACAGCGTTCAAGTGCCATCTTAAGATGCATTTGTTCTGACTGGCTTACCGACCAAGTAATACGCTCTCCGTCACTACAGGTGTAATTGGTGCACTATAAATGCACTATAATTCTGTTTAAGCTGCAGATTATGAATACTGTAATAAAGTTTATTACAATTTATGACAACACTGACATTAATGATGATTAGTAAAACAATAAAAAAATAAAAAATTAGTGAAAACGTCAAACTGAAAACTGACATCACAAAATACATTGTCATTATAAAAATTTACTGGCAAATTACAGAGCAAAACTTTGGGTAAAAATACTAGTGTTATAAAATCTTGAACACTTATAAATTTAACACAATAAAAGAATCATAATTCAAACCTTAGTTTAACGTATATTGGCTGTCCCATTGTATAAATATTGCTGTACAGGTTGACAACTCCAGGTGGTACGACAGTGAACTGCCTACAAAATAGCAACAAAAAGATTTTCTTTAAAGTTTTACTAATCCAGTTGCTTAGAAGGTGCTAAATTAAGTGACTTTTAATGCAGACACACATATAGTATTATTGTTAAACTACATGTATAACTCTGTTTACAAGGCATGTTTACAAGGCATGCATGTTTACAAGGCATGTTTACAAGTGCCTGATCACTCAGCAACTGTGTCAAGTAAACAAATGTACGAACTCTTCCCCAGCATAACAATAAATAATCAGATGATTCGTTTGAGACTGAATTTTGAATGTTTTATGTGGGTATATAAGTATGTATGTATGCACGTATGTATTTATGTATGTGCATACGTACCTGTGCATGTGTATATATGTATCTATGTATGTACATATTTATGTCTGTAAGTATGTGCATATGTGTATGTCTGTAAATACGTATGTACGCATATTGCAACTCTCAAAGGTGCCCATGGCGCCTACTTGGCATCACTGATGGTCGTTTCTTTTGTGAATGGTGCAGGTGAGATGCACCAACAGCGTAGATCAGTCGTCCTTCCAGCTGTGGATCCACTGAAACAACAAAGAACAACACAAAACATTCATCAATTCTGCTCACATTCTATGGATCTCGTTTGCACAACCGACTGCATACATTAAGTTACACCGCAATGCACCGAATAATTGTAGCTTGCACTGAATTACACTGAGTTACATTAAGGAATTCAAAAATTACAGTGATGTAAGTATCCAATATGTAAATCTACATATTTGTATAATAATTGTATACACAAGATGTCGACTTGAAAGAAAATTTGCCAAGAAAAGGATAACCACAGGCATCAACGTCAAAACTGCAGAGGTCCAGAATATGAAGTTATCCTACTGAACACACAGTTCATATAGCGCATTTTAATAAATTAATACAGAAGCTGTACTGTGCCTACTTGAATGAAACTCTGCCAAAGTAAGGCGGACCTGAAGGACTTGATATTGAGATCGTTTGCGGAACAAACACAGCTCCGCTGTAACCACTTACAGCTGGACTTGTACCGCACGTCACTACCACGGCCTTGAAAAACAAAACCCAAACAACAGCAGGGTTTCAATTTTATGGCAACTATGATTTCTTTGTTAACGACTGTAAGGAAAGGTTTAATTAAATTTTGGTTCTACTAACTCATACATTGTCCACAGTCATTTAAAATCTTATGTTATTTCTAAATCTGAGATTAGTCAAATATATAAGATTATTCAAAAATCTAAGATAATTCAAAATTTAAGATTATTCCAATCTTGAAAATAATTTTAGTATATAAGATCATTGAAAAATCTAAGTTAAACCAAAAGTCTAAGATCACTCAAAAGTCCTGAATCATTCAGAGTCCAAGATCAGTGAAAAGTCTAAGGTTACTCAAAGTCTACAATCATTCAAATGTAATTTTCTTTTAACAACTATAGCAACTTACATTAACCATAGCAACTTAAAGTAACTATAGCAACTTACAGTAACTATAGCAACTTAAATTAACCACAGCAACTTACAGTAACTATAGCAACTTACAGTCCTACAGCAACTTACAATAACTTGAGTTGACTCATTATATATGTCAACATAGACAGGTATCCAGTAAAGAGACGACGGTTGATTCACGCTAAAACTGTAATTGGCTGTTGTATCATTTTCTGCATCGCCTATAAACACTTTTCCAGGAACATCATCTAGAAATAATGGAAAACTAAATCTATAGTTTAACTGCAACACTAATTGTAATTAAAACACTTGTTTAGACCATCTTCAGAATCTGTCAGCAGCATTCTAAACAAGAGTGTTTAGATATATGTATGTATGTACAGTACATACGTACGTACGTATGTAAGTGTATGTATCTGAACATTTATACAGCACCATTCAAGAACATCTCAAAGGTGCTGAATTAAAGAAAGAAAGGCATAACAAAAAACATTGGAATCGGTAATCAGCAAACCAGGAAGGCCTACCTAAGTTAGGCATCGAATTAGTTTCAAATCATTTTCTCAATATGTGAAGACACGTGCAAAGATTGTGGGTTTCAGAATAAATGGAAAACCATTAAATTTTCACGTCATAAGATGTGGTTTTGATGGGAATGAATAAATGAATGATGAATGGATGGGTGGACGGACGGATGATCCAGAAAAGCGTAACTGGATTTAGAATTTACATATTAATGTTGTAATATATACATAGATATTTCTCTTGGCATATTTGTTTTCGCATCGCAAATCTAAAATTATTGCAAAATTGTTATGATTATGCACAGACGTGCGTAGACACTTTAACCAAATGCTAACACAATCAACAACTATTCCGCCACCTAAATTCAACTGACTGAACAGAGGTTGAAATAAATCTTACCAAGAATTTGCGCGAAAACATATAACAGCTGACATAAAAATACGATTTTCAGTGCAGAAAAGATATGCATTTTATTCTAAAGGCAGAGTGAGATTAGCCAATGCGTCGGCGCACCATTGACAACTGGATATTAGCTCCGGCATTAATACAAGGTTGCCGACTATTGGCTGATAAATTGAAACTTCCTAAATATATTTTATAGCGCAAGCACTTTATACGTAAGGATTTGTCACGGACCCCATACCTTTAAAAGAGTAATAAAGGGATCAAGTTTGTCTATGGTAGAAATTCAAACTATCCATTGTGAATAAGATGGTTCCCGCAACTTAGCTTTCATTGGGCTCTGTAGAAATCTCGAGTTTACAATTACGATTAAAACTGTCTCATTGACTAATGCAATCCTTCCAACTCTTTCTATTATCGTCAGTTACTTAAAATGAAATCACATAGTCCAACTGGCTCCTCTTCCAACATTCTTCCTCTTCCAACATTCTTCCTCTTCTAACATTTCTCCGCCCTCCCCTCAATTCAACCTTAAAATTTGGAAATCGCTCCATAGCCACAGCTTCTATTGGCTTCCGTAGCTGCTCCACCCTGTGAAATAAACTCCTGCATGAATTATGACAATTTTTGCACTATCACGAACTCTCCAACGCTAAAACTGTGTAGATAGAGGTTTACTTTTATACTAAAGACAACAAGACTCGCGAAGAGGCCAATAAAACGCAGCCAAACTTTCAGCAATGTCGACCAAAATTTGTGCTTGTAAAGGAATCAGAAAGTGCCTTCTCTGTGAAGACGAGAGCAGAGCAAATGGTTTGTCGAAATGTGACGAAACGAAGGTACGTTATGTGCGGTATTTGGTTGTTTCATGTAGACGAATGATTTTACATTACACATACATCTTGTATTATCGTTCACTGTACTGCGGGCAACACGCGCTGTATGTCACCTGATGCCGATAAATGTACATGTACATGTTTTTGTATAGCAACCGTATGGCCCCGACCCTGCTCATTTTTCAATGAATTTATCGGGTGAGATCCTTCACCCGTTTTAATGGGTGCCATTTAAGGTCCCCGTGTACAGACCGTGCTAACTCAAGATTAAAATCTCTGAAATATAGCTACTATCGGTATGAGCACCGGCTTCCTCACGCACAGAGGTGCCGTGACGTACGCTTTAACCAATTTAGCGAAACAGGCAGATGTTTTGACGTTGATGGATAGGACGCTTTTGCGACTTTTTTTCGCTACATCGTTATTTCAGAGTGTGTAGAGAAGCCCCATTTACCTTAGGAAATCGCAATCCAGTTAGAAATGCCCCACGGAAAACGTTTTTGAGTTTTTAGAAAAGTTGTGAAACTTCTGTTAACGATGCACTTATTTTTCAAAACTTGGTTTTTAGGTTCTGATATATTGCAGTGAGTGTCAGAAGGCGTTTCCACTCCAGTCTTCCATTCATCCGCACACTGTAGACAGCAATGTTGAGGATGGTTTGGACTTTCCTGGTATTCAGATAATTCCAGATTTTATATCAGAGATGGAAGAACTGGAGCTTTGTAATGCAATCGATCAGGTGCCGTGGGTTGACTCCCAGTCTGGGCGTCGAAAACAGGTTAGCATTAAATGTTCTTTTTACTCAGTGGATTCATTTCATGAGACTTACCAGTAATCAGTATCTTTTCTTTTAAATTCATGCATAAAATTACAATAAACCTTCTCTGAAAATGTTTCTCTGGCATTCCAATCACTTACTGGCTGTTTTTTCCTGCAGGACTTTGGACCAAAGGTGAACTTCAAGAAGAAGAAAGTCAACATCGCTTCGTTCAATGGTTTTCCTCAGTTCAGTCGGCTGGTTGTAGAGAAATTTTCTGCAGTTGACTGTCTACACAATTTTGTTCCAGTTGAACTCTGTGACCTAGAGTACACTCCAGAGCGAGGCTCAACGATCGACCCCCATTTTGACGACGTGTGGCTCTGGGGTGAGCGACTTGTGACACTCAATCTACTCTCTGCAGTTGTTCTGACGATGAGCAAGTCGGGAACTGAAGTTCGTGTTCACCTGCCACGAAGGTCGTTGATTATCGTAATGGGTCCTGCTCGGTTTGTGTGGGAACACGGCATAAAACGCGAGCACGTGACGTCAAGGCGGCTGGCTATGACTTTCAGAGAACTGTCGGATGAATTCTTAGTAGGTGGGGCACAGGAAGTTCTAGGAAAATCTCTGATTGATATTGCTCGAAATTATAGGTGATATCATAGAGTTTGCATAATTTTTGTAATTTTACGAAGGTGTTGATATTTGATGGTATATTATGATTCATTTGATTTTGAATGAAAAAGTTGAGGTGAAGTAAGGTGACAGTCAGCTAAGCTAATGTTTTGATATATGGGATGTTTCTTGGTGTAGAATTTACACGTTCATTTTCTGGGAAATTTTAAAATTTATTTTCAGACAGATCATCTTTATAAGCTATAACTTCACTTTCTCACCTGTTAAGTATGTGCCTACTTAACACATGCATTTTCAACATGTAAGTATTGTTGTTAGTATTTGCAATCAAATCAAGTGTGGGCTGGGTGAAAGTCATGTTCTAAAGCAGAATTAATTTCAATTCATGTCTGTAACCTCATGATAACAGAGTTCATGTTAAAGGTGATGCATATCTAAGAGTAATGATCTAGTATGTATCTGGGAAGCAGTATTCTTAGGTCAAATGTTGTGCACTTTTGTTTAACAAAACTTAAGACTATAAAGCTTCTATCATTGTAATAATGTACTGCATTTATGAGTGTCTGTGCACTTTTACTAGGGGAAATGCCTTTTCCCCTTGTACATGTAGGTCAACCAACAGCTTTTGTGGATAATTTTGAAAGATATTAAGGTGTGATGGCCTCTTTTGTTCTAACCCACCATCTTGTGACATGACAAGGAACACCGAATCTATTAATGTTAATCGAAGTAAGTAAAACCATGTAGCAATTACAATGTTCATAGCATAAATAGCGTAATTGCTTAACATGTTTATGCTTGTGTAGAAGTTTACTTTTTTTACTCAAGAACTACTCAATCCTACTGATCTTTGTATGCACATAAATGTATGCAGTCATTGTTAGTTTTTTAATTAATTTTTATAAATAAAAGAAAATAAATTTTAAAAGTTAAATAATTTTATAAAAAATTTCTTGAATGATATTGCAATACAGTGCAATATCATTATAATAGTAGTTATTATTATTAGTATAATTATTGTTATTAAACAGATATTTGTAATGCACACAATTAAACATGTTGCAAACATGTGCAACGCCCAAAAACAGTAGCAAGGTCGTTGCAACCGCACACCAAAGCTAACTTTGGAGAGCTGTATCATAATTGGCATTGCAACGAGGTTGCATTGCAGTGAAGTTACTTTATGCATCTGATTTTGTTTTGGGATCCATGTCTGCAAACTTTGCTGTAACAGATGCATGTTGTATTAAGGAGGTTTCAGTGTATTAGTTGCCTTTAAAAATACATGTACTGTAATAACTTCTGTAGCACTGCAACAATGCTCTCGCAGTCGATGTGCGCACTTGGCAAAATCACTGTGCAGCCAATTCCTGGGTGAGTCAGGTCGAAAGCCAAGACAGGAATATGAGAAAACACGGAAACAGTCTACGAAGGAAATAATTCTCGAAACAGATGTTTTAGTCGAGATTTGAAGGCCAAAATAGACTTCGCAGAGCTAACATTTGCAGAAGAGTTCCATGTGTTGAGCCAGCGACAGAAAAGTCACAGCTGCCGAGAGCTGTCCTCCACGGAAGTCAGTTTAAGACAGTACATCTAGTAGCGTGGAGACAGGGTCTTGGAAGTCAGTAAGCCTACAGAAAGAATAGAGTGAGGTTGGCTAAAATGTGGAATTTTGTGTATGATTAGCCCAGTCTTGAAATTTATTTGCTTTTCTATAGGCAGCCAAACCAATGATATTAGGATCAGTGATATGTTTATATTTTGGAGTTTGTGGTAGCTCTGGCCAAGGAATACCTTATTTTGGACTCTGAGAAATTTCAAGTTAGCTCTTGAAATGTCAGTAAGAAGCGAGCTGCAGTAGTCAGTGTGGCTGGAGACCTTAGCCAAACAAACTGCTTCCAAGTGACTTTTCATAGTACCTTTCAAAGGCCTACTTGCCGACTCAAATGTAAGAGTTTGTTACGAACAGCAGGTTCATCTGTAAGCATACATATCTACTACATAATTTGCAGTCTTCCTGCAACCTAATGAAACCATACATACCATTCCTTCTACCTTTGCTAAAATTAATCGTAATCGTAAACTCCAAATTGCAAAAGCGCTACTTAAAAGCCAAGCACAAGACACCAGCTTATTCACGAGCACTGCGTCAAGTCAGTGGGCTTATCCAAGGATGCCATGTGAAGAACCAAGCCCGGTTGCCAGAAGACCAGAGAGAAAAGGCACAAGTACGATGCTTAGACAGCCATATTCACAGTATTTCTGACAGGTCCTTAAATGGCTCTGGACATAAGCCCAGATACACACATAAATAGTAATACACGTACATGTATACATTCATACATACACAGGCTAAACACATGAACACACACATATACATACACAAACACATACATAAAATACAAAGCAAATATATGTAACTGGAAAAGCCACCACTGGCAGGTTCTCACACTAATCCAGAACCAAAGCAACAGAGTCCCATCCACGGCTGACTGATTCCTTTGATTGGTTAGAAAAAACAATGTCAGTGAATCAGTTTTTATTTAGAATAATCTCTGACAAACCAACTCAGTGACAACACATAACTAACGATAAGCCATTCAATATCAACAACACAATTTATGTTTCAACACTTTAACGCACTTTCTTGTCAATTCTTCAGCGATTGTTTATCTGCTCTTGACTAACAACTTAACACCTTGATAGAACACTTCGTAACATTTCATTCTGCTGAAGTTCCACTCGTAAAGCTTCACCTCCATCAGAACACATCTAACTTCATCGATAGTCACATAAAAATCCATTAACAGCTTTTGAAAGCATGGCACTTGTATAAGTGCACGTTCACAAATGCCTTTTAAGAACCACAGAAAATAGACTTACATCAGTCTCTTACTTCAGACATTATGCTGCATCAAATAAACTTCAGCAGATATGAAACCATTTTAGCATGAATGTAAAAGCTGCCTTTTACTGCAAATGCAAGCGCTGTCTTTTAAAGTCTCTGCTGTACGGTTGAAGATGTTTGTTGACTCCTCACAGCAACAAAAAACTCCTCTACTCAAAAAAAACCCAGAGATATACTGTAGATTCTGCGTGTGAAACAAACACTTATATAAGCCAGATGACAGTCTGGAACTGACGGATTTCTGGATCATCTTGGACAAACTGGGTAAACAATTCTTCACTAACTGCTGTCCAAAAGTGGATGAAAGGGACTTTTTACCCCACCCCAGATTTCAGGGGTTTTCAGATATTTAATATCAGTAAGTGCACATAAATTAAAATCAACAACGAAAGAACAAGCTTCATACAAGCAAGAAAATCAACTGAAAATGTCTGTAAGTTGGCTACATTTTCTTGAACAGATTTTTGCTAACAAAGAACTTGTGTCAACTGTCTTTGCTCCAACAATACAATACACTTACAACAAAAACAACAATAATAATAATCATAAAAACTAATAATAAAATTCAAATTTTTTTCCAACTTCTTCTCCCTAGTAATTTATGACGCAAATGCTAAACGAATAACCTCGAAGCACAAAGACCAAACTACCAAATTTGTGAAAACAGCCTACTAAATTCCCCAAACTCCCGGTAAATACACAAAAACAGAACAATTTCTGAAAAATTCCTGTCAGTAACCAGAAACTGACTGACCTGACCAAGGTGAACTTCTAATAGCCAGATTGTTTGTCCAGGTGACACACTAAAATCGTTTACTCATAAAGCATAAAAAGCAACGTCTTAACCCGGGAATCTCTAAGCCTGTTAGGTATAAACTGGGTCCTAACGTTTTAAGCCAGAAAAAAATAAGTTTTTAACCAGTTGCCTTTCATCTTGAAGACAAATGTGTTCGTACTGTTCTGCCAGTAGCCAGCGTTAGAAACCACCACTACAGAAACATTTTGCAAATGGTCCTGTTGTTTTAAGTCAAACTGAAAATACAAGTTCTTACATATTACTGGTTGCTTTCCACCTGGAAGACAGCAGTGCTGTACCTGCTCTTCCAAACGCAATTCTCGGTATTCTGGAGCTCTTAATGAAACCAACACATTGAGATATCAGCACCAAATACTCTGGTACGCACTTGCTTCTCTTGACTAACAACTTAACACCTTGTTGGCCACTCCTCTTAACTAACAACTTAACACCTTGTTGGCGACTTGAGATGCAAACGGCACATGTAAAATGCAATTTAATCTTAGTATTCTGACACTAACCAAAATTCCAGTTAGCACATTTCTCTCCAACGTCCAGCAATGATCACATGGATACCTGATTGACTGGCACGAATCAAAACCAACATGCATGTGACAGCGTCAGTTCATAGAAGCAGATTACACAAATTCACAAGCTGTAACATAAAAGCATTTATACAGCACCCTATTAAGAAGCACGAGCAACACAGCCCAGCAAAACATGAGTTTTCTGATGCTGGTCAAAGGCTTATGTGGCACCCACGGCTGCAAGAACACAGACGCAGATCCAACCAAAAGATCCTCAGTTCAGACCTGCCGTGTCTGAGCAGAAAGTGTGACTGATCTCCGGGGGTTGACAATCTTCCAAGCCTCTGATTTCATTTCTGCATGAAAGCGCGTTCCAAACGTTCGTAACAACGATAACCATATCCGGAGCAAATTAACAACGGCAAAATCTTTACATAACCGGCAACTTATGTATAAAAGGACAATCCTGGTCCGTTCAGCTTAGCTTACAACGAGACTGTCTTCAGGTCTTTCATAGAAAGCCAACTGTGTCGGCAACAATTCATTTTTGTAAAAACCCCAAACAAATGAAAATTGAAAAATACAATTCACATCTATCTATTCTAATTGACAGCACTGGGATCAGATGCACAAGATATCAGCCGCAAATCAAAAAAAATTCCACCTGCGTCTTAGTTCCATGACAGAACTGTGAAACGGGATTCTTACTATTACTCACTCCCTGAAAAATAAAAATTGCAAGCTTAAGCAATACTAAAAGTTATAAAAACGTTATATACAAGGAACACACCTAAACAATTTTCCGTTCGTTCTGGTGATACTAAGATACAAATAAACCATCTGCGTCTCCTAAAACTTCTAACTAGTAGTATGTATACATGTAGATATTTGTTTTTCATCTTCTACCTTTAAGTATTTAAATGACAAATATTATCAAATTTCTGCTGTTCCGCTTCATACTGTAGTTACCAATTGCAATACCAAGCCTTTAAGTGCTGAGAATCTCTCAAAGCAAATATTCTGAATTTTAAGTACAATTTCAACAATTTTCCTAATAAGATGTTGATAAAAAATTCTGCAATAAAAATAAATATTAAATGTCTCAGAAAATGAAATCTTGCTTTAAACAGCTTTCCTCTTATGCTACTTTGCTTAGTCTTATTGACTCAAATTCCTTCCAAATTCATTGAAATGTTTCCAACTCGTTTGAGTTTCACACTTAAGCTCATGCAATGGGTTCAAGGTTTAACCATTAATAATGAATAGATTTAAGAATTAACTCCTTGGGGCCAACTCTGCACCTAAAGGGTCAATGGCTAAATGCTGCCTACGATCGTAACAAGTAAAGCTAGGATGGCAAATGCACCATCCAAAGTCATCAACAACTCGTAAAAACAAAATAAAACGTGGAAAATTTTGTAGAATCTAGACCACTGCTGTAACTGCCGAAACGTTATTACTCGAAGAACACGTGTCCAATGCCAGAAGTCCAGCTGCCAAAAGTTCAAAGTTTAACCTGAAAACTGACAGTTACATCTGTACAACCTGCAAGGGTGTGCACCCTTTATCATTCTGACACCGCTGGATTTGCTTCGTCTGTCGTGACAGCATCCTCCTTAGTTTCTGGCTTCTCTTTGATTTCGTTTTTGTGTTCCTCCACTTGTTCCGGATCTTTATCTTTCGATTCTACAGATTCGTCTTTTTTCTCTTCCTGTTCTGTGTTCTTAGCTGACGTGTCTCCGTTCTTCGTTGGAGTCGATTTTTTGTCAGCGGTTTCCTCTTTCGTCGCCCCTTCTTCTTCTTCTGCAGCCTCTTTTTCTGACTGCTTTTTCTGCAACAGTCGATCAGATCTTTCACATATTATACATTTATTCATTCCTTCATTCAGAGCATTCACACAGCACCTCTCCAAGATATTTACTCCAAGGCACTTCCATCATTCGTTCAGATCATTTATTTATTCATCCATTCAAAAAAACTTACTCAGAGACACTCCCAGTCCAGCCCCAGCAAGAGGCACCTCTGAAGGTTTTGTGCAAGGGGCAAGCAACATCCCTAGTTATAAGGACGTGCAGAGCTAGAAGCCTACTAGGTAGACAGCCCAATCATTAAAAAAGCATGACATTAAAAAGGCAAGTAAAATGAACAAGATCACCTTGGTACACTGCGGAAATTAGATGCTGGATAACTGCAGACAAAGGACAGGACCAGGGGACAAGCAAGCCACCCCCATTTGATTTTCAAGGTCATGCCATAGAGATGCCCTTCTAAGCTAGTTAGGGCAAAAGTTGCCTACTAAAATTGTACTGTAATATTAGGTCAATAAAAATTGGGAAACTGTAAAGAGTGGCCATCAACTAAAAACAGGTCAATTAATATCCCAGGAAAGTAAAATAGGTCACAAGAAACATGCAGAATTTAAAAAAAGAAATTATAAACATATCTACTGAAGTCTGGGAAACTAAAACAAAACTAAAATAAGTGATGATCTACTAAAATTATGAGGAAGAAAAACAACTCTCAAAGCAATTATCATTATTTCTGCATTTATTCCTAATGACTAGCTAAAAGGAGTGAAGCTAAGCACAGCCTTGCTTTAGGTACTGGTCCCCACTTTGTAAACGTTGGCTCTGCCATTAGCCACAGACAACTGTGGACAAACTGTCTGCAATAACATCCACTGTTTCTCAGTCAAACATAAGGGACTTGTAACCATAGACAAACAAAGACTGGAGACTGGCAACGTTCTATAGACAACGACAGACATGGGACTGGTAAACACAGACAACCAAAGACTTCAGAATGGCGACCATCAAAGGCCAGACTGTTTGGTTATAGGGCATAACAGGCAAGCTTTACTGGTAGGAAAAATTGATAACTGAGCATTCAGGCAGTGGGTAAAACAGACAATACTATTCGCAGAGTGCATGTTATGTACTCCTAAATGACAGCACTTAACTCATCAGTCCATCAATCGGCAAAGCCAAAATAGCAAATGTTCAGCACCCTGGATTCAATGATCCGTTCATTGATCCATAGCTCCACACAGCAACTCAATTCAACAATCCATTTACTGATCCATCCAGTCAACCTAATCACCAACATTTCAGCACTCATCTAGTCTATCACTACCCACAGGGCAAAGCAGAAAGAACTTGATTAATATAGCTATATAAATGCTAAGGTAGCTTTACATACATAAATCTATCTAAATCTGACTATTCTATGGATAGATAGAAACACCTTAGATACATAATAATAATAATTAGTAACTTCTAATGTGCCGGTGTCTAATGCATAAGGCATCAACTGATGGTGCACCAAAGCCAAGATGCAATCAGGTCAAACTACAGAAGGTCAGTCCACTAAGAATCATTATCCCAAGGTCAAGGAATCTTTTAGCTGAGGCACAAACAAGACCACCGAAATCCAGTGACTGAACCTCTTCTTAAACCTCCAAATTTGCACTGGTACTCAACTGGTGACCCAAAAAGGATGGCAGGCAGCAAGGTATTCCATGAATGGTCACCCATTTAAGCACTAACCAAACTTGATGCTACTCAACTACACCAAACTTGATGCTACTCAACTACACCAAACTTGATGATACTCAACTACACCAAACTTGATGCTACTCAACTACACCAAACTTGATGCTACTCAACTACACCAAACTTGATGCTACTCAACTAACCAAACTTGATGCTACTCAACTACACTTCTGCTAGTGTTGTAGCAATAGAAGAAAGCACCCACTCAGTTCTGTTTCTTTCATCCATCCCTTAATCCAAAACAATGTAACCCACCTTCGTATTTTTTCTTGGAGTCGGCTTCTTTTTTTCCTCCACTTTGGGTGGATCTGATCTTTTTCGAAGCCTTCTGCCCTCAGACAAATCTAGGTCTCCGTAGACGGCCTTGGCTAAAGATGAACACATAAGGCGTGCTGTAATTATGACAACTTCTGTATTGCTATAAAATTCTCCAAAATTCTTACCTAATCCGATCTAATCTAAAGACTTCTATAGCGCCGTTATCATAGAGCCCATTGCATCAGTCGAGGGTCTGTTTGACCTTCACCTTCAGAAGAACAGAAGCCCAACTCACCTTCTGCCATCACTTTGTCATCAGGTTTCTGCTTTCCAAGGCTGTTCTTGCGCTTCTTGCTCGCGCTGTCACCCTACAGAAACAACAGTCCCAACTATAAATACCACAATTTTGCCCCTGATAACCCACAGTTCCACACGTTGAAAACATTGAAATAAAGTGAACATCTGCCCATGCCTCAGATCCAGATTTTCTGGATTCGCACACATAATAAGCACTGGTTTGTCACAACAACCTAGGTTCAGGACAAATGTAGGATCATGTGCCTTTAGCTGCTGTGCTCCTCGTATTTGGAATCGTCTTCAGCAAAAGGCCCAACTTGCAAACTCGCATTTATCTTTTTAATCACTTGCTAAGACTCCCTATTTTACCCTGGTTTTGCATGATTACATCTTGGCCCCTAGTGTATATATATCCATCAGAGGGATGGACATATATGTATATATATCCATCAGAGGAATGGATATATATGTATATATATCCATCCCTCTGTTCTGTCCAGCAGTGACATATCTGATGGATATATATACACTAGGGGCCAAGATAGGGACTCTTAGCAAGTGATTAAAAATATAAATGGGAGTTTGCAAGTTGGCCTTTTTGCTGAAGACGATTCCAAATATGATTCAGAAGTATTGACATTGCGAGGTTATACATGCTTTAATAAATAAAAAATAATAAACTAAAAATAAATAATAAAATGCTGACAGTTTACCTCATCAAGCTTTGTCTTTTTGGGTGAACTTTCCCGGTCATTTTCCTCGGTATTGTTCTGATCGTCCTAAATAAATAAGAAGAGGATGTGTCCAGTCAATTACCTAATCTGTGGCCATGTAATGTAATTAAATGCAGTGTGATTGTAATTAAATGCAATGTGATGCACAGAATTCTTCTACATGCAAGTCTGAGGTATGAACATGAAGGATTAGAAATTCTAGGCTGCACTTTCTTGGTGTAAAGATAACAGTTATTACACCTAAAAACATATATAGCTGCCTTTGTAAGACTTCTCAGCGCTTTTGAGATCCCACCTTTTATCTACCAACAGCTAAAAATTTTCTGTTTACTGTCTAACTCTAGTATCAGCATTTGATTTTGATTTTGTACATCATCCATTTCGCATGTATTGTTGGACTCTTGTCTGCCCCGACATTTGACATTGCTGAGCACCCTTGAAGTAGCTTGCTACTGATGATGCTGTATAAATTGTCGTGATTACAATTTAGAGAAGTCTTTAAAAGACATTTGATGAAAGCTCTGATAATGCATACATACACAGATACATACAAATATGTGCACACAAAGGGATTTGTCTGCAAAAATAACAAATAAGTTAACAGTCTTACCCTTTTATAAGTATCATTAAAAAACTCATAACTGATTCAGGAAATGATTGACTTATTTATTAGGTGTTAGAACAGAGCAGCACAACAAAAAACTGGCTTCACTAGCACTAACCAAGATTCAAATCATCGCATTTCTTAATTCTTGTATAATCTAGTCTTAGATATTCCCTAAATGCTGTTATAACAGTCTGTTAGGCATCAGCCAGTAGCATTCCAAAACAGAACTGCAATTCAGTAAATTCCAAGGGCCAGTCCAATGAGATCGATACTGAGTATAGGACTCAATATTGATCTTAAGCTGGCATATGATCACAGTTCTGCAGCCAAATTTTCTTTATTTAGTGGACACTTTCATTTTTAGGTTTCAGATTATCACATGATGTCAGCTCCAATTTAAATTCTCTCAGAAACACCAACTGTGGCAACTGTCATTTGCTTAATAATAAATATAGTCACATGAGAAAAAGTTAAGGCCAAGGGTTATGCCGTGTCAAAGGACCACATAAGCAAGTCATACTGCAAAAGGCACTCTATCTGGACAATGTTAAAAATCATTCTCGGGACCCATATGCAAAGTCAACCAGAGCCCCACTCTCACTGACATCAAGAAATCATTTTCTTTATGCCATTCCTAAAACTGTCTGGACTGCATAAGTAAACGAAACAAATTCCAATAACCTCAACACGCGAAACTATCAAATGGCCCTACCCACGCGGGTCATTCCCAACTAAATAACCACGCGATCAAAGCACAGTCATTTTCGTCTTTTCCTTCTATAAACATTCGTCAAATTACTCATTCTGTGGCTATGAAGCTGAATTGTACGCATGAATTTGGACGGAGCATCAATCTGCCTATCATCAACCAATTGGCAAATGCGACCTATTCTAGAATTGCGGGAATCTGGTTGACCGACTTAAGCGCTGACGTTAATCAGTCGATAAAAGGATCTTGGTCCGAATTTCATTCGTTAAAGACGTGCGCGGATCGACCAAAATTTGCACAAACCGCGTCGGCTGATCGTTGATCGTTCAAGGCGACGTCGGCTAATTTCTCAGAAGCCATGATTTTCAGCGGATTTTGTTGGAAAGTAAGGAAATTAGACGAATTGCCTTAGACGGCCCCTCTGCTTTCTTCTAGTCTCCGCAGTTCGTCGGAGGGTCCGCAAGCGAAGCTACGCCACGTGATGAGCACGGCGTGCTCTGATTGGCCAGATCGGGTCCCGCTTCTGAAGCAAACCGTGACACGCCGCTTACAACATTACGCATTTTCCATCTGCTTCCATGATGGATTATTGTCATGTAGTTTGACATCATTTGGCTATTTTTGAATGTAAGAAATTCGTATAAAATTTAAAAATCTACGCTTATGTAAATGTAATGACGGCCAAATAAGACACTGGTAATCTCAACGAATAAGTCCTAAGCTAAAATACGCAATAATTTTATGTGATTACTGGTTACAAACTTAACCTCAAACTGACAATAATAACATCCAAGCAGTCGTTTTCCTTTATGGTGTAAAGTATGAATTTCTCTAACGCTTTTAACTTATCCAAATAAAATTTTGCAATGCTAGTGATGTAATGGAAGATTTACGAATAAGTGGTAAAAATCAGTCTTAAATCCAAGAAAAATATAAACCAACAGACTGCGAACAACCTCCAAACTGAATATAGGTCCCAAATTGAATCTGACGATTTTTTCGTGCTGTTCGATAAGCTGCGTGCTTTTCTCAACTGTAATTGTGCATTACAATTCAGATTTATGATTAGGAACCGAATATAAATATTCCTGTAATCAACTTCACTTAGCAAATACAAAGTAAAGGCGTTATAAGTTTTCGATACGGCTTAATTTTTGTAGTCAGCGGCATGTCAGCTTTCTTGCGTGGCTCATTTTTATTGGAAATTTTCACCAAGCATATGATTGCATATGTCATAGACAACCAATTATATTCTTATGAACTATAATTACATTTGAGTCAGGCAGTAATGTTACTAATAATTTAACATGTTATTTTAAGCTATAATTATCTATCCAATGCTACAGCAGTAACGAAAAAAATACGTCTTCGACCTTCGGCTGTCCATAGATGTAAATTTTATCTCACTAGAAAAGTGTGTGAATATCACCAGACAAATTTCGGTTCTGTTCGGTTTACGGTTTTTCTTGTCGTTGTAGTGCCGAAAAATCGCCTTTTGTCTTAGTTAAAAATCGAAGTTATCAATTTAACGGACAACAATTCGTAATTCAGAAGAATATTTGTAGCCACCGCCGACCGCCCTCCGTTGTTGAGAACCCAAGCAGGTGACCGGTTACGTGATTTAGGACAAAATGACGTCTCCTGCATGGTCGATTCCAGCGACGGAAAAGGTAAAATATGATCAGATTTTCGACGGGCTTCAGCCGGTTAGTGGTTTGCTAACAGGCGACAAAGTTAAGCCGGTTTTGTTGAATTCTAAGCTGCCAGTTGACGTCTTGAGTAGAGTCTGGGAGCTGAGTGACATCGACGGCGATGGAATGCTGGATAGGGAAGAGTTCACGGTTGCTATGCATTTGGTGTATCGAGCGCTCGAAAAGAACCCCGTGCCCACATCCATACCACTGGAGATGATACCACCCTCAAAACGCAGAACTGGTTCCAGCTTGCCAGGGGCTGTACCTGTATTGCCAAGCACGGTGTCGGTGATACCAGGCGCACCAGTTACTTCAAGGCTGCCAAGCACAGTACCAGGGATGTCAGGCACTACGGCAGTTATACCAGGTCCAATTTCAGTTGCCCTACCTGCTTCTGGGACTTTGACCCCACCCATGGTCGGGACAGTGCCAGGTGGCGTGGGAGCAAAGTGGGTCGTCAGCCCTGCAGAAAAGCTGAAATATGATGAGATGTTCCGGCAGGCCGACACGGACATGGACGGTTACGTCAATGGAGCCGAGATCAAAGACATCTTCCTCCAGTCTGGGCTTCCGCAGCTGGTTCTGGCACACATCTGGAACCTTTGCGACACGGCAATGATCGGGAAACTGAACGCCGACCAGTTTGCACTCGCCATGTACCTCGTTCAGCAGAAATTGCTTGGTGTTGAACCTCCATTGCAGCTGCTGCCCGACATGGTTCCACCGTCACTTCGCACCAGTGCAGACGGAAGCTTGGCGGTGCCGCTTGCGGTACCTGTCGATCCAGCCGGCATGAAAGAACTGGACGTGCTGAGCAAGGGAATTGAAGACTTAAAGCGGGAGAAGATGAAACTGGAGCAGGAAAAGGCACAGAAAGAGGCCGATATCAAGGTACGAAACGGAGAAGTGATGTCGCTGCAGAAGGAATTAGACGCGCTGACGAACACTGTGAAGCAGCTGGAACTGCAGAAGGGAGAGGCACAGAAACGACTGGACGAGTTGGACGACAAGCGAACAAAGCTCGAGACGTCGGTTGCTGAGTGTAAGGAAAAATACCAAGAAGAGCAGAAACAGATTCAGGACTTACGATACCAGATAACGAACCGTGAGTCGATCGTAACCAATCAGGAGGTGGAGCTTCGGAAGATGAGGGACGAGCTCGGTTCGATGCGTCAGAAGGAGACGGACCTCGAACAGCAGGTGGAAGCAGGTCAGAAACAGCTGGAGCAGATGTCAAAGAAGCTCGCCGAAACACAGATGGAAATTGAGCAGACAAATGCAAACGTGAAGAAGCTCCAGGAAGCTGAGAAATCGCTGAACACATCCATCAGCCAGTATGATGCTCTGCTCCGCAATGAAATAACCGAGGAGCAGCTGACGCAGGTAGAACCCGTCCATATCGACTCGGGTGCTTTGACCTTGAAAGCCAGGCCAACTGCCAGTCCAGTCAGTGCAGTCACAAACACGTTTGGTTCGGCTGCATTTGGGGACGACTTCAAGACAGAGCCGTTTGGCGCCAAGGATCCTTTCCTCAATTCCGCTGCTGATAGCGAAGCAGATCCGTTCCGAAATGAGGATCCGTTTGCGAACGTTGGCAGTGATGGGATCTTTCAGAGTGTGGATCCATTCGTGGAAGAGTCAGATCCGTTTGGAGCTGATCCATTCAGAGATGCGTTCGCTCCCAGCGGTGAAGTGGAGAGGCCGTCATCTGCGTTTGGAGCCAGTGCTGCAGGGTTTGCCTCAGTTTCTTCATCTTTCTCCCTAAAGTCAAATACACTTGGTGCCAGCGGTGGTGATCCATGGGGTGCCGCCTTTCCAGCACCAACTGCAACTTCCCTCGATAATTTTGATCCGTTCGGGAGTGGCTCATCGAATGTTAAAACCCAACTTAATCCAAATGATCCTTTTGGCACTGGATCCTTTGAACCGCCATCAGCAGCGGCTCGGTATCCAGCATCGACGCGTTCTGCATCGCAGTCTCCGGCGGCACCTGTCCTGCCACCGAAGCAGAAGAAAGCCCCGGCCCCGCCACGTCCCCCTGCACCAAAACCTGCAACTTCCGGCCTTCCAACGGGAGGATTTGACATGGTGGATGCATTCGATGGGGCTTCCAGTGCAAGGAGTGGAACCTCGTCATCGCTGTCCATGAAGAACGAACCTGCAGTCAATTTCGCCAACTTCAGTCCTGCAAAGTTTTCATCCGAGGCGGAACAGCTGGCGTGGGCAAAACGAGACAGTGAGCAAGAATTCGAGAGACTCCGCCGCTTGCGTGAGCAAGAACAGGCAGATCTCGAACTTGCGATTGCTCTGAGCAAACAGGAATCGGCTGGTACCTTTAACTCATGAGTCAGAAGGACGATCAAAGGAAATGTAGTGTTGAGCATGTTGAACTATTTAGATGTATTTCTGGCCGGTCAAGGCACGTTTATTTTTGCGTAAATTTCCTTTGCGTTGTTTATATTACAATCCGAAATATGGCAGAAATGTGTAAACGTCATGCTGTAAATTTGTAGCAACTTTAGTGCTTGAGTTTATATGTCGGGTTGAGGGTGTACTCTGTCTTGGGCATGCCCCCACTACACTCTGAGTTTGCTTCGAGTAAATTCTGGAACACAAAGCAGAAGAGCATGCTCGGTGTGTACTCAAGGCTGACATTAAATGTGCCCAGAATGACAGGATAGGATAAGAGATGTAACAAAACCCTTATTTTTTGCTCACCCCAGGTTATAGGTAACCCTGCCATGTACCAGTTAGTTTTCTTGATTTAACGCACCGTGAGTACTAGACTAAGTTCTGTTTCAAATCTGCGGTATTTATGATCAAGCTGCATCACCTGAAATTCCTCTATTCGTCTTTGTTATGTTTAGGCAAAGTGGTGTAATTATCTGTTACATTAAGAAGACTGGTATCGTGGCATTAGTGGATGGGCAAACTGTGTTGCATAGCAACTGTTGCTTAGTGATGTGGTGATGGAATTCCTCAAGCGTTCTTATCCATTAGGAGACTTAGATATGAGCAGGGTATAATTTGTGCTTGGGTGCAGTAGGGGTTGTGTAAAATGGTGGGTAGGAGTTGTTTTGATTGAAAAAATGAATACCAGTATGGGAGATGGCTTGAACCAGCAAAAGAATGTTTTCCACCTGCCTTCAGCAAATTGCACCCCAGTCGTAAATTGATACATTGCTGTGGTTACTGTAACTGGCATTTTTGTTGAATTTTCTTTATTTTGCTTTCGTTTAATGTTGTAAACCGGGACCTGTTGTGATGGGACCTTTTTCTTTATGCCGGGACATTGAATGAGGCCAGATGTGTGAGGATAAGGCCAAGCATTAGCAGGCCAAAATGCACAGAGAAGTGTCAAGGTTAAAGTAAAGGTTGTACAGTTAAGTTTATGAGCAACTTATAGATTTCATGTGAAGCCAGATTTTAGATGTTGTCTGTAGGAAGTGAAAGATTCATAGTTGAAAATTGTCCGAAACATTTTGAAATTAATTTCGTGGATATTTATTGATGTAAGATGGTAAAATAATCCTATAACGTAGTTTGTTACATCATTAAGTTTGGTTCTATTATGTTTGTTGATTTACCAATAGGCCTGGTAATACTGATGATAACACGTACAGTGATAGATTTGTAGATATGGTACTTGTGGACAGTAGAAGTACCTGATTTACTGTACAAATTATGTCAAAAATATCTTATTGAAAATGGAAACTTCTTCTTTTTGGTTGTCCGTATGCTTCATCATAACTGTAGTAGCACGTTTGGTGACTGTGAGAAGAAACTTCATACTTTATGAGTTGTTTACAGTTCTGTATAAAGACCATCACACCTATGATTCCTCGTGCTGATGATGGATGTATGGCTTGTTAACAGATACCTTACTTGCTTATTATGTTTACAAACGAGATGCCTAGTTCGAAAGCTCAAGACATGCTTTCGAACTTGGCATCGATCCAGTCTGGATGTAGTTGATCAGGTGAATGGTACGGGAGCATTTTTGGTTTCATTTGTTTCTGTTCATGAACGGTTGTCTCGTTTTTTATATAGCTCCTTTGAGAACCTCATAAGGCAATGAAACACGGCCATCTTTAACAGGTGACTCAGCTCAAGGGCACTGTTGGAATTTTCGTACTAAGTACAGTAATTACCTTAGTAGTCAATAAAATTGCATGATTGTCTCTGTTTGGTAGGATGTTGGGCATGTAATCCAACGATTACAGGTTTCTGGCTGCTGAACAGACTAGCAACCATTCACAAGTTGTTTGTGTGCATTCATCTTGGTTCTCAAATTTTAATATACTGACCTTGTGTCTGTAATAAGTGTGGTGAATAAGATATATGTAAACAAATGTGTTTCTGCAATGTTTGGCATGACCAGGGTGTCATCTGTGATTGGACGCAGTGCAGAAAAAACTGCTGGGTGAGAACCTGAAGACTGAAGAATATGCACCCAAATGGCGGTTTTTGTGGACCAGTTAGAGGACATCCAGAGAGGATTTCCACAATGAGGGGTCACCCAAATGCAGACAAGATGTTGGGGGTTATGCCCTGTGTGGAATTCAGCATCTGTATTTTGTAGTTATTTCATTACGGCCTGTGGCTTAAACACCAACTTCAGTCAGACGGCTGACGACAGCCTGCTTCATTGCAGTCCTTTTGCAAGATGCAGCAGCACAGTTAGCCCTGAAAGATCATTGGGGTAACCTACCCTCTGCCTTAGTACTCCACTGGAGTGCTGATGTCCACAAAGGGGTGGGAGGATGGTAACGTCGAGTGAGGACAAGGAGGACAGCAGGGTCCAAAGTAGGTCATTTTTTGCAAACACCCTTTATGCAGACTGTCATGCCGGGATTTCAACCCAAAGCATGGTATTTCCCAGACAGCCACTCTCTTTGGGCCCATACCTGTCCTGATTGTGCCACTGGAGAAGCTGGTGGCAAGTTGTGGCCAAAACAAACATGGCATCATAGTACTCATGAAGGCAAATGTTTGTATGCCGGTTCGCAACCCGATCGTGGCTTATTTCAGAGATTTAATCTCGGGCTAGTACGGTCCATGTGTGTGGACCTTAAATGGTACGGCGCCCATAGAAATGGGCAGCAGTGGTTGGAATGGTGTGGTCTGATAATTATTATTTTGAATTTGTTACGTGGAGCAAGGTCAGTAAATCTGAATCTGAGGCGCCGAGCAATTGTGAGTGAAGGACTTGCTCAAGGTCCCTACACAGCAACCGTCTCAGATGAGGCTCGAACCCGTACTCTGCGTTACAAGCTGAGCGCTCTATCCAATCAGCTACTGTGCCCGACAGTGGCATGTTCATGTTTCCTAAGATGCAGACATTTATGTCTGATTACCACAGAATGGTACTTTCAAGAGTGCACATAGCCCATATGTTGTGACCCATATTTCTAGACAATTTATGTCTTTTTGTGTTTCAGTCTGCCAAGTTTAACCATGGATGGAACATGTTTCTGGAATATGCATGTATTTATCTGAACATTTATGTAGCTGCTTTAAAGCACCTCTCTAAACGTTGGCTCCAGGATTGCTTGCATGGGGGAGGCTAACTAAGAGTTTAAAATATATTGCCTAGCAGTGTTAAGCTTCTTGACCTTTCTTCTACAGCAGACTGTTGGCAATTGAAAATCAATCTGTTATCAAGGTTTCGTGCTGTCGGGTTAGGAGTAACCTTGATCCACGTAACAAATATAGGTCAGACCTTTATGTACACAGCTGTAACGAAACTGGAGCAAGGTCAAAGGTCTCTAAGTCAAAGGTCAAAAGGATCCTCCAACCAGCAGTGGATTCAGCTGGAGGCGTGGGGGATTGTTTGCCCCCCTCGTGCCCCTCTTGGGCGCTCCTTAGACCTGGTCTGTGCATGGTGGATGGCCAGAAGGCTAGACATGCCTTTGACCCCCCATGAAAGCAATCCTGGAGCCGCCACTGCCTCCAACACTAACCTAACGACTATTAAAGCTAGGAAGCCAGTGACACATCTACATACATTACATTACAGAGGCGTGATACAGCTCAGGACTAGCTAAGGCCACTCAAGATCCTACGCAGTTCAAACTGTCTTCTGTCTCACTGAAGTTGGTCTTTAAACTACATGATTTACTGAATTAACTATTATAATATAATAATTATAAATATAATAATTGTAACTATTATAATAATAATGTTATATAACTATAACGAAATTTTGATGGGGGCATCCGTTGGAATTTTACAAACTAGCAGCATCAATCAACCAAGATGTCCAAGCCCCGCTTGAGTGCTGCAGTAACGACTCAAAAAATTCTGAAGTCCGTAATGTTCTTCTGTATCAAAATTGGAAACTCAAAATTTCTAAAGTGCTACTTAAAAGCTAAGCACAGAGCACCAGCTTATTCTCGAGTGCTGCGTCAAGTCAGTGGGGTTGTATCGTAGTTTATTATATGTTATGCTGTATGCATGGATCACGCTGTACACGTAATAAGTGCATTAATTAATATAACTAATGAAAATTATTTTAAAGAGTGCATTGTGAGTTGTTTTTATGCGTTGCATAATTATTCTTTTATATTGTACCTTTGGACTTCCCTTCTAGTGTTTACAGTAGTTGTTTAGTGTCGTAGTCCACAGGCAACAACCCCTCCTCTTTTTCTGGGGGGCGTTAGTTGTTGGTTCACAGTGTAAACAGCGGTTTTCGGTTTTCGTTTCTACCAACCCATTTGAAAACGATTGAGATTTTGCAACAGTTTTCTTTTTGGAGTATAAAATACATAAATACATGAGTACATGCACACATACATACATAAACACATGCACATGCATACATAAAAATACATCTACCGTATACATACATAAAACGTACACGTAGGATGTAATGCACAGAACATCTGCTAATACATACATCACACACACACTGATACATAAAGCATACATGCATACATATTGGCACGTATACCATACATAGATACATACACACACATGCATGAATATGTACACTCATATTTTATAGCGTTACGATGCTATAATTAGAAATACCAGAATCCATACTGTACATAGCTAGATGCTTATCGTTTAATAAATTTCTGCTTAAGTGATATTTCATGGAAGGCTTGCAGTAATGAGGCCAATACTGATGTGTTTATTGATTTTAAGGAGGCACCGATATCTGACCGATATGAGCCATGTTGTTGCAACGCATTTGTTAACACACTATATGTCCATCGACTGAGCAAAGAATTGTAGGCGAAGTCACAGTTGTTCTCACATGATGGGGCCAGGATTCGAATCCATGTTGCAGAGGTGAATAGCCGTCGTTTTAGCCCCTCGGCTGCCGTGTCACCGGGTCTCTCAAACAACCCCGCTCTCTACTTTTACCACCTGGGTGTGCCTCTGGCTTTCGCCATGCCTTCGCTCCCGCCCCTGCTCATTATTACTCAGATAGGCGGGACCGTGGTATGCGTGGCCCTCTGCTCAGCCAGCGCACACACTTTCGGGACAAGGCAGAGTGGTGATGTGAGGATCATTAGACGACGTTGGTCCAATGTCATTGTCCCGATGTAGCTGCACTGGCGCTAAAGTATATGTTAGGTCCAGCGTGCGTCTGTGTGTTATGGCTGACTGGAGCAGTAATAAACATTCATGAACGAAAGTATAATTATGGTCGGTATATTGTACTTACAATATTAGTATCGCCCAAACTATTTGACAGTATTTATTAAGGCAGTACACTTGACAGTGGACACGGCGAACAAGAACAACAATGTAGGCAACAGCTCTACAACCCAGTGGGCCTATATAACGACCAGACTGTCTTTGTTTCTCAGTGCTCAAATAAAAAGCATTTTATAGGCCTATAATAAGTGACTATGGCGGAGAAAAGGGACAAAACACTCCTTTTATTTCATTTTCGATTTTATTTTATTTTGACGGAGCGCCTGTGAATAAGCTGGTCCCCGCGACTTAGCTTTCTCTGGGCGCTGTAGAAATCTCGAGTTTACGATCCTTTACCGCTGATCCTATCCTGATTCCTCTTCTTCCCCTTATTTATCCTACAGATCCTATTCCAAACAGCACCCATCGTAGCCGACTGACTGTCAGCCTGCCTGACTTGGATCTTGAAATGGAACCGAACCTTCTTGGCGATCGCTTTTCTTTGACTGAGCGCCTGTGGATAAGCTGGTTCCCTCGACTTAGCTTTCTCTGGGCGCTGTAGAAATCTCGAGTTTACGATTACGATTATCGCTTACTAGATGAGCGTAAAATGACCTTTTCTGTAAGACAATGAACATCTAGTTTGCCTGTATTCACACAATTGCATCTTTGGCTCACTGCATCACGTTGTAAACATAGCTATGTTAAGGACCAAATCTGTTATTAACGCATCGGGTAGAGACAGCTTGAATTTTCATAAGCGAAAATGTCCTTAAATTTTACGTGTGTCCTAATGGTATCAGCTTGTGGAAACTGTTAATATTATAATAAGTCCATTCCCGAAAAGTGGTTCATTTTCTGAGCTGTAGTCACATATAGGTCTACACATGTTGTAGATATTACATATGTGTGGTGCCACTGGTGGCGTTTCTAGTCATCTGAGCAATGTTTACTAATGGATGATTGTTCCGTTCTTAACAACATTTAACATCGTCAGCGTAGAGCGCCTAGATGAGTTGATCTTGAAGAGGCGCTATACAAATTACAATATTATGTAAAATAATATAGTGCATAGAATATATTATTTTAATGTCTTTATTACTAGCCACTGAGAATTTTAGTTGCAACGTCTGACTGCTTCACTACATGCGTGGCCCAATTTTGCATTAGGTCTGCCAACTTTTGATTCTGGCAATCTGGGACATTCGCACAGTCACTTGATACTGTATGCCAGTACCAATTTACCCGTCCACATCACTGTATGTAACGAATGTTGCGTCAGCCTAATGTAAGATCTACTGCGAATAGTCGTTAAAAATTAGTCAAATGATTTGACTGAAATGATTAAGAGACAAGTGGCCTAGTGAATCAACTCCAAGAGCAAAACGTTTGTTAAATTCCAGTAACCTACCAGGCTTCAGGGCCTAACACGAACGAAGTTCATAATACAATGCATGATACATGCAATTTGCAGATGTCATTTATTGGGTCTACTAACCTAACTACCCTCTATTCTATGGTCACTCTGTAAATCGTAATCGTAATCTCGAGATTTCTACAGCGCCCAACGAAAGGTAAGTCGCGGGAACCAGCTTATTCACAGGCGCTCAGTCAAAACAAAATCGCTAGGCAAAAGGGTTCGGTTCCAGGTCAAGATCCAGGAGTCAGGCAGTCAGACAGTCGGACGGCTACGGTGGATGATGTTTGAAATTGAAGCGAGAAGAGAGATAAGGGGAAAAGGAAGAATCAGGATAAGATTTTTGGAAAAGAAGTGTTTTCAGTCTTGAGTGAAAAAAGCGCAGAAACTAAAAGAGGTGAAGTGTTGGTGAGTTCGTATGATTGACCTATTGACTTATTGACTTATTTTTGACCTGTTGACTTATTTGTTGGTGAGTTCGTATGATTGACCTATTGACTTATTTACGGCCGGCTGTTTGAGTTTAGTGTGCGAAAAGAATAACAACATTTGGTGAAGTGAATATTTACACCAAGTTATGGGACAATTGGGGATCAATCCGGGACACGGGACGCACAAGGCCGATTCCGGGAATGTCCAGGCGAATCCGGGACGGTTGGTAGCCCTACTTTGCACACACATATGATTAAAGATGAAAATAATAACTCGTGATCAGATTTGTTACTTTTTTTACAAATACTAAGTGCTTTAAATAATTACATTAATAAAATAATATCCCATATAGGCTGAACTTTTCAAGATCGATCTTGTCTCCATGCAGTTGTCGAATCAGTCATTCCATCGGCTCATCTTACCGCTACGACACCGATGTTCGCTAGGCCCAAATTTTATTCATTAAGGGGCCACCGGTTGCTACCAGTGGGCCAGTGGCCCAGTTTGGACCCAAGGAATGTGGCTGCATGCCTGGGCCTCTAACTTCGAACATTTCTCACCACTAAACATTGATCTTTCCAAATGGTCCTACCCTGATTCCGCGCGGGCACCCTACTGCGACCACGAGACAGTACAAGCAGGCCTCGAGGCAAGCAATACACACCACAAATCCTAACCAATTGTTGCGGCTTCTATTTTGAGTTTTCTTTTCCTTAATTATAAAGAGTGCTTTTTCAGACGGAACGCTCCGGAACGGCATTACCACACCTTTTTTCGGCTAATAAAAAATAATTTAGTTTTTAGTAAAAGAGTTGTATTATTAAGTTATTTTAATTATGTAATATAATGTAAATTATTTTAATTCAATTTCAGTGTTTACAACTTTACATTGTTTTTAGTGTTTATTGATTGATAAAAATAATGACATTTTGGCAAAACATTCCATAATTGTTCAATTCCGGAACTTTTTTCTAAAAAAAAGCACTGCTTATAAAGCAAATCGTGTGTTCTGTGCAGTTTCATACCTGCTACAGTTAGCTGAATACGAATATGATGTCGAAAATTATGCGAATGACCAACAACATAATTATGCTGCGTAACTGAAATTCTGTCCCAAGGTGCAAAATCACTTTCGTTAGTTGAACATAGGGAGCCACGAAGGGGGGCCAGAACGGGGGGGTGTAATAGAGATCACGAAGATTATTGTGGCGTGTCCACGAAGGCGTCAAACAATCTACGACGCATCATCGAATCGGAAATTGCGGGATTCTAGCCGCACAGAATTTAGAAGCTGCTTTAGTCCTATAAGTTTCACAATTCTTAAGAAAAGTGACTTAATTCTGTTGCGTCAGATAGGCTTTGGTAGGCTATGCTAATAAATTTACTTACTTATTTGCCGCTATGGTTTTGCAAGCACCAGCGTAGCATGTCCACTGCAGCCAATCAGATTTGACGTTCTGTTCTTATTTTCCCGCGCAATCTTTTCTCGCTGCGTGAGTTGTTGAGAAAAGTGTTTGTTGTCGTCGGAAAACAGTTATCTTAACTTCCGGCCCTAAATAGTAATATTTTTACTCGGGTGTTTTGCCGGATGTTTACTTCTTTAATCAAAGTAAACAAGAAGGAAAAATGACCAGCCACGATAATTCAACAGTTGGCGAAAACGGAGGCTTGGTGCGGTAAGTAATGGCGAGGCGTTGAGTGGATTTGACGGCTGCCGTCATCCGGGCATTTAACTGGTCTTTACTGACCTCCGTCTTTGTCAAGATAGTTAAATGTTTATCGGTTACTAGTCAGGTCATATGTTCTCATTAAGTTTGTTACTGCGAAATGTCATCTTCAAGGTAATGTTTAAGTCTTCGCTTCCTTGCTTTGTTCAGCTACTCAGTTACCAAATGGACTTTTTAGCCACCCTAACTCCACTTTCCTTTTTCATTTAGACGCAGCATCCTTTTTCTGCCTTGATCTGTGTGGCAAATGCCCTACGATCTTGACTACTGTAACGTTTCTTACTGGCAGTTCTAAAGCTAATTTGATGAAGCTTCAAAGGGTCCAATCACCTTGACTAGAACCATGATTAAAACTCCAAGTATCAAAACATATTGGCTTTTTGACTGGACTTGCTTTGGAATTTAGTGTGCACAAGGATTTTGCTTAGGAGCGACCATCGATCGATGCCTTGAGCATTATTACAAAAGGACTGAAAAAGTTCTTGGATTGTTATTGTTTGTTTGTTGTTGTTGTTTGGTATTATTATCATCATCATCATCGGATGCTGGTTGCATTTACTTGGGTTTGACCATTAATTAATAGGTTTAATGTAATTTGATGATTTTGATAAATTTTGGATGCATGATTGAGAAAGGGGTGAGTTTACCGTAAGATAGAGCAGTATGCCGATGTAATAATAATAAGATGATTTATATAGTGCCGTAGCACGGCCAAGGCCGATAAAAGGGCACTGTATATGAGTAGCGGACAATGAGAAATTGACTGGACTGTATTTGACAGTCACCAAGAAACCACTTCTCCACTGAATTCATACTTGCAAAAGAATGTTATTTAGCTAAAAATGTGATGTAGCTATAATTTCTGACAGAATTACAGATTTGAAGGTTGTAACCATTTTAGATGCTATTGCTATCCAGATCTGTTGTTGTGCATGGAATAATTGGTTATTTGTTATAAAAATGTACTTTATTTTGCAATACACAGACTGAAAATTGCAACCAAACCAAAAATGCAAACTTGGCTATAAAATGAATATGTTGCCTGCTTACTGTCAGTGGGACAATGAAGCACACACGCACACACACTCTCTCTCTACTTTTATTATTATTATTTCTGCATTTATTAAGTGCCACTGTCTAATGACTAAGCATCAGTTGATGAGTTGATGACACTGAACAATTGTGAGTGAAGGACTTGCTTAAGGTCCCTACTTAGTAACCACCTCAGGGTAGACTTGAACCCATTTTCTCCCTGTTGCAAGCCAAGCGTTCCAACCATGTGGTTACTGTGCCCTACAATTGTCTACCGTGCCCCACTCACTCTCGTTTTATGCCTATATGGCATGTTATGTCTAATGTAATGTAAAGATGATTAGTACTTCACGTAAAACGATATTTGTTAGATGGCATGACTTGTAATTGTAATTCATTTCACCTGGCGGTCTCTAGTTTCCTTTGAACACGTTTTTACTCAAGTTATTGCTAATTGTCAATCTTTTTGTATGTAACTAAGTTGATTTGTATGATTTTTGCCATTTGTTGTTCATGATGCTTGTGTCATTCATTGAGCGTTTGTCATTCATTAAGCATTTGTCATTCACTGAGCATTTGTCATTCATTAAGCATTTGTCATTCACTGAGCATTTGTCATTCGTTAAGCATTTGTCATTCATTTGGCAAGTAATTGGTTTGCACGATGTTTTTTATTTGTTATTTATTTTGCAGGGAATGTTCAGTTGTGGATTTGATCAACAACATTAAGGAGCTTTGTAAACTTCTTGGGCTCAATGGAAATGTTGAGTCTTTAGCAATTTCGAACTGCGAAAGTCTCTTCAGAAGTTTTCCAGATGACTTGAAGGTAAAGAAAGTTTTGTGCAAAGTTAAGAATCAGGAGTTTAAGAATCTAAAGGTAAAGACAGTTTCTGCAGTGTTCAGAATCGGAAGTTTAAGAATCAGATGGTAAAGAAAGTTTCTGCAAAGTTACGAATCCTGGTAGGGTCCTAACAAAAGTATCTTCTGAGGTGTAAAAACTTAACAACTGAACAAATGAATGAGAGAATGAACATTGCATTACTTGACATGATTAGAAAGGACCGTTGTATCTGTTTGTGTTTTTTTTTAAGAGTAACGGTTTGAACTGGACCGTGTGCCTCATCTACATGGCAACAGTCGATAGAAGGTAGGACTCTTATAAACGTGCTGCTCGGTGTAGCTGGTGAATAGCTAGTGTTTTGTAATGTATTTAACACTGCTTTGGGGTCTGCTTTATCCTTTTCAGTGCAGAAACTTGACTCAGGAAAAACAGTTTTAAGTACAGAAGTTTGGAAGACTGTAAAATGGTTTGATTGTATGTGTGTGTATATGTATGTTTGTATATGTGTGTTTGTGTGTATGTGCTTGTGTGCTTGTTTCAGAGGCACTGGTAACTGCTTGAAGAAGTGTTCAGTAAAACTTGGATTCAAAGACTTAGGTTTCTTAAGTGCACCAGAAGTAATTACTATATTTGTGTTAAATTCTTTGCCAGGCTGCCGTACGGACTGTCGGACCCACAGACTGGTTCCCTTGAGAACATGTCTGTAACTGTGACGGAGCTTCTGAAAGCGTCAAACGTCAGGTACCAGTCTGTTCAGTTACCTTCAATCATCAGTTACCTTCATTCATCAGTTACCTTCCCTTATATTACCTATTTTCTGCAACTGTTTGATCTTGGTAATAGCTATCATCTGAGTAGTCCTTAATTGTCACTATCGAAGTATCTATTTACTGGTTGTTTCAGTGAAGATAGAAAAAAATAGCTTATTGGTTGTAAATAAAATTTTTAGGGTGGCTGAATTTTGTGAGCGAATGAAGCTACTGAAGGGCTGCTGGACTCTGAGCGAAGCTGTACTTCATCACCTTCGACAAGTTGAGATCAAGTTTCTTGTTTCCTGTGCCTTGTTTGACAAGTTTGAACGGTTAGTATTATATTTTTTCTAAGGTTTAACGAGGTTTCGTGGTATTTTCAGAGATTGAGACTGTTCAGTTTTTCATTTTAGTCTTGTCTGATAGTGATATTTTAAGCATTTTTTTTCTCTGAAGAAATACGTGTCATTTTGGTTGAATGCAAGTGAATACGAGAATTGAATAACCGGGGGTATTGTTTTGAAACATGATTTGAAATAGCTTTGCTTAAATACTGTAGTGTAAAATTTGCTCAGTTTCTTTTAAGCACAGTATTAAAGATATTTAGCCTTCTTTAAGTACTGTAAACTAAAATTCATTTGATAACCCGGGGTAGAAATGATCCTCAGGAGCTGAAAAAATTAAGTTAGGAGTATAAAATGATTGATCTTTGCAGACTGTTATTTTAAAGATACTATTTTTCGAATGCAACATTTAATTTTTCTTGTCGTTTGTTGCTTTGACCTTGCATCCTGTTTTATCTGTTCTGTGCAGAATGTTTGATGAGATTTTCGATGGTGGAGATGCATCGAATATGGGTGGAGTGTAAGTGAAGTTCTTCGTTAGCTTTTAGCTTTTGTTCTGTAATTATATCTTCGTTAGCTGCTGTTCCTCGTTTAAGCGGAGACACAAAAAGGGCGGCAGATTACTTGTATTGAATTCGTTTTTATGAAATTTGACAGAACTCTTTTGCATTCATTTGTAGACTTTATTGTATTGTATTGTATTTGATAACTTATATAGCGCTTCTGACAGAGCAAACTACTCAGAGGCGCTTCCGGCATGAGAACCCTGGGGAATAAAAACATCTTTAAACAACGAGCTGACTGAACTCTATCAAACTGTTCTCTCTTATGTGAAGTATCAGTTGTACAATCTGTGAAAAATTGCTTTATTCTGCTTTGTATACGATAATTGTATATTATTCTGTTGCGAACAGGGATGGATTTTCGGATCGCAAGCAGTTTTGTTGGACGCTCTTTGTTTATGTGCGAGGTAATCTCAGTTTTAGACTTTTATTGAAGAGCAGTCTTATTAGCTAGCCCCGATAGATGGCAGCCCTGTGTAGAAATGATAACTACTTCAGTTTTTGTAGCTTCAGTACATGGGGCCCCAGCACCAGTCCTCTCTTGCTGTTTGATCTTCCCACTGATAGTGTGTGTATTCATTTTAGCTAAGTTGGTTAGGGGCGCATGTGGAGCCAAAATATCAAAACAATGTCTGCCCTGGTGCTGATTCTAACCTCTGACCTTTTTGAAATTTTCCATTCTTAAAAATGTGTGTGTATACTTCTCGATATAAAAAATCCACTATCGACCTGGTTCTGATTAGTCTTTGATAAGACGTCTGATTTGTATTGTCTTTCTTTTGTTGTCTGAATGCTGTGACCCAAACATGCCTACGATTCCTCGCTCTGCCGATGGACATAGGGCGTGTTAACAGATGCATTACTTGCATCTGATCATTTCTAAAGCGGCTTTGATGAACCTCTGAAAGGTGTTGAAAGGGTGATTTGGTTAAATTGTATGTATGATTTGAGCATTTATATATAACCTCAAAATTGCTGAAAGTGGTGAACTGGGACAGAAATGGCTGTGATTTTTGTTTTTTTCTTAGCTTTAGCGTTGACGCAGAACAAAAGCAAGCAAGAACTCGTTCTTGCGTTTCATCTTCTGCTTTGCTGCTTGGAGTACATCATCCGTTTGACTCCTTCGTTCCAGTTGCGCTCTCCTTTCGGTAATCTCCTCTTTTGATCAGATGTTACAAACAGCAGCACAACTTGCTGATAAAATTTTATACTGGTATTATTTGAGAATAGCTATCCATTGGGAAAGAAACTTTATATAGTATCTGGTTCTATTATATATGTTTAAGCTGAGGTTTAATCCTTGTCAGTATTTATCTTGATTTTGTTGTCACTGTTTTGTGGTGGCTTAACTCAAATCTACGTCATAGATGAACTTTAACCTTAAATGTGATGCTTTGCAAAAACATGGAAACATATGTTGATGCTTGGAATTTTTGTTTTAGATTCGGTTCGTATTTTGGTGACCACATCAAATGAGGAGGGAGATATCCTTAAAGAACTCTGTATCCGATACCAGGCTAACGTTGATGAGGTGAGAGTATCTTCCTTTTTTGGCTGCTCATAAGCTAAGGTAAGGTAACCAATCCATAACTAAATGATCTCAACAAGTACGTCTTTACATAAGAAGAGAGTTTGTTGAGCACAGTTGGAAGGAACAGCACAGATGTTGACACAAAGACTATTCCAAAGGGATGGACCAACGCTTGAGATGGACCAACACACAGTTTTTTCATATAATAATTAGAAACTTCTAATGTGCCGGTGTTTAATGTACAAGGCATTAACCGATGGTGCACTAAAGCCAAGCCGCAGTCGGATCAGTATCCAGACGGTCAGTCCACAGGACAGAGAGGCAGCCTACAGTGGATAAGCATTTGAAAAAGGTAAGTTTTAAGTTGAGAACGAAATGTCATGTTGATGTATGGAAGTGAGAGATTAGCAGATGTCCACTGGTCTCCGAGGAAAGCAACTGACACCGAGGTGGGTTTAAACCGGCACATAATATCAATAGGGTGTTAATGATTAAATATTAGTAGTAATGGTGATGTGGTGATAATTTTTCTGACTACAGGTGAAGGTGGTGCAATCCATGTATTTTGATCAACTGGTTCTGGATTTGCCTCAGACGGATGGTGTTATTGATGTTAGTATGGTGTTCCTATATACTCAACTTCTGTAGACAATGTTGAGTGTGGAATGTTCTTGCCATCAGATTTCTTGTTGAATATAATTTTTTTTCAGCATTTGTATGACAATCCTAGTTTCTGGGGTAAACTGTTTTGAAGCCAGGCATCAAAGATGAAATTTAAATAGTATTTATCTGAGTTTAAATAGTGTTCAACTGAGTTTAAATGGTATTTTTCTGAGCCTGTAAGTCAGTCGTAGGCAGCTAGTTTGTAAAAAGGAGATGAGGAGTCCCATAAGCCAACCCCTTAGAGGCAAGTGTGGGTATGGTGTATTAGAGACTTCAGTTTTTTCTAAGCCTAGCTTATGAGCCTGAGGGGCGAGTCCTCTCCCTCGCCCCTGATCTCCCCATTGACTGATATTCCTAGTTTATGGTGAGTGTACTCATTTATAGCTGTGTCCTCAAGGGGTGAAGGTAGAACATAAATCTTTTCGTTCTGGCAGGGATTTGAACCTCTTACCTCTCTGTTAGCAAGCTAACAACTAGGCTGTTGTGCACACACCCCTTTGTTTTTTAAATTCTAGGTCAAGAAGGTTGTTGGTGAGTATGTCGCACATTATCGTTCAGCAGGTGACATCAACGAGTTGGATTTTCTTGCTCACGAGCACTATCTGAGCATTGTCACTCCTCGATTGTAAGATCATACTTACTTGGTATATGATGTTTAAAGATTCAGTCTGTGTTTTGAGTGGAAAATGTTGTGTAATCGGTGGAACTTGTGCCTTTAAGGCAGTACATGTACGTATGGATGTGTGTGTGTGTCTGGTTATTTATGTAGGTGCTATCAAATATCTAAAAAATTAAAGGTAGGATAAGGTGGGAGTATTATTAATTATTAATATTATTTTGCGTGTATTATGCTCACAAGGTCAGTAAATTTGAATCTGAGGCACAAAGCAGTTGTGGGTGAAGGACTTGCTCGAGGACCCTACACACCGTCTAAGGGGAGGATCGGACCCATACTCGCCGCATTACAAGCCAAGCGCTTTATCAGTTGGCTCTTGTGCTCCACAAAGATTAAGGATACAATTCCTCGTTCAGCCACTGAGCATGTGGGTCGTCGACGAATGTGTTGCTTGCTTGAGACTTCCGAGATGGTGATTCTATGGAGACCTTGAGCAATTTCTCAATGCACAGTTGTGTAGCATTGCATTTAACTTAACTGGATCTTAATTATGTCATTTTCTTTATTCTGCTGAGAATTTGTTTTAGTTCTGAGGGGTCTTTTCTACCTTGGGTTAAAATAACAGTAGTAATAATGGTCATCCAGTGCTTCAGTGCAGTCGCTTTTTGCTGCGCCTTTTCCACCAAAAAACCATCAGTGAAGATTAGCCATTCCAGAACAATGTTCCTCTATTCATTAATCAAGTAATAATAATAATAATAAAAATTGTGCTGCTGTAATACCTACTGGTAATGGGTTTCTTGTAGAGAGGTGAATAACAATGGGTCAACGAGTGCTTCTACTCCGACGAGCCAGACAACACAGACACGCCTGAACCTTTTGACACCGGTCAGGTAAAAGGAAATTCCTCGATTTTTTTGGTTTAACATAAATTTGCTCAGTGCCATCGACTGATGCATTGGCATTAGATAGTGGTGCTTTATAAATGCAGAAATAGTAACAACGATAGCTAACGTGATCAGATCGAAGGAAATGCAAAATATCAAAACCTTACGATTGGTAAAGCGCTATACAAGGTAAGCGAGATTTTTTCGTGGATGTTGTTTGCAACCACAGAGCAATAAGCTGGAATAAACTCCCACCAGAATTACGACAATTATCTGATCCGTCATATGAACTCGCCAACACTTCCCCTCTTGCAGTTGCTGCACAGGTCTTTCACTCAAAATTGAAAACACTCTTGTCTTCTTCTGAATATCATATCTTGATTCTTCCTCATCCTCGTATCATACTTTCCGGTTCAATTCCAAACACCAAACATCATCTGACTGTCTTCCTGCATGACCCTTGGATCTTGACCTGGAACCAAACCCTTCCTACCTATCGATTTTGTTTTGACTAAGCGACTGTGAATAAACTGGTTCCTGCAACTTAGCTGTCATTGGGCGCTGCAGAAAACTCGAGCTTACGATTACAATTACTTAACGACTGAATAGCCCCATGATATCCTGTAAATGATGATACATGTTGTGTGTTTGATGGTTGCTTAGAGCTGCCATGAACTCAATTCAACATCTGTCAAACATTCTTCACAATTGCACAGATTCTCCGTCTCAAGTTCTCTGCAACTATCTTGAGGTCAGTTTTTAAAAACTCTTAATTTCGTCAAAGTTTCTGTGTGTGTTTTCTTTCTGCAGTAGCTGACTGAAAGGTTAGTCTGACACCGAGTCATACACATTGCATTTTTGCTGATTGTTCTAGTTTCTATGCTGTAGTTTTGCGTTTTTTGTTTGCTTATGGCAGGTTACAGCTTGCTTATTCTGGTATGTGTATTGTTTCAGAAATGTTCAAATGAGCCTCTGCCATTGATGATGGAGCAGCTTCAGAACTTGGAAACGTTATTTCAGACAAATTACGTGAAAGTGATGGGAGAGAAGCATCTGGTGATAGCACAGCAACGTTTCAAGCTTGCGAAACGTCTGTACTTTCACGTGATGGAATCGATGTTGAAAATGGTAAAACGCATTTCTGTACTTCTTGTATTTGCTAGTAACCGTTTCATGTCAAGTGTTTCTTTTATTGTTTAGATTAGGAACAACTGCTTTTGTCATTTTCAAATTACAGTATGTCTTTCATTGTTTGCAGTCACATGTCTTTGGTGGCTTAAGGAGCTAATGTTTATTGACATTGGGTGTGCCGGTGTACTTGGTAGCAGTGGTGAGATTTGGGTTTATTGTGTTTGGTGAAATTGAGGTGCAGTGTGTTGGATGACATTGGGGTGCAATATATGTGCTGGTAATGGGGTGTTTTGTGTTTGAAGGAAGAGGAGCGACTTTCCTCATGTGACTTCAACAAACTCCTGAATCAAGTCATCTTTCATAAGTCTTTGATCACATGCTCGGTAGAAGTTGTCCTGAAGACTTACGAGCCTCAAGGTAAGAGGCCACTTAAAGATCTTGCTGCTCTGATTTCTGTGCTTATCAAAAGTTCCGATATAATCGCATGCAGGTCTGACGCTAGGACCGAATGTTTGAGGTTTCATTGAACTTTAATAGTTTTAGTTGTAATTTTCTTTAACTTTTGTATAATAATTGTTTCTTTCACTCTTTACTTGTGTAATAATTCAGTGTGGAGATTTGTATCGCATCATTAAAATATCATACTTTAAGATGCCAATTGACAATCACTCAAAATTCAACTGCGGACAAAACTTCCTCTGTGCCAGAGTTGTTGACTTATGGAGTGGTTTGGATGATAGCACTGTCACAGTGCACACTATCACAGCTTTCAAGAGGAAGCTTTGAAAGATGGGCTTTGAGCATCCGAGTAATTTGCAGTGATTCTGACACAGTGTGTCTTCTGAACCGCTTAAAAACAGATGTTACGTTTTAGTAGATAGAAAATGAGGCCGTGGTTTTAAGCAAGCTGAAACTGATATGTAATTATATAATTGAGTGGCTTTTGTTTACTAGGTGCTATATAAATTTTCCTAATGTAACAATATCTTCTCTGTTGCCTGTCCCTGGCGTTGGAACTTTCTTCTGGCAAATGGTTGCTGTGCGGTCTGTTTTGGCCTTCAGATCTCGACTGAAACCTAACTTGTTTCTGGATTCATTTCCTCTGTAAACAGTTTCCGTGTTTTCTCAGATTTGTCTCAGTTTTCAACTGGACTTGCGCTGGAATTAGGCATGCACAGTGATTTTGCTTAGCAGTGACCATCGTCTGATGTATTGAGCATTATAACTATTTAAGCTCTCGTAATGGATTAGAATAGAGATGTTTGTGACTGTCTTGCAGTTGGTTCAAACATTCCGAGCCCGGCGTGTACTCCAGGAAACAGTACCCAGTCGATTCTTTTTCCGTGGATCCTCGCCGTCTCCAACATCCAGGCATTCGACTTCTTCAAGGTCATTGAAAGCTTCCTCAAGGCCGAACCTCGTCTGCCACCGGAAATCGTTAAAGTAATTAGTGTTTAATTGTAATTGTAATCGTGACTATTTATACAGCATCGTCAGTAGCAAGCTACTCCAAGGGTGCTTTACAGTGTCAAATGTCGGCGTGCACAAGAGTCCAACAATAAATGATTGATGAACGATGGTACAAAATCAAAATTAAATGCTGATACTAGAATTTCTTTATCAGTAGTAATAATTTTTCTGGGGGTTCTAAAGAAAATTTTAATAATAATTTTTCTGGGTGTTTTAGGTGTGATTATTAACAATTTTCGTGTTTCCTCATGCCAAGTGATGGGTGGCCAATTGCAAATGCATTGGTGTTCATGTCTGATGATGATGTTCATGATTTGAGCAAAGATTGTCTAATGTTCAGTTGTTGGATTGACCCATGTGACAAATAATCGACCTTGCCTTTTAGGTGATGGTGGTTGTCATGGTGATGGCTGACCAGTGACAGCAGGTGATGATGATGTCTGATGACGGTGATTCTAATGACATTTGCATTGTAGATGAGGATGACAATGGCATTCACATTGTTGACGAGGATGACTGTTATTATTATTATTGTTATTACATGTATTGTTGTTGTTATTGTTATTATTATTATTTCTGCATTTATTAAGCACCACTATCTAATGGTTAAGCATCAATCTATGGCGCAGAGCAGTTGTGAGTGAAGGACTTGCTAAAAGTCCCTGCTCAGTTACCGTCTGTGGGGAGGCTCAAAACCGTATTTCTGTGTTACAAGATGATCGCTATAACCAGTTGGCCACCATGTGCTGTGACGATACAACTTTTATTCTTTTTAAACTTAGCACCTGCATCACGTGGAGAACCAGATCTTGGAATGTCGAGCTTGGAAAACGGTCAGTGTCACTCAAATTCATCATCATATGCAATTATTGGTTCAGATGTTTGCTTTGCAGTACTGATGCCATTGATATGTATCAACAGATTGACCGTTGTGTATAGCTGTTATGACGTTATGTTACACGTCTTTTGCTCTAACCGGAGAACTTACCTCCTCCAGCCTGCTTATGGTTCTTAATGCTTCACATTACCCTGCTTCAAGTGCACTTGTGAACTTTGTAAGGAGGGCATTAACAAATTTTTGTTTTATTTGTATTGTATCAATGATGTGATGTTATAACAGTGTACGACTAAGATGATGAGATGTTATGTTTGTCCGTGTAATGTTACAACAGCATGGTATTACAACCATGTAATGTTACAACAGCATGCTATTACAACCATGTAATGTTACAACAGCATGGTAGTTTAAGTGTACTTCATACTTCATTTTACTCAAGGTAGGCAACGAAAACAAGTTTGTTTTTTTCTCTCTCTCTCTCTCTGTTCATTTACAATACGTTAAAGTTATTCTGTTAGAATATTTCATGTTTTTTACTTTATTTCTTAAATGATTGTGTTGATGTTATTGTTTTCATGGATTCTGATTGCTTGTCTTTTTTTGTTGCTAGGGGTCTCCTGTTCTTGATTTGCTTCAGCAGAACGATGCCTCTCCGCCTCTGTTGGTTCCTCCAGGCGCAGACATCATCTTCTTGAATGAAACTATGTCAGTTCAAAGGTGAAACATCAAAATAGTTGCCCGGTTCAAAGTTACTTCATGATTTTGCCAGCGTTATATCCACGGCACGAAGCTACTAACAGTCTTCTTCAGGTTCTCTGCCCTCGGGCAGGTTATACATCCGATGACGCCTCTCCTCTTAGTGCTATTAGCAATAGTAGCTGTAATATCAATAACAATATTAGTAATAATTAGAAATAATAATAAGAAGCTGGCACCTGGATGCATAACACCTTGTCTGTTGAAAGGTTATCAGTTTTTATTTGGTTTGTTTCCATGCCAACAGGAAGTTGCCTTCCCCAGTGTCCTCGGCAATATCAGTCGCCCAAAGTCCGAGCAGAACACGGGAGCCACTCACGGTGGAGTCGCCTTCTGCTTCTCCGCGCAGATCTCGATCTCTCAGCATGTTTCTTAACAAGGGTATGATCATCACCACTTCACCGGTCGCGTCTTAGTTTGGTATTTGATATTCTTTGAAATTGTAATAAGGTGACTTTTGTGGCTGTTGTCTTTGTATGAGATGTTGATTATGGCCGTGTGGTTTTTGTTGTGACTTTTGTATTTGGCTTGGATCATGGCTCTTGACTTCGGGTACTGTGTTTGTGGCTTTGATTATGGCTCTGGTGGTCTTTGTGTGGCTTTGCACATGGCTCTGGTCTTTATGTATGGCCTGGATCATGGCTTTGGACTTTACATATGCTTTTTTCAAAGCTGTTCCGGCTATGGTCTTGTATGTAGATTGGATCATGGCGCTGAACATGACTTTGGTCTTTGAGTATATCTTGGATCATAGTTCTGAACTTCATGCATGGTTTTATGATGGCTCGGGTCTTTGTCTATGGCCTTGATTATGGCTAAGGACAGTGGCTTTGATCACGGCTCTGGCCAGTTTTGATTTATACGGTGACAGGATAATTTCAGATGGGTAGAGAAGTACGACAGATGCGCCACCTAGGCATTTAGTGACCAACAATGGATTCATTACTTCTGCCTTGTTATTCAGATAAAGCCAGTGACTGAAGTTTAAGTTGATGGATGTTTTTAGTGTTTAAGCTTGCGTCGCAGAGACTACAGGCGTTGTGTTCCGATCTTCACGTGACGGGTGATCTGGTGGGTGAAAAACATTTCTTAATTTGTTGTTTGCTGCTTGTTCAACATATCTGAGAATTTCCTAGCCTTGATTTTATTTACTATGCTGTCTTGCAGACTATCAAACCATGATCTAATGACCCTTTTCGACTGCCAATGTCTTTGCATTGCCAACTCTTAGCACTTTTACTGACAAATGACAGTGTAAAGCACCCTAGAAGCTGCTTGCTACTTAAGATGCCATAGCAGTTGTAGCATTTACATTTAGTAGTGCACCAGAACATTACACACTTTATTATACGTTGTATTCCGATGTATCTTGGTTAGAGATACGAATGTCACATCTATTTCTATGTGTCTGTCTGTCTGTCTGTCTCGATCGAAACATAATCTTGATATTATTTTGGTAATAGGTTTGTGGATTGAGTCTTTTTCATTGGTCTCTTATTATTATTATATTATTATTATTTCTGCACTTATTAAGTGCCACTATCAAATGACTAAGCATCAGTTGATGGCACTGAGCAATTGTGAGTGAAGGACTTTACTCAAGGTTCCTACACAGTAACAGTCTCAGGGAAAACTCTAAGCCGTACTCTCCACGTTATGAGCTTAACTACTTGTTACTTGAGGAAGTTTTTCTGGTGTTGTAGCAACACAAGATCTGGTCTTGTCTTGAATATTGCATCGTCCACAAAGCCTTCCTACTCCGAGACCGACATCTCGATCAGGTTTGGCAAACTTATTGGTGACCTCTCTCATTCTATCATGTTGCATGTGTATGTATTCATAGTGATAATAATACTATATTAATTGTTATTTTTAGTTTTAATATTATTTTTATTACTTATAACGTTTTGTTTGAAGTATAAGCATGTTGTTCATGGTACATGTCTTGTCACTGACTGATGTTCATTCACAGTTGCTGGGCCCTTCATTTGGAACTCTCTTTCTCATCTTGTTTGCATTTAAAAAGATGAGAAAAACAGTCCCGAGCTAAATCAGAGAGGCAACCACTAAACTATTGCACCCCTATAGGCGATTTAATTAAAGGGGCAATTAATTAATTTCTTGTTAATTAATTGTTAGTTAATTGTTATATAATACATTACTGTTAAACATTACGTTGTTGCCTGTTACAGATTCTGATGTGCTGTATTTACGCCATCAGCAAAGTCGTGGATCGGGAGATCAAGTTCAAAGCAATCGTTGCATCCTATCGCAGAATCTATCCAAACGTCTCACAGCAGGTTAACCAACACTTTTTTCGTTTTCAGCCCTTGCCAGTCGGTGTCGGAGTAAACAGTATATTAATACTTCGATATAAATGCTTGCTACGTTACATTACATTAATTGGCCCTGTCTGTGCAGGTTTGCACATCGGCCAACGCAGTTTCACCATTCGTGTCGTCAACCGCCGGTCTTCCTGCCTTATCCTATGACATCTCCAAACATCCAAGGTGGTCTCTGATGGTCTCTGGGCTGTTCTTCATTGGTCTTCCCTTCCTCTGTTTCTCTTCAGGATTCCAGTTCATTGCTTGATTGACTCTGCTATCTTTGTCGATACAAATTGTGTGTCCCATCCATATCACTCTTCTCTTTCTGATGATCTTCACAGCAGTTCTATATTGAATATTTGTGGTCAGCTGAACGATCCTTCAACCTGCGGACCACGCTTCTGGCGAGTTTCTGTGCAGGTGTGCAGACAGGTGTATTGCCTTTTCCTTTTACCTTTAGAATACATTACCTGCATTTCAGTTTTTATAAATGTATCGAAATATAGCGCCTTTTAAGTGCCTCTAAAACAGTGCTGTGTTCACAGTGGTAAGTAGTTTGGTAATTATTCTTTATTTATTTTTATATATTTATTTATATTTATTGTTTGCTGAAACAGGTATTCAAACGAGTGCTTGTCAGCGATGCAGAATATGATTCAATTATTGCTTTCTACAATAAAGTTTTCATGCAGTCACTGAAGGCCTACGTTCTTCAGTATTCCAACTCTAAGGTCAGTCAGCAAAGGGATTTTCCTTTTTTGCTCTTATTTGCCTGTTCCTGAATATCGTTCAAGTTGTGATTTAGAACATTTGAGCAGTGGCTGTTGGAATATAGTATTATTTATGTTTGTCAATGTATGGTGCAATTTTTTGGAACTGAAAGAGATACTGTTCTTAGTTTAAAAGAGATTGTGCTAGAAACGTCCAGAGTTTTTGACCAGAAGTTGAAATAAAAAATTTACCTTAAGATTAAGTTTTACTCTCTCTTACATTTATTTACTGCTTTGTCAGAAGAAGAATTTACAATAATAATTAGTATATTTTGCATGTATACCACTCTGCTTAGAATTTAGAAGAGCTCAAAAACATAGCCGCAGGTTCTGCTGCTATCCTTTGGCCACTAATATTCGAGAACAGTGGACCTATGGCAGTGGTTGCTTTGATGTATGGCATTGCATGCAGTGGCATTATAGAAATCTCTGGTTAGATTTGTGTTACAGGTAATCGATAACTTTTAATTTAAATGATATTGCTCATAATTAAAGAGGTCGTGCCAAAAAAATTTCATTTGCAATTATTTAATTGCTAAATTAACAATTTTGAAGTACTTATTTAATTCCAATATAGCACTATAGAGAAGTATCAGATTAGAATGGTTGATGTCTTTATTATGCTGAATTGATTATATTTGATGATTTGTGTTCTGTGAACAGGCGTCTTCCCCTCAACAAACAGCTGCCACAACTCCTTCTCAGGGATCTCCAAGTTTCCCGTTCGTAGCATTTAAACGCATTCATAGTTAATTTGTCTAGATAACAGAATCTTTCATTTGAATGCACTTGCTTGTGGTCTTCTGAATCATGTTCCATAGGGTTTTTGCACATGTGCGTGAAATTCTTTTAGGATCATATTGCTAAGCCGTTTTTGTCCTGAAATGGGTTATAATTTAGTGCTTTTGGTCTTACAGGAAGTTATGGTGATAAAGTCTCTTGGTCCTGATTTGAAGTTTTCCCTAAAATATTGCTACATTTGATTTTAAATTTGCTATATAGACTTTTGATAGCTGAATGTTTAAGCTTTTGTTAACAGTTTTTGATTGAAGTTTATTCTGAAACTTTTTATTTCAATTTCATTAAAGATTCTTTGAGTTTGAGTTATCGTGCCCAGGAATTTGGGACTTTGTCTTACTGGGGCAATTTGTCTTTGTAGAATGCCAGGAAGACAGAACTTCTATGTGTCTCCGATGAAGAATTCTCCCTTCAAAGCCCCACTGTCACCCAGTCTGATGACTCCGAGAACGAGACAGCTGTACAGTTTTGGTGAAGGTCCTCTTGTGAGTTAATATAGTTTCATCATTATTATTTTTACTATTATTTTTTTCCCTGCTGTACTGATGATCCTTTGGGATTAAATATTTATTGGAGAAACGGTAAAATATCCGCTACTTGTCAAATTCACTTCAGCCGCTACTTGTCAAGTTCACTTTGTTAACTTATTATTATTATTATTATTTTTGTTTTGGCCACGGTAGAAATTATCCCTTGGGAACTAAAAATTTAGGTTAAGTGTAATATTATTTTTATTATTATTATTGTTATTATTATTATGCTTTACCTTACTATTATTAGGATGAGCCTAAAAGCACAGCCTTGCACAAATCGAAGCGAATCAAGACTTAGAAAAAATCTCTGTTGTTCATCCAGATCTATGCCAGCTGTATTGTAAAAAGTTTCTACTAAGTATTTGTGACTAGTCAGTTTGTTTGTTTTGTTAGTCATCGCTTAGAACAATCAACGAACACATACGAGCTTCTGGCATGCGCTCTTCCAAGCGCCTGAAATTCGACCAGGCTGAGGATGTCCAGCCGCACAGCGAGTGAGTCTGTTGATCTAATCTAATGACTTCTATAGCGCCGTTACCTTAATGCACAAGGCATCAGTTGATGGTCACTTGAAGTGAAACCTTAGCAAAAATCGTAATCTGTTGGAGAAGTCTGGTTGAAATTCTGGAGGTCAAGGACACCAGAAGTCGTGCTACACTCGGTAAGCCAGTTGAAATTGGAGAGTCGTAAGGAAGTAAGTAAGTAAGTAATGCATTTGTTTACATGCCAGATGTCGATCAGCTGAGCGAGGAACTGTAGGCATGAGTGGGTTACAGCGTTCTGACAACAAAAGCCATCAGACGACATAAGAATTATGGTACAAATAGGTCCTAAGCCAATTTTCAGATATGTTGTGAGATATGTTTCGGCCTGAATGACATTAAATGAATGAATGGCATTAAGGAACAGGCAGACCGCACAGAACACAAAACATAACTCCGCCACTGTGTTTAGTCAGGTAGTGCCAGTCTGAAGCCTGGATAAAGAAGGAGGGCGACGTCAACGGCCTTTGATGCCATAAGATGTCGTTAAACATTGGAGGAAGACCAAGGAAGAGGTGGATGGACAACATCGGCGAATGGTCCGGTATAGCCACAGAGAAGTTGCTGAGAGGAACCGAGGATAGGAGTGGATGGAAAAGCATCATCTACAATTCGACCAACCCTCGTACCGAGGACGGTTGAAGAGAAGAAGAAACATTGGAACTACTACTATGGAACTGTGTAGTGAATTCCAAAGCTTTGGAAGGCACAAGAGTTTGTGCCCTGTTGAGTGTAAGTAAGTAAGTAATGCACATTGAGTGCAATATCTGTTTGTATGAGTTGTGTGACCTTGCTGAATTATATGCTTCAGTGTCTGCAGTCCAAGTGTGCTGGGGCTTGTAAATTGTTTCTTCCAGTATGAAGACTATGCCTGTGATAACCTACCTTACAATTATCTAATCCATTTTAATCTTGCAATCTCTGTGCAGGTCTTCCACTCAAAACTGAAAACTCTTCCACAGATCCTATCCCGATTCCTCTTCTTCCCCTTATCTATCCTGCAGATCCAATTTGAACCAACCACTGTAGCTGTCTGCCTGCTGGACTCTTGGATCTGGAACCGAACTCTTCTTACCTATCGATTTTGTTTTGACTGTGCACATTTGAATAAGCTGGTTCTTGCGACTTAGCTTTCGTTGGGTGCTGTAGAAATCTCGAGTTTATGATTACTTGTAATTGGCTTGTGAGTGATTGCTTCTTACTGGGATGTTGTTTCAATTCTAGTGTTGCAGTATTTGACTGCGAACCTGTCTTGAAACGCAAAGTTCCTGCAAGTAGAAAGAGTCTTAGTTTTGCTGATTCACCAAACACAAATGGGTTCGTCATATTCTGAAAAATTGTATTAATCATAAAGTGTATAAATTTAACAAACTATCAATAACTGTATCAAGTAACTAATATCATAATCGTAAACTAAAGATTTCTACAGCGTCCCACGAAAGCCAAGTCGCGGGAACCAGCTTATTCACAGGCGCTCAGTCACAATAAAATCGATAGGCAAGAGGGGTTCGTTTCCAGGTCGTGATCCAAGAGTCAGGCACGGAGACGGCTGTGGTATGTAGTGCTTGGAATATCAATAATGACTATCAATATAAATAAAGAACATATTTGGCTAAATGAGAAATTATGACAAATTGTTTAACAAATCAGAAAAATTATGTAAGAATTGAAACTTCATCACATAACTAAACTTGTTTAAACTGACCGACAATAATCCTACGTCGTCGTATTGCTATAAAACTGAAAAACAGATTTAAAAATTGTTGCAAGGTTGTTGCAGTTGTAAATTTGCTCCGATAGTGGAAATGTTCTGAAATTATTGGTTTTATTGGTTGATCATTAAGTTATGGGTTTATCTGTTATTGGTTTGTACAGCAATTCCGATGTTAATCCTATGTGATGCAAGAGTCGTGCTTAATTTGCGGAAGACACCAGTTTGATTCCCAGTTGCACGGTGAAGTTGTCCGAGTTGCAACAGGCCACGTTTCGAGTTGCAGAAATTTCTTAAACGAGTTTTGTGTTCTTTTTGTTGTTGTATTTTGTGGAGTTTGAATAATTTTTTGTGACTTTAGCTTGATCCTAATAAATCCTGTTTGTGTATTTTTCTGCCTGTAGAATTGCTGTGTTCAGAGGATTTATGATTTGTTAGGTGTGTGCGTTAGAACTTTACTGGTCCTCTGGGTTGTTTTTATTCAATTGTCGGTTAGTGAAAACCGATTTATCGTAAGCATAAGGTTAGACGGCTGAGAGCAGTGTGTCAGCCATGGACTGCAGTATTTGGGTTCTGTATCCTGAACTACTGTCTATTCATTCATTTCACTCTTCTTTCGCAGATCCTATCCTTCCCTTTATCTATCCTGCAGATCCAATTCCAAATACTGCCCACTATAGCCATCTGACTGCCTGTCTGTCTGACTTGGATCTTGACCTGGAACCGAACCCTCCTTGCATATCGATTTTGTTTTGACTGAGCACCTCTGAATAAGCTGGTTCCTGTGATTTGGTTTGCATTGGGTGTTGTAGAAATCTGTTATGATGGTATCCCATCAGCCCGAACTTGCACAGTCCAGCATAGAAGCCTTGTTGGGGGCAGCCCATCTTTCTCGAATAAGTTGCCCAGCAACCTGCGACATATCAGTAACCTGCAGCACGAGCTCTTTGACCTTTTTTTTTACCTTTTTGTGCAAAGCACTTGAAAAATTTTCTGTCCGATTGTGGTTTTTGTTGTCGTTTTGAATGCAGCTGTTAGGGATTTGTCTTTGCAAGTGGCAGAAGATTAATTTGTGACTACAATTACAGTGTGTAAGAAAAGATTGTGTGGTGATTAGATTGGCTTTTTCTTATTTATGCTGCGATCAACGGTAATCCTTCTTAGGGATGGTCCACAGGTTGGAGAATACTTTCAGCTGAAGTGCAGCCCCAGTGGCAGTCTGTTAATGTTGGAAAATCTTAGAGAGAAAGGAAAATCGTTCACACCTGTGGCTGAAAGTCCAACAGCCAAGAACCAACCATTTGAGGATGACCGTAGTAAACGACAAGAACGCAAGTAAAAATAACAGTCACCATAAAATCAGTCTAGTCTAGTCTAATTGCATGATTCTATAGCACCGTTATAGAAGAATCGATGGTGTGCAAACACCTGTCTGCCATCTGTTCTGCTCTGGATTGTAGTTGTACGTAATAATAAGAAGTAATTCCAAGATTTCTACAGCGCCCAACAAGTGACCCACCCATGCCTACGATTCCTGGCCCAGCATGTTAACAAATGCATAACTTACTTACTTGTTTTACACGAAGTATTGGGCAGTCTAACGTCGATAAGCAAGTGTGCTTTAAGTCAAATTGTAGACAAAAAATCCACTTGTTTGCTCTAGCTAAATCCATGCTTTAAGTGTACAGGTGTACTTGTTTTATGCGAGTGTCGTTGCAGATTAAACTGGAATTTTTAAGTGGTTGAAGAAAGAGATGTTGGAAAACGTGGTTTCTTATCTGGAACAAGTCAGCACGCGAAATCTGTTCCACAAATATTCGAGATTTTTGCCAATGAGTGATGTTGTTACTCTGGATTTTGTTCGATTAATTGAGGCTTTATTGACCAGATTTTGGCAGCTGTGTTACTGTAATGTGTATCATTAACGTATCATTGTTTTTGTTAGGCGTAGTACACTGTACGCTGATGTTTTTATGCGGCTGTACTTTTCAATGCTACTCTGGTTTCTGTGCTAATGGAAGTTTCTGACTGGCTGGTGATTTTTCTGTTTGAAAGTAGGCCAGCTTTTCTGATGAAAATTTAGGCTGCTTTGCAAAACGATTGAAGATAGTTGCTCTAATGCCAATTTTTGGCAAAAAATGTCAAGTAGTAACCTGTGAAGACTGCTTTAAGTGGTTGTTCGTAAAGGATGTTTTCAAAAAATTACCTACTTGGGACCCTTTGCGCCCCTTATTTGCATTTGGCATTACCCTCCCCATCTCCTTTGCGGACGTAGGCACACAAGTGTAATACTAAGACGTAGATAGGCTGTCTGTTCATCTTGCAGGGTGGTTTACTTTGAACAGGGACTCAGAGGTTGCATAAATCACTTCCTGAACTTCTTTTACTCCGGAGGCTGTTTCGCAATAATCTTACTAGTGGGAGAATAAGAGGTTGTGCGCAACTCGGGGAAGGGGGCCTGAAAAATTAACTAAGAGGCCCGTGTGAAACGAGGGGTAACGCAGCGGAAGCTTACCTCATCGATCCCGTTCGAGAAATATCTGTCTAATCGCTAGTATTAGGGATAGGCTGGTCGGTCGGCTTTAATGTGAGTCACGGCCTGAATATCCACGTTCTGATTTAGATACTGCCTCAACGGATCCGATTTCCGGGTATTTATTTATGAGCCTAGAAGTCAGACCCACTGAAATGAAGCGAGAGATATCTGACGGTGGGAAGACTCGTTCTTCCAAATAGCTACCGCGAGAGATCTTTACAGTGTTGCCTTCTAGAAATGTAATGACAATTTATATAGCATCGTAAGTAGCCAAAAGTCAATCCAAGAACTAAGAGTTATGCAGTAATAATAATAATTAGCAACTTCTAATGCGCCAGTGTCTAATGCACAAGGCATCAACCGATGGCACACCAAAACCAAGCCACAATCTAAATAGAATTTCTGCTGTTTTTTAAAGAGGTTAACACTTTCGGACTCCTGAATGGATGTCGGAAGCGACCCATCCCGAACGTTCCTTGGAGAGAACGGATGTTGTAGGTTAAGATGGTACGATAGGCCATTCTATATAGAGTACAGAAAGGGCAGTTATGTCGGTGGCTCCGAGAACTGGGCTAGAGTTACCCCCGCCCCAGTGAAGTCATGCGCAGATCGCGACTGCAACAGTCCTCCTCCAGATGAGGAAAACACGCCAATTCAAATAGCTACGAAAAATGATACATTCGCAATCTGTACACAAACTGGGCCGAGGTCATCGGAATTAATGGCCAGTATACACCGACGACAAACATGGGATTAAAATACGGTAAGCAAGAAACGTGCATTCGAAATAAGAGGATGGAAATCATTTATCGAAATACATAAGCGGCTGCCTCTATTAAACCGATGATTAGTTTTGCTATAGTTATTGTTATCGTGGAGGTCGGCCCCAAGGCTTGTGAATAGATAACTGAGCTCCGTCTTCTTTTATCTGCAGTCTCACAATATGCTGTTGCGATCGGCTGTTCAGGGATACCTCGTAGTCCCTGTGATCCTGTGCGGCGCAGCTTCTCTCTCCCGCAAGCGTTTTAAGACCTTATTATTTCCCAGTAGTTCTGGGGCATCGGCCGGGAGCGCCTGTAATGAGTTTTACTGTCTAATATAATTCTTTATACAGTGGCTATCGTTTGTTTTGGCACTTCTTGTGACTAGAACTGCAACGTTTAATAAGTCGTCTACAATAACAACATATTCAAGCTTTTGAAACGACCTTAGTCTTTTTATCGCACTATGTTCTTTTCCAGCACAGAGCTTCTTAGGTTACAACTATTTACATAAAGGCAACTGACATTTCCTATAACTGTAAATCAATAACGCAGCCTACCCGGCGCGCTGGTGTGCTTGTGACTAGTACTGCAACATTTAATAAGTCTCGACAGTAACTACAAGAATCTTCAACAACATATTCAAGTTTTTTTAACGACTTTAGCACTTGTATCACACTATTCTTCCGCACAAACACAAAACAGTACTAAAACGCTAGTTGCAACTTCATAACTCTGCTTAGTCAGCAACTATACATCTGCATACAAATCCAACACGTGTTCATTTCATATGCAAATAAAAGCTTAAACAAAGGCCTTTCCTCCTGGGCTCAACTACTTAAACATCACAACCAATCAATAAGCACTTCTTACTCTACGCTCCGCCCCTTTTCCAGCACAGCTCCTTGGGTAACAATTATTTACATACAAGGCAAATGACATCTTATACAAGTAAATCAGTAACGCGGCCGGCAGCCTACCGGGCGCTAGTGTACTACGGCCCACAACACACAATAACGTTAATTTTTTTTGTAAATATTAATTTTTTTAAATGTACGGATTATCGAATAGTTAAGTTTTCCGCTCGCTTAGTTCATTTATCCATCCACCGTAGCCGTCCGACTGTGCCTGACTTCTGGATCTTGACCTGGAACCGAACCTTTTGCCTATCGATTTTGTTTTGACTGAGCGCCTGTGAATAAGCTGGTTCCCGCGACTTAGCTTCGTTGGGCGCTGTAGAAATCTCGAGATTACGATTTATGGTATTTAAACGATTTATGTTTTACTTCATTTAACATAATTAAGTTCTCACTTCAGCACCCCTTCCCCACTGTCCAATTATTATTGCTGCCGACACTGCGAACCCCATATTGTTACTACTACTACTAGTAGGCCTAGAAACATATATATATATATATATATATATATATATATATATATATATATATATATATATATATATATATATATATATATATATATATACAAAGTACAAAGCTCGAGTTTTTTTATTTCATTGCTATTAAATAATTTCTTTGCAAGATTCACGTTTGCGTGACTGCTCATAGAAATTTTCGTATTGTTAAGACTAAATTTAACTAATGTCCAGTCGAGAACTGTTACAAAGAAAACGGAATTTATGTTCAAAACGTCAACATTGTACCAAAAACAATTTGAATTATTACTCTTGAAACGACCAATAACGACATTCGCTTGTTTATCTGCGTACCATACATGGATGATTAATTTAAAAATTCCGGAGTCTACTTTTTTTTTAGTGACGCAATACGTCTTACCGGCTTCGCGCATGACTCAATATGGCATCCGATCCAAGATTGGTTTTCTCTCGCGAGGTTTATTTACGGCGTCTCGACGGTCTCAATGATTCGAGTGTATCAGCGCCTACAGGGCGACAAGTGCAGCTCGGCAGTCGTAGGTGGGAAGGGGAGTTTCGACTGGTGTGAGGCCAAATGAGACCTGGGGCGAAAACAGTTCCGAAAATTTTTGATTGGTTCACGTGACAAGGACGCACACATTTGTTCCTAAAAATAGAACTGTTCTGTCGTAACCGTGAACTCGAGATTTATGCAGCGCCCAACGAAAGTTCAGTCAAAATAAAATCGACAGACAGATAGGGTCAGGTTTGGTTCCAGGTCAAGAACCAAGTTTAGGTAGGCAGACGTTCAGACGGCTGTTGGTGTAAGGTGTTTAGAATTGGATAGAGAAGGGAAAAGGAGGAATATGGATACGATTTGTGGAAGAAGCGTGTTTTCAGTTTTGAGTGAAAGACCTGTGCAGAAATTGCAAGAGGTGAAGCGTTGGTGAATTCGTAGAATGGGTCAGCTGTTGTGAAACCTGAGATTTATATAGCGCCCAATGTCGTGGGAACCAGCTCATTCACAAGCGTCGATGCCGTTTGCTGCCACTTCGTTTGTTAAAGTCATATCTTTACTAATCACGACTGCGTAAGTAAAAGTTAATGTAGGCCTTTACATGTTTTTATGTAGCGACTGTATCGCCTGAACCCTGCTAGTCTTTCAGTGAATTTATCTCATGATCAGTACAGACAGTGTGTACGACTGCCTGGATTTCAATTTCTTTCCATTCACTAAAATAGTATTACAAAACTTTCCTATCAAGACAACAGGGTGCTTGCCAATTTTCCGCAATGTGTTGTGCCGACAGTCGAAGCAGTCGGAACCGGCTTTGCCCTGGAACCGATTTGGAACAATACCGGCCGCCTAGTCGCAACCGTCCGTCAACACTTTTTCCGTGGATGCTTTAACAGCAATTGAACGGGAAGTCAGCTTAATTTACTTTCGCATATGACGTATGTATGGAGTTCAGCCCTTTCACTCCTTTGGTGGTAGTTTGGGTCCAACATATGCATATCTTAAATGGCGCTGATCAAACGAGCAACGGTGGCGAAAGATATAACCGATAAATTTACTGAAAACGAACAGGGTCGAGGCCAAAATGTGTAAATACATACATAAATACATACATACATACATATGTATATATACATACCTGCATGTGTATGCATGTATTTGTGTGTATGCACTTGTACATATGTATGTATGTAGGTAGGTATGTATCCCATCTTCGATACATTATACATACTAGAATACCGCTCAGCAGCAGTATAAACCGGCGCCGAGACTCCAGACCAATTGCTATTTGGCAGAATTCCTCGACGCCGTTGGCTGACGCTTGAGCAAAAGCCATAGAAAAGGAGTTGGCGCATGCGCAACCAGAGTGAATGTTACGAACACAATTCTAAGAAACGGCGAATAAACTATTGGACTTTCTACGAATTTTGACGCTCGATGCGTCCGCGTATGTTCCCGCCGTCTGGCGTCTGGACTCTATACGCCTCTCTGTGGGTTACCGTATTCTCAGGGAGTGGTCGGGGCATATGTACGGCCCACAATCCGCTGTTATCTGCCCGAGGTTAAGGATTCGAAATCCATGTCCTGCGCAAGACGCGATCATTAAGCAGGCCGCTGTGAACACCGTGTCACGTGTTAATGTCGGCATTAGTGGATTTCAACTGCAGACATGTGGATTGTATGCATGCATATAATATGTGTGCGTGTGTGTGTTATGTATGTGCGTACGTTATGTAGGTACTTATGTGTGTATGTATGTATGTATGTATGCATGCAGGCATGATGCATATATGTATGTATATGTGTATATGTATGAATGCATATATGCATGTAATGTGTGTGTGAGAGAGAGAGAGAGAGAATGTGTTTAGACTACAGTATTTGACTATTTGAGACTCTGTCTGACTGTTGGGTCCAGAAGCTCTTTTGCCTATCGTTTTGGTTTTGACTGAGCGCCTGTGAATAAGCTGATCCCCGTGACGCTGGGCGCTATAGAAAGCTTGAGATTACGATTACAAGTATATGTAATACATATTGATAGCATGTTTACTCCTATGCTAGCAATGATAACACGTTTTTCGTGGGATTGTTTTTAGCATTCCAATAGGTTAACGACACCTCGTGTCCTCGGACGCCAATGTTATCACCAATCAGTTATCCTGACTTGCTTTTGTGATGGCGGGTGCCTTGTTTTCGTGGTGTGTAAGCAGGCGTTTTATTTCGGTGATAAATATTATTGTAGATTTTGGATAAAGACCCAAAAGGACGCGTTTATTCGTAAACTTGCATTTTGTTGGACCAATTAACGATATCAACTTCGAAAACTGGCTCCACCTTATAGGTAAATCGTTCGAACAAGAGACATCTCTGTTGGACGGACAATGTGTTTATAGTGCTGCCACCTTCCGACTGTACTTGAACCCCGATAAGAAAGTTCGAAAAGGTTTTGGACAGTTCCAAGGTCAACACAGAGCACGTTGTGTACTGGAACGACTGTCTGTCTGTCTCTACCGATCAGAATGGTGTTGCGCCGTCGTTTGATGATAATTCAAGCAGATTATAAATTCAAACAGACCTGTCTGCCTGTGTCTGTCTGTCTTTCTATCTCTGTTACAATCCCTATATCTACCGATCAGGATTGTGTTGCGCCGTCGCTTAATTGGTATTTCAACTGGTTTATCAATCCAAAGAGAACTATGTGTCTGTCTGTCTGTGTGTCTCGTGCAGACAGGTCGTTGATTGATAATTAAATCGGTTTGTTTTCTGCGCTGACCTCATTTCGTTCTGCCATTTGGTCCCGTTTTCTCATCGCCTTAAAAACGGCCGCCACTCAACAAAGTGGGCCACTTCCACACCAGCCATTCCACGCCTCCGCCCATCCACACGGTCCCAGGCCGACCCACGGAGGCAGCAGACAAGTCAACAACCAGCCAGCCACAGCGTCTCTTCCCTCTTTGTATAAATATGCAGAAAGACGCGTCTGCCAGCTGGCGCGCGCCACCAGTTATATATATGTATAATATGTATTATGGCGCCACCTAGGGATCGCTGCCCGAAAGCCACCTGGCGAGAGACAGAAATAATTTGTATTTTGGTCGATATCGGCCCATAACGGAGTCATTTGGAAGGCGGTCAATACTACCCTGGAAAATCCATTTTGCCCCTTGTAATTATTGCAAAAATTGTCACGCTTCGTAGGATCGAAAGAAGGAGAGGGGAAAGTATGAGGGATACAGATATACAGACATGGAGACAGGTAGACAGACAGATAGATAGACAAATTCCAGGGAGGTAGGGATAGAATGCAGTCGGAGGGCGGGAATTGTAATAGCCATTGACGTACGTGGGAGATCTTTGGCCCAGAGAGAAGTCGTAATGAAAGCCGTAACTAATGACAAAACAGAATTGAGCTCGATTGCAGAATGTGCTGCGTAATTAGATTTATTTTTAACGCGGATTATATTTTATGAGTTATAAAAAAGGGTTTGAAAGGACGTTGGTCCGCTCGCTCTTACACTACCCTCCCTCCGTCAAGGGTATTGTATTTGCATATTTCGGGCGCTTTTCAAAACCAGAGTGGTAAAAACACGTTGGACTCAGTCAAGGACAAAACACAGTCCAGCTGAACAGTCGACCTATCTGGGCCGCCCTAAGGGTTGTTGACATGTGAAGTTTAGAAATCCTTGTATGATTCGATCAATGTCCACCACAGATCCACAGCAAAACAAAATATAGCTGTGCATTTTGTGGAACGTGATGTTGAAGTGGAGCGATCCGCAGACAGGCGTTGGAAACTAAAGGGGCGCCTACACTCAACCTTTATTCAGAAAAATTGTTGAGAACGTCTCAGGGAAGGCTCGAATCCGTACCGACCACGTTACAAGCCAATCGTAATCGTAATCTCAAGATTTCTACAGCGCCCAACGAAAGCTAAGTCGGGGAAACAGCTTATTCACAGGCGCTAAGTCAAAACAAAATCGATAGGCAGGAAGTGTTTGATTCCAGGTCCAATGCAGGCAGGCAGGCAGTCAGGCGGTTACGGTGGGTGGTGTTTGGAATCGGATCTGCAAGAGAGATAAAGGAAAGAAGAGGAATCAGGATATAATCTGCGAAACAGGAGTGTTTTCAATTTGAGTGGAAGACCTGCGGAGAGACTGCAAATGACGGTGAGTTGGCAAGATGGATCAGATAATTGTCGTAATTCTGGCGGAAGTTTATTCCAGAGAGGTGGAGCAGTTATGGCTATGGGGTGATTTCCAAATTTTAAGGATGAAGTAACAGGAGGGCGGAGAAGTGTTGAGCAGAAGAGGAGCAGGATGAACGAAGTGGTTGTATTGTAAATAGCTGGCGAAGAGAGGATGGTTGGGAGGATTGTAGAGTGTTATAGGTAAGTGATAGGACTTTTTGCCAACCACATGCATCGCTAAGCAATGGTCGCTGAGTCATGCAACCATATAGTAAATGTTGTCCAACTGCTCATTAGTGTCGCTTTTGTGACTGCCGAACGGTCTGTGTGGTTTACAGAGCTATTCATCTACCCATTGATGTCAACGGATCACTGAAGATGAACGGAAGCATCTATGCTTTTTACTTTCGACATCAAAGCGGCTTAATTATTGCAAACTCTGAAGTGTCTATTCACGAGCGTTCTATCCACACTAATGTCTGCTTTCGGTACACACGCACGCACACACACGCGCGCACGCACGATCGACGAGGTGCCCGATATTCTACCTGTTAGGGTGCTGACTGCTAAACTGTCAATCATAATCGTAAACTAGACATTTCTAAAGGGCTACTTAAAGGCTAAGCGCAGGAAACCTGCTTACACGCGAGCGCTGCGTCAAGTCAGTGGGGTTGTCCAAAGATGCCATGTCAAAAACCAAGTCCGTTTGCCCGAAGACCAGAGATAGAAGGGGGAGAGGAGCTGTTAGGGGGTGTGTGTTTACGCTGAGAGAAATGCGAGGGCAGCAGAGGTCGGAATTAAAATCCGTGTCAGGTCAGAAAGGTGTTTTGAGATTTTTGCTCCATTTGTGCTCGCCAGCGAACTCAGCTGTAATATGAGTTCATTAAAAGTACACTTTCGGCGGGACGATCTAGCAGCGAGGGAGAAGTCTGGCCACTCGCCGTCATGTGAAGAAGCAAGAAGTCGGTTATCGTAATCGTAAAATCGAGATTTCTACAGCGCCCAACGAAAGCTAAGTCGATGGAATCTGCTTATACACAGGCGCTCAGTCACAAAAACAAAATCGACAGGCAAGAAAGGTTCAGTTCCAGGTCAGGATCCAACATTCAGGCAGGCAGACAGTCAGACGGCTACGGTGGTGGTGTTTGGAATTGGTACCACTTCATACCCATGGCTACTTCTCGGGGACTGTTCTTCTAAACAGTCAGTTGACACGAATTCGTATGTTCCTTAGCTAATGCCCAACCGAAGTCTAACAACTGATTACCCCTGGCTGTTGCAGTAAATATCAGTATCATCGTAATCGTGAACGCGAGAGTCTACAGTGCCCAAAGAAAGCTTTCTCGCGGGAACCAGCTTATTCACAGGTGCTCAGTCAAAACCAAATCGATAGGTAGGTATGGTCAGATTCGGTTCAAGGTTAAGAACCAAGGATCAGACAGGCAGACAGCTGGACGGGCTATGGTGGATGGTGTTTAGATTTGGAGCATCATCTGTTACTAACGCCAGCAAATTGTAAATGCCAGCCAATTGAAAACACCACCTACAGTAGTCGTCCGACTGTCTGTCTGCCTGACTCTTGGATCTTGACCTGGAACTGTACCCTTCTTGCTTATCGATTTTGTTTTGAATGAGCGCATGCGAATAAGCTAGTGCCCGCGAATTAGCATTCGTTGGGCACTGTAGAAATCTCGAGTTTACGATGAGGATTACTATTTGGTGGAGATGGTTGCAAATGATGCATCTTCATTTTTCGGTCACTTTTCAAATTTAGTTCTGTTCTTAAGTTTAGTCCAAGTCTTGCTTCTGTCGTCTCTCCAGCGTAGTCGCGATCTTCATCTGGTTCTCTTTCCATCGAATGTTCGTAATCGCAATCGTAATTCCGAGATTTCTACAGCGCCCAACGAAAGCCACGTCACGGGGACCAGCCTATTCACAGGCGCTCTGTCAAAACAAAATCGATAGACGAAGGGTTCGAATGTTGCACGTAGTGTAGATGTAAAATTTAAATGCAAATGTACGTGTTTTTCTAAAGCGACCGAATGGCCTCGACCCTGCTCATTTATCATTGAATTGATCGCTTGAGAGCCTTCAAAACCACTGCCGGTTTGAATGGTCGCCGCGCCATTTAAGGTTCCCGTGTACCTAGCCCGAGATTCAAATCTAGGAAAATAAGCCACTATCGGTATGCGAACCGACATCCTCACGCACAGACGCCTTGACGTATGCGTTGACCAATGTAGCTATCCGGGCCAGTAGTGCATTGAGGTGGGATTGAGCCAGCTGGCTTCTTAACACAAAGACTACATCAGGGTCTTCAAGGCTTCACTAGACGACTTTATTCAAATGGAGTTTTCTTCATATTCAAGGACTGTCGTAATTTATCATTCTGATATTTTAGACTAGAAATTCATAAAATATTTGCCATTTTTCACTGAAATGGAGACAGACAGACAGACAGACAGACAGAGGTGAGAAAGAGAGAGACAGAGAGAAAGAGAGAGAGAGACTTGATCGCTTGAGAGCCTTCAAAAGACAGGGAAAGAGACATAGACAGAGAGAGAGAGAGAGACTCGGGCAAAGGCATTCTACGCCTGTTCGCTGTTTGGGTTTTCCATTCGTCAGAGTTTTCTACTTCAATGTATCTTCACTTTTTGGCTTAGGACTATCTACCTGGTTTGTTTTTGCAACTCTTTAGGTCTTTAATAATTTTTTATTTATCATTCAGTGAAAAAAGACTGTCTGTCTGTCTGGCTGTTCGTTCGTTCGTCAGTGTCTGCCTGTCTGTGTCTGACTGATTTGTCTTTCTTAGTATGATTATCTGTCTGTCCAGCAGACTGTCTACCTTTGTGTTTCTGTGCTTCTGTGTGTCTGTCTGTATGTCCGCCTGTCCGACCGTCTGGGCATCTGTGTGTCTGTCTGACTTTCTGTTTGTCTGTCTGTGCTAGCTTTCTTTGTCTGTGTGTCTTTGTGTGTGTCTGTCTGTCTGCAGGGCGTCTGCCAAAAGAATTGGACCAACAGTCTGTGTCTGAAAACGAGTTGCCACTCATCCGCTTCACGCGCATGCGCGCATTTCATTTGCATTCAGCAATTCATCGAAATAATTCACTGACGTAATTCCCCCATCTTTTGTTGATCGGCTCCTCACAAAGGCAACGTTTGGAGTGCTGTCCAAAACCCAGGTCAAGCACTTATGACCTTCCGTCTGTATTTTGTAGGCCTTAGTTTTTTCTCGGTAATGTGTCTGTTATATGTCGACCGTTCCCAATATATCATCGAGTGTTTCTCATATATTTAAATGATATATACGAGGACGTTGTATATCATCTGTCTATCGGAACTGTCCATAATGTACAGTATATATATATATATATATATATATATATATATATATATATATATATATATATATATATATATACTGTCCATAATGTACAGTATATATATATACACACACACATATATACATACATATATATGATGGATGCGGAAATCACTCTGTGTGTGTGTGTGTGTGTGTGTGTGTGTGTGTGTGTGTGTGTGTAGAGTTCAAAGGCCAATATTGCCGAGGCCATTACTGCCGAGACCTGCTTTTGAACTGAGATATAAAAGGCCAGAATGGATGAAGCACACAAGAGAACAATCGGTCCTTTTTAAAGCCTTTACTTTGGTGTCGCGAGTTCAACTTCGGGCACAAAAATAGAGAAATCGGTCCATTTTAGGCTTCCAAATGTGCATGCCTATGCAGGTTCGTAATCGTAATCGTAATTCCGAGATTTCTACAGCGCCCAACGAAAACCGCGCCGCGGGGACCAGCTTATTCACAGGCGCTCAGTCGAAACAAAATCGATAGGCAAAAGGGTTCGGTTCCAGGTCAAGATCCAGAAGTTCGGGTTATGTTTCGGGACAGCTTCTATAGCGCCGTCTGGGAAACTCACAAATCGTAAATCGTTAACCCAAGATTTCTACAGCGCCCAACGAAAGTTAAGTCGAGGGAACCAGCTTATTCACAGGCCCTTAGTCAAAATAAAATCGACAGGGAGAGTGTTCGGTTCCAGGTCAAGATCCAAGTGTCAGCCAGGCAGACAATCGGACGGCTACGGTGGATGGTGTTTGAAATTGAAGCGGGAAGAGAAGTAAGGGGAAAAGAAAGAATCAGGATAAGAATTTTGGAAAAGTAATGTTTTCAGTTTTGAGTGAAAGATCACTATGACGGTGGAACACGAAAGAAGGTATGATGAGGTATGCAGGCCTGTGGGGCCTTTGGGGCCTGTAGGCTAAACAGCGCAACGATGACCAGCTTGACCGCCTCCTACTTGAGACTGGTACATAGGGGTCACTCATGCGTGCTAGGAGCACTCGTAGACATTTACTTTGCAAATAACCGAACCTTACAAACCAACTGATTTCTTTTGTGAATCCTTCAGGTCGCTTAGTTGGCTGTAGAACCCTCCCGAGGGGTTTTCCTACCCCCTGCAGAGGCTTAGCCCCAAACGCAAACCCTAATGTTGTCAGTGATTGCACCTTTGAATTTTAAAATCTCTATAATAGCCTTTGACCTTTGACGTGTGGTTGTGTTCCATCTAGTACTTGTAGAAAAGCCAACCTATAACGCCGAAGTCATCTCGCAAATAATATGAGAACAGAAGGATTGTAGCTTAGGGGAACAAAAAGATTTTGCAAAGAAGGTAACATATAATTATGACTCGATGGTCACTCAAATAAAGCCGGAATAGATTAGATAGGTCTTCTCATAAAAAAACTTAGGCGCTATAATTATATTATATAATCTGGTGCATGTGGCGCCACCTACTCACGACGTCGTCTTGTATGCAATGCAATAATGGAAGTCATTCGACAGAAATGTCGGAGGTGGAACGCAGAGGAAGTTCGTGACTTCGCAGAGACGAAGGGGGGGAGCTGGAGAAACACATACACACAGACATTAACAGAAACACACAAAGACATCCAAAGATAAACGAAACGTCGTTTCGATCTTAGACAGAACAGCTCCTGGATGAGTCCAGACAGACAGACAGACAGACGGACAGACGGACGGACGGACGGACAGACAGACAGACAGACAGACATAGACAGGCAGACAGAGCACAGAGCAAAACGTACCTTGCCCGTGTAAACTATGACCCCACTCTGTCAAAACTGGTCTTTCGCCAGCACGGTTTTTTATCGCCCAAACGGCAAGTCACAGCACCGTGACCTGGTTAACTTAACCGAATTAGGTAACAAGCGATCTATCACCATGATCATATAAAATGCCAGCGCTGTCTTTCAGGCATAATTAAAGTTAGAACCTGCAACTACCCTAAACAGTAAAGTTTTCACTGATCTTAACCCCGCTAATTATAACCTCGACCCTAACCTTGCACTTTCCGGCGCCAACCTTCCCTCAGGCTAGTCTCGTTTTGTTTGGTACTACGCGGGCTCGCCGGCGTCTGAGGACTAGGCCAAACTGGCTGTCAGACGCAAGACAATTCCAATTGCACCGGATATCATAATTTGATTACGGTGAGCTTACATAAATGAAAGAAACTTGTCTTTGCATTTCTATAATATTCCTGCACAAATAGTATACGATGGATAATCTAAAATAATGTAACAGAAAATTTATATTGCGCCTTTCATAAAATCACTGGTTATTTTACACCAGGTGCAATTTTCCTTACTCGCAGACGAAAACACCGGCGCCGGTTGGCGACGACAGTGTAGGGTGATAGACAGATCGGCCAGCCAAGGCTGGTAGACGCACTCCCTCGGCTGCCGACATACGCTCCTCCCTCGGCTGCCGTCATGCGTTCCCCCCCTCCTCTGCGGCTCCGTGGCTGCGTGGCATAAACAAGGTAGACAGCACAGCAGACGGACGAGAAAGCTGAGCGAGAAGACGTTAATAATATCTCGAAACACTCGGATTTTTGTGGATTTTTTAAACATTTTGTGAATACTCTACGCGAATATGACGACCGAATCGATGAGAATGGAGCCGCCCGGCCATCGAATCAAGCGAATTCTGAAGAGTTACGAGGAGTCGGCCGAGCGGACGCTGAACGGGCCGACTATGGACTCGGGCGGCGGTGGCGGACGTGGTTCTGCGGTCGGCGGCCGTGTTGTCTCGAATACGCGGCCGGTTTCCCGTAGCTGCGCCTTGAAGGGACCGTTGAAAAGGTGCGGCCCAGTCTCAGGTTACGAAGCCGAGAAGAAGACGGTGGTAGAGGGAACTGGAGGGCCAGGTTTACCGAAAGCGAAGCTGGGAAAATGTGATATTGTCGAGACGAACTTGGAGGGACAGAAGATCGCCTGCTTCGAAGTGGGCGGCGAGCAGAGGCTGTGCATGCCGCAGATCCTGAGCACTGCCCTTCGCGACTTCGACCCAAACCAGGTTTTCAGCGTTTGCGAGGAACTGCACATTTTCTTTACGCGCTGCGATGCGGACCAGTTGGACGCCCTGAAACAGGCGAACATTCTACCGCAGCCCGTGACGAAATGCGGACTAATAACATACACAAACGCAGAGCGAATATGTAGTACCCTACTGCGTAATCAGGCCGCATATAAGTATCGTCTGCCTGTGGCGGTTGACGGTCTTAGGGTGTACCACGAGTGCTTCGGAGGGTGCAAGGGCGTCCTCTTGCCGGAAGCCTTCACCTTTCTCTCAGCACAGTGCATCCAGTGTGCCGAGTGTGGGACCATGTTTGCCCCGGGTCAGTTTGTTAGCCATTCGCACAGCGAGCTCGAAAATGGCACGATCCATTGGGGCTTTGATCCTACCAACTGGAGATCGTACCTGATGCTGTCACTCGATCAGGCTGGGTGCCCGAGGGCACAAGAGCTGCTGGACAGCTTGAAGAGCAAGTTCAAAGATGGAGAGGAGAAGCTGGCCATCAAGCAGGTCTTGTCTTTGATTGACCCTTTGAGTTACAGATTGTACATTTCAATCAATCAGTGGTCTTGAAAATCTCTTATAATGGCAGACTCATGGGTGTGTTGTCTGGAAGTTAAGCACTTTCACTGGGACACAGTCTTGCACCTAATACTCACTTCTTTGCTCACTCACTCACTCACTGTCACTAACTCACACACTCGCATGCGCATGCATGTCTGCTCTCTCTCTCTCTCTGTGTCTGTCTGTCTGTGTATGTCTGTCTGTCCGTCCGTCCGTCTATCTGTTTGTCTGTCTGTCATTTTTCAACAACCTTGAGAGTGAGCAATTTTCCAGTAGAGCAGAGTGACAGCGTGATGTAGTACTGATGAAATTTGTTAATGCCAAATTTAAATTTAGCACATTTTAATTATTTTGTTACTAGTTTTGTGCCAACTTCATTAGTCTGCTGAGTACCGGGTATCTTGCAAAGAGTGCAAATCTAATGATGCAAATTTGAGTTAGGAGGGTGAAAAGTAGTCCAGCTGCGTGCTTTTCATGCACTAGACGTCTTGGTTCTAGCCTCAGAGGCTGACGAAATGGTAGCTTGGGGTTGCCCACTGATGTGCCTCTTTGCAAGTGACCATTAAACTGACCTGAGCATTGGACCCTGTTCTGAAGGTTAAAGGGTACTAGGCCCCTATAGGCCTCTTTGCAAGTGACCATTAAACTGACCTGAGCATTGGACCCTGTTCTGAAGGTTAAAGGGTACTAGGCCCCTATAGCCCTCTTGGCCAGTGACCATAAAATTGACCTTTGAGTTTGGCCGTGTTCGGGGAGCCCACTCTGGTACCCATTGGCCAATAATTATATTTATTAACCTGTGACCTAGCAACAGACCGGTTGTTTGGGGTTCTGACTTTAGTGATCTGAAGGTGTGACAGTACAAAATACTGTGTCATCTGAAGGCCTTATGGGGTTTTTATTACTGTCTGAATGCACTTGGGTGTGGGGCAGTAGCAGGTACCAATGAGACTACAGTGGCTTAAATGGTGCAATTAAAATGCCAATTACAGTGGTTTATTAATAATAGCAGTCTGTATTACTTGAAGGTATGTTATTGGGTATTTTCCTGCTTTCAAGTATCCATGGTTTGAATAGGGAAGTATGAATGAATTTCATGGAAGTATTGTGTATGTGTGTATCAGTGGGTGTGTGATCTGTCTGTCTGTATGGTTTTGTGTGGCTGTCTGCTTGAATGTGTATGTCAGATCCGTGTCCATGTATTTGTCTGGTATTGGTATTTTGTTGCTGTAGATCTATGAATTTATAACTTCTGTCTCACTGGTGTCTAATGCGCAAAGGCATCAACCAAACCTTGATCTGTATATTCCCGCATTCATACATACAAAGCTTCTTGTTTATACCATGTTTTGGGATTATACAGTTTGTGTATATGTGCATACATGAATGCATGCACATATACATATGTAGATACATACATACATAGATACATAGATACATACATACATACATACATACATATACAAATATGCATATATACATACATGCACACATGAATAATGCATACATACATGAATATATATATATATATATAAACATACATACATGCATACTTACATACATACATTATATATACTGGTACATGCATATCATATACATATATATGTATGCATACATACTAGGTATGTACATCTAGATACATATATACTGACACGTGCACTTGCTTACATGAAGCACATGTACATACATACTCGCACACCTACTTAAAATGATGCAGACGAAATATGTACACAAGATGTTTGGGGAATTTGAGCTGTCTTCCTAGTTATTTGTTTATCAGGTAATTTCCTCTGGAACTGGATCTGCCAGATGAGGAGTGATGAGCAGAACTAGGCAGATGGGGGAGGGGGAAAATGACCCAATTTCTGGCAACTTGAGACTGTTTTTCTGGTGATAACTGTCTGTTTATGCAGTGGCTGTTGGGGATGGATTTACCGGTTGTAATTCTGGTTGTTTTCTTGCATTAAATCTGTTGTTCCTAATGGGTTCTGATGGATTTCATTTGCCTCTGATTATCAGACCCTGGTGTCTAGTGGCAGTGGCGCCATTTCAGCTTACTGACTGACTGACTATCATCATACCTTAGGGACTTCTGCATTTCGGTCTCCTTGGTTCCAGGCCGTAGCACTCTCTGTTCGGCCTCCCTTGGGCTCCTGACTGTCCCTCGTATGCGCGCTGCTACAGCGCAGTCTAGAAGCTTTGTCTATGTTGGACCTAATAGCTGGAATCGCCTTTCCCGAGAGCTCTGGCTTGAATTCCTCAATTTGTCCCTTCCACAGTTTTGCAAGCGCCTGAAGTCTGTATTATTTGACAGTGGTCTCACTGGTCTGGGTCGGGAGTGCCTCTGATGAGTCTATTCTTGAAGTGGTGCTGTATAAATGTCAGATTACAATTACATTAATGGCTGTTTAATATCTTGTGTCATTTATACTGGTAAAAATATTTAAAGATTGAAAATTAATGACATTTCTGTGTGATATATGAAAAAATTTGAAATGCTGATATCTGAGGCTGCAAAATATCTAAATAATTGCATAATTTTTGCCGGTTGATATTTCAGCGGCAATGTCCTAGTAATCTAGAGGCTGTAGAAGTCACAGGGTTATCGTAATAGTTTAGACGGCAACTGATGGTCGCTTTGAAGTAGGAATCAGCGGGAGTGGTCAAATGAGATAGGGTAGTTATCCAAGTAGCTCATTATGGTGGGAGGCTGTTCAGATGCCAGTGAAGTCCAGAGGGAGTGAAGGAGCTAGACGGAAGAGCTGTTTCACTGTCCTGTTTAACATTGATGTGTTGATATGGGACACGGTTGAGCGCTTGGCTTCGAACCTCCCCTGAGACGGTTACTTTACTGTGTAGGGATCTTAAGTAAATCTTTGTTCACAGTTGCTCAGCGCCATGGATTAATGCTTTGTCATTTGTTAGTGGCGTCAATAGATAGTGGCGCTTCATAAATGCTGAAATAATAATGTCTGTCTGAAGCCTGCTCATGTGAAGGCAATGTATGCTATGCATACAGATAGTAGTGTGGCCAGGATGCTTATAGGCATTGGTGTAAAAGAATATTCAATGTTGCCTGCTGTCAGACACTGTTGTTTAATTGCCATAAAAGGCCCCTTTTCTGTCTTGCTAAAAGTCCCAGTAAACAAGCAATTGAGAGTTCTGGCCACATAAGTGTCTGCTGTTTGTTTAAGAGTGTGATAGCCACCCCCTAAGTTAGCAGAAGTTGTCTGATAGTAGTGAAGTTTGTTGCTGCAAATGCAACTAACCATTAGTGTGGCTTTCATGGAAATGTCTGACATATTTGGCTATAGGACGCAATGGCCGTGTTTGTTTACCAGACAGTTATGCTATTGAACATTGGTGACTAGTGCATCATTAATGACATGCCATAGCAGTTCTAAAATTATATTAGATTTGATCGAGAGTCAGGCTTAGTAGTTGAGTGCGAGTTGCAGGACACGTGTGCATTGCCAGACAATTATTAACTGTTGTTGTGTGTTACGCGACCAGACAATAATTACACGTATTTGCGTTTTAGCCAGTGTGTGTTATTTTGGTAAGTGTTGTCGAAGGCCTGAAGAGCTTAATTGACATCGGATGATGTTGATTTATAACGGGGCCACAGCTGAGCCGTCTGGCGCATGGGGCAGGGGGGCTACTGGCCGTTGGTTGAGCTGTCCATAAATCATGCCAGCAGCAAACTGTTATCTTCGGGACCAGGTGTTCGTTATCACCGTTTAGCAGCGGGGCCTTGGAATTATTGTGGCTGTTGTCAACATCATGTGGCTGCTTGCTTGCTGGGATTCCCGCTGTCTGCCTGTCTGTGTGTCTGTCTGTCTGTATGTGTGTGTGTGTCTGTCAGTCTTTGTTGTCTTGTTCGTTCTGTTTATCTCTGTTTCTGTTGTACATCGATGTCTGTTTTTGTCCATTTGTATCTGTTTCTGTCTTGTTGTCAGGCTTTATGGCTCTGGCCCTGTATGTCTGTCTGCTTCTATCGCTCTGAGGTCACCCTGTCTCCGTATGTGTCTGTCTCATTCTGTCTGTTGACTGTCTGTCTGTCTTTGTCTGTCTGCCTTTGTCTGTCTGTCTGTCTTTGTCTGTCTGTCTGTCTGTCGCTTCTGTCTGTCTAGATTTCTCTGTCTCTGTCTAGCCAACAGGCTTGGGTTGTTTTGGTGCCCGGGAGAAACGGGGCTGGTATTTTCCTTTGCAGTGAGGAAAATACCTGAACTGTGTCCTATGAGAGACTCTTAAAAAGGTGCAATAAATATTTTCCTGTACATGCATACACATGTTAATAAACACACATACACACATGCATCACAGTAATGTTACGTCACAGTAGTGATGGTACATCACAGTAATGAAGTTACGTCACAGTAATGATGTTATATCACAGTAATGAAGTTACATCACGGTAATGATGTTACATCACGGTAATGATGTTACGTGGTGGCAATGGTATTAGTAATTGACTTTGCATCACAGTAAATGACATTTAAAATTGCAATTGAAATTACATATATGACTGAAGTGTTGTCGATATCAGTTAGATAAGCAAGTACAGTAGATCCCGCTCCTTTGAGAGGTTCTCATGAGGCGTTATATAAATGATTGATGTGGTTCTTAAAAGGCACTATATAAATGCTTTCAATCACACATACGTACATATATCCTTTGTTTTATGGTGCTAAAAATGTGCTGTTGGTGCTGGTCTCTGGTAGCATTGTGGACAAGTCCACTCCAGTCTTGGTCACGTTTTCATGTGCTATCCCATTTGGTCTCTGTTGGGCTGGTGTCTGTGTGTCTGTCTGTGTGTGTCTGTCTGCCTGTCTGTCTGTGTGTCTCTGTGTGTGTCTATGTCTCTGTGTGTGTCTGTGTCTGTCTGTCTGCCTATATGTGTGTGTGTCTGTCTGTCTGTCTGTCTGTCTGCCTGTCTGTCTAAGGCCATCAATACCTCGTGGAGTTGTCTGTGCGTGCTTTCTTTGCTTGAATAGCTTTTCAAGCACCAGTCGCAACCACTGGTATTGACTTTTTCCCTGAAACGCCTCGTGAAACCAGCCTACTTTGGGAAAACATCATAATAGATAAAAAAAACCAGGCAGACAGGCACGCAAGTAGGCATGTAGGTTGACGGGAAGGCAATCAAACAGGCCGGCTGGCTGGCAGACGGACAGGCAGGCATGCTGGCAGGCCTGCGGGGGCAACATTGCAGGGCAGGCTGGGAGACAAAGAGGCAGGCAGGCGGGAAGGAAGGCTGTGAATAGGATGGAATGTAGAAATAATATTGTGTATGGCTTATGTGTTTTTCAAGATGGTGGTTAGGTAGGCTCAGCAGTTGATGGTTTTCTCTAGATGTATTGGAATCAGATCGCAACAGGCACATAATACATTTTATTACTAAGCTGGCGAAAGGTTGAACAATTTTTATGGCTCTTTAGTTAGTCATCCGCCTTTTTCAGCTGATTTTCTCCAGTCTGACTCTCTTTACCGTCGATTTCTCGTTCTTTGTCTCACACTTGCGTAGTTTCCCACAAGATTTCCACTTTTTTATTATTTTGCTTTGGTTCTTGTATTTTTTAAAAATTTCTTTGCCTCAGTAGTCTACCGTAGTTTTTCTGTGGGCAACCCTCACTGAACCCGTTTGAGAACAGTTCATGTCTCCAATCAAATGGGCGGGGCATGGTTGCTCTGTCTTCCCCAATACGCCTTTGTTAGAATTAGGAAGGTTTATCCTGTTGCGGCTTACTGGAAATTAATTTGTGACATCAGATGTACTTTGTTATGAGGCTTAACCTCTGACGCTTGATATGTGGTGATTGGGTAATTGGGGTAATATTTCTCTTTCCTCTGATGAGGTTGGCTAAAGTGGATTAGGCTTAGAGAGGAGTCTTCTGAATTGATTGCAGAGAGTGAAATGATGTGGAACTTTGGATGATTGGGTTTGTGTGATGTGCATATGAATTTGTCTTGATTCTGAGGGTTCAGTGTTGACTTGAATTTGGTAAAACTTTAGCCTTTTCTGAGTTTATTATCACTGCAACATATAATCGTATATAATTAATGAATTTTATAGCCCTGTTGTGATAGTCCTAATGCACGATGATTAATTAAAGTTAAATCGCAGTAAAAATCGTAATCATTGAAGAAGTGTGCTCAAAATCTGATTGTATGTTTCCTAAATGTCCAGCACACACTACATTTACTTTCAAATCATGTAACTCTGTAATGTAAGCGCTGTTCATGGCCAGACAGTTTCGTATTTGTGCATGTAAGCGATACCTACGCCATTAGCGTAAGCTGGTTGCGCCAAAGAGTATTTTGACTTACAGCAGAAAATGTTTTGCTAATGGAGTGGATTTTTTAATGAGGATAAGTGTTCTTCTTTTTACAGGAAGTTGATAGCGGAACACCAGTGAAACGGATACGTTATGACAAGTCATCTCTCCATCTTGACGATGACGCACCCCCAAAATGGCTGCCAGCGAATGTAAACGGTGCTTGGCAGTTCTGCATGACGCTGTGCAAGAAGCTGGATGTTCGCAAGAGCAGGTAAGTTTATCGTTGTTCGTCAGTTTTGTTTGTCACTGTGCTTATTAGTCTTATCAGTTTGATTATATGTTTTAATGTATGTTTGTGTGTATGTGTTTGTACATTTATGTAGCGCCATTCTAAGAATCTGGGTAATCTTGTCTGTAATCTGATGAATTGTATCAAAATGACTTGTAATGCACAAGGCAGCCATCCATCTATGGTTGGTTCGAGTAAAACAAAAGCCCGATGAGTCATGGAAGCCATAATTCGAGCTATGGTCGGTGAGCAAGTTGAAACAGGTGAGTCTTAAGCTTAGACGTGACTGACATCGAAGAACAGAAAGCACGGAAATTGCAGTGAAATCCAAAGCTTTGGACCAGCCGCCAATGACACTGACAGCCTAATACTGTCCTGGTGCAAGTCAAAGTGTTTGTTGACTGAGTGAGATTTCTGCTGTTAGTATGAGGGGTGAGCATGGAACAGAGATTGGTAGACAGATTTAAATGTAATACCTTGAAAATACCTTGTAATACCTGAAAATGTCGTTAATACAAAAAGTGCCAAAGAAGTGGCAGAAGGAGTACACAGAGCTCTGAAATGGCGGCATTATCGGATTGGCTGAGAAGTTGTCATTTTGCACCAGATACCCAAGTTGACTTGATTGGCTGAGAAGTCGTCATTTTGCACCAGATACTCAAGTTGACCTGATTGGCTGAGAAGTTGTCATTTTGCACCAGATACCCAAGTTGACTTGATTGGCTGAGAAGTCGTCATTTTGCACCAGATACTCAAGTTGACCTGATTGGCCAAGAAGTTATTTTGCACCAGATACCCTGGTTGGCCAGATACCAAGACTCAGATCCTAGTGGCAGAAGCAAAGACGACTGTTTATATAATGATGACCAAATTTCATGTTGGAATTGAAGTTTAGGAAGTGATATTCAAGGATCTTGTGAGTTTATTGCTACTTTGTGACTCAATGTACTGATTCAGTTGAACCCGTCAGATGGGTGTGAATGATAGTTTAGACTTTAATTTTATAACATGAGTATCACATGCATATTCACTCCTACGCACTTGGACCAACACACGCACACAGACACAAAGACATGCGCACTAACGTTAATTATATAAGACAAGTATCTCATACACATTCACTCCTACGCAGACAGACACATACCCAGACACGAAGACATGCGCACTGACGGATAAAGAACGTATCAAGCGGTTCCTTTCATGTTGCAGACTCCCATTGTTTAATTGGCGTGTGTCTGCAGCGCATCCGCTGCGGATTCATTACGGCCCGGATCTCTGTGGTCTGCTGAGCCTGGGCGAGGCCTGGGCCAGCCCTGGATAATTAACATGAAAAGCATATGATCTTGTTGATGGTAGCTGCGGACTGATGTATGGACGATTGAAGGATAAGAGACAGTTTGTCGGATTGATGCCACTCCCTTTCCGAAATACTGCCATACATAGGTTCACTCTTGTCGCCTCTTGGGGGTAGAGTGCTGAGAGACCCTTAAGCTGACTGAGAAGTAGCCATCCGTATGATGTGCTGGCCAATGCATTTTTAGCCTGGGCACATGAGGGTTCCCTTAAGCTAGCCACAATAGTGGTTGAGTGTTAGGAAGGATTGCTATTATCAGATGTAGCCAGACGTCTCTTTATAGGTAATATTTCTGTATGGCCAGACTGAAGGGTTGTGTATTACAAGTAATATTTCTGTATGGCCAGGCTGAAGGGTTGTGTATTACAAGTAATATTTCTGTATGGCCAGACTGAAGGGTTGTGTACTACAAGTAATATTTCTGTATGGCCAGACTGAAGGGTTGTGTATTACAAGTAATATTTCTGTATGGCCAGACTGAAGGGTTGTGTATTACAAGTAATATTTCTGTATGGCCAGACTGAAAGATTGTCTGTTACAAGTAATATTTTTGTATGGCTAGACTGAAGGGTTGTCTGTTACAAGTAATATTTCTGTATGACCAGGCTGAAGGGTTGTGTATTACAAGTAATATTTCTGTATGGCCGGACTGAAGGGTTGTGTACTACAAGTAATATTTCTGTATGGCCAGACTGAAGGGTTGTGTATTACAAGTAATATTTCTGTATGGCCAGACTGAAGGGTTGTGTATTACAAGTAATATTTCTGTATGGCCAGACTGAAAGATTGTCTGTTACAAGTAATATTTTTGTATGGCTAGACTGAAGGGTTGTCTGTTACAAGTAATATTTCTGTATGACCAGGCTGAAGGGTTGTGTACTACAAGTAATATTTTTGTATGACCAGACTGAAGGGTTGCGTATTACAAGTAATATTTCTGTATGGCCAGACTGAAAGATTGTCTGTTACAAGTAATATTTTTGTATGGCTAGAATGAAGGGTTGTCTGTTACAAGTAATATTTCTGTATGACCAGACTGAAGGATTGGCTATTACAAGTAATATTTCTGTATGACCAGACTGAAGGATTGGCTATTACAAGTAATATTTCTGTATGACCAGACTGAAGGATTGGCTATTACAAGTAATATTTCTGTATGACCAGACTGAAGGGTTGTGTATTACAAGTAATATTTCTGTATGACCAGACTGAAGGGTTGTGTATTACAAGTAATATTTCTGTATGACCAGACTGAAGGATTGGCTATTACAAGTAATATTTCTGTATGACCAGACTGAAGGATTGGCTATTACAAGTAATATTTCTGTATGACCAGACTGAAGGGTTGTGTATTACAAGTACTTGTGCTATAGCCAGACAGTTAACGTGTTCTGTTACAAGGCACGGCTTCTGAGTGTGGTTATGTGTACCCGAGCACAGGGTCATAGCCTAGGGCCCTAGGCTGCATGCGGCACCTACGCATGACCGATATTCGTTGGGCCAGGCCAGTCGGCGGCAGGCGGGCAAGCTGATGCAAGACTCGGCCGGGGTTACAAGGCGTCATCAGCGGCGCCTGAGCGAAGGCTCTCGTCTGGTTTTGACGGCGTCGCTATAAAACGTTATCAGAAGACAGAGGCCTAAGCGCAGCGCAATCTCAGCCTGTGTCGGGGTCAGTGACCTCATCGCAGTCCGCGATGTCACTGACCCGAAATAATTATCTCTATAGGCTCTGATTAGCTCTTAATTAGGCATGTTATGCTAGGACATGGAGATATAAATACTTGTAAGTTAGAACTTCATGGCTAGGAATATCTGCACTCGGAGGTCTAAGTACTAATGACGTTAGCGTGGGCTTCTCTTGGCTTTTGAACAGACTCCTCCTGTTTGTGTGTTTAGCCAGACTTATTGGTTTTTCAACAGACTGCTCTTGACTTTTGACCAGAGTTACCCTGGCTGTTGGCATGCACGCTGGATTTTGCTGAACAGCAACCATTGTAATGTAATGTAACAAGCATTTATATAGTGCCTTTCAAGCATTTCTCAGAAGCACTGAAACCATTAATTAATGCCTTCAGCATTATTAGAGTGGCTCTATAGAAGTTCTCGCTTTAGATTAGATTAGATAAGGATGGAACTTCTGAGCTGGTGAGGGTGAAGTATTTACTAAAACCTCCTACAAATTGCCCTACCCTCTCATTGTCATGCTCGGCACAGTTTGTAGGATTCCACCTTTAGACACAAGCAGGAGTGTCAAGAGCAGACCTAAAGCAGGAAACCATTCCTGGGATTTACATGACAGCACAATCTATCTAATTTTAACATTTTGTTACTTATCAAGGTTAGGGACTCTGCAAAAATCCATTGGTTGCAGTATGATGGTAATCCTTTATCCGTGCGGAAGGTTTCTGGAAAATGGAGAGGAGGCAGAGAGACAGAGACAGAGACAGGCAAAGAGAGACACAGAGAGACACAAACAGAGACAGAGGGAGACACAGACACAGGGAGAGAGAAATAGGGAGACAGAGACAGAGAGAGAGAGGTGGAATAATGCATGAATGTGTGCTCGTACCTCTGACTGTGCACATATGTTTTGTGATATTCTTGTTTGTTAGCTTGGAGATGAAGTTACCTCCCTTCCTGTACACGGATGCCCCAATTCTGGCCGACCCAGATCGAGTTGTACCGTACGCAGAAGCCCAGTGGTAAGCTGAAAAACTTGTCTGCCTTATGCCAAGTGCTTTATATTTCGTCTGCCTTATGCTTCCTTTGTCTTGTGTTCCTTCTACCATATGTAAAAATGATGGCTTGTAACCTGAAGGGAATATGACTAGTGGCGGTAGCTTTGGCCGAGGTGTTGAAACCATGGGGTGACTTACGATGAGTCATAGAAATTTCAGGGAGGAGAAAAGAGGAAAACGGGAAGAAAAAGAACTGAAAGACTTTAATCTGACTCAGATCCTACTTTCTTGTTGCAAAACTTGCCTCTTAACTCTAGCCAGCTTAACTCTGCTTTAACTCTGCTTTAACTCTGCTTTAACTCTGCTTTAACTGCTTTAACTCTGCTTTAACTCTGCTTTAACTGCTTTAACTATGCTTTAACTGCTTTAACTCTGCTTTAACTGCTTTAACTCTGCTTTAACTCTGCTTTAACTGCTTTAACTCTGCTTGTCGGCTCATCGTCTGAATATCCAACTGGCCCTTTGTCTTGTGGGCTTTAAGAGGTTTAACTTGATTTTTTGATCCCTCAAGTACTATGGCACTATGCAGGTCTTCCAGTGGAACTAGTTCTCTAGTGTTTCAGGGGTAACAGAAATTAATTTTGCCCCAACTGTCTAATGAACGATTTGAGTAGAGTTTTACCTGACCATAAATTTTTTTAACCCTTAGATATTACACACAACAGTATAGAAGTCTTCCAGCTGTGTTAGCGTCTGTCTGTCTGTGTGTCTGTCTGCTTGTCTGTCTGTCTGTCTCAAGTTGCTTATCCATTGTAGCTAGCTTCTGCTTTCTCTGACCTCTCGGAATTTGACCTGGTTTCTCCAGTGGATTTTGATTTCCGATTGGGACTTTGACTTGAGAGACAAACTGACTGATGCCTTGGACATTATGATAATGGTGCGGTAGAAGTCTTTAGATTAGATAAGATTGGATTTTGTCTTTCAGGGCTGAAAGAAACTTTGCTCCAAACGTGTCTCTTGAACCTACGCATTACAAGCAGCTGCACGACTTGTACGATTCCTGTATCGATCCAGAACCAGTGGAGGATGAAACGGAGGTTGCGGTCAAACCGTTGCACAAATGGACATCGTCGTTGTCATCATCCTTGGCTTTTTCGACCGTTCTTCCTCCGGCCGATTCGGGCAACGTGTCGGACGATGAGTCGGACGACACAGAGTCTGTGCTCTCGGACAAATGTGAGTATAGCTAATCTAATGTAATCTGATGAAATTTATGGCGCCGTTATGATATTGTGCCAAACATCGGTTGGTGGTCAGTCTGTCTGTCTTTCTCTTTGTGTCTGTGTGTGTCTGTATGTGTGTGTGTATGTATGTGTGTGTCTGTATGTGTGTGTGTCTGTGTGTGTGTGTGTGTCTGTCTGCATCTGTCTGTGTGTGTCTGTCTATGTGTTTGTCTGTCTGTCTGTCTTTGCCAATGGTCCAGTCTGATGTGGAGTGGCAGTTGTGTATTAGTTCATAGGTGGCAGTTCTTAGCACAGGTTTAATGGTTAGTAAGTAAGTAAGTAGTCTTTATTAGTGCAAGTCAAATGCCCATACTGTACCACAACAACATGTGCAAACAATAAAACAGAAGCAGAATTTTTGTAAGAATGATGCAGTATTATACAATAGTTCAACGGTATAACTTTATATACAGGTCAAGGGAAAAGAGACAGACAGACACACACACAGACAGAGAAAGACACACACAGACAGACACATACAGACAGACCCGATCAGTCAGTTATCAGATTGCCAGTCTAGGACTGTGTGGGGTGAGAGGCTGAACTTGTGATTGGTGGGTGTCTGATTGGCTGGATAGTTAGGGCTTCAGATGGTCATCTGACGTCAGAGACTCTTGATGGATGGTTGGGTCAGTAACCCCCGGCACCCTGCCTTAAGTGTTTCACATTTTAATCCATTACCATGAATGGATATGAGGGAAATGGGGATATGGGGAAAATGAAGACCTGGGATTTTAACAGTTTTTGTATCAACGTTGAACTCGTAAATTTCTGATTTAGCTTTTGGGAGCGTAAGTTTGGTCTGGGATGTCTGTGCTTGGTTTAAAGAGACAAAATGTGATATTTACAGACACAAATTAGGTATTTTGAGACTAAGTTTGATGTTCGTAGATTTAAATTTGATGTTTTGAGTGGTATTATTATTATTTTTTATTTTTATTTTTATTTTTTTAAATTTGGAGAGAAAAGTTTTGTTGGGAGACATCTCTTTGCAGATATAGATTTAATGTTTAGAACTTAGGTTGTTGGGGAGACAGATGTTTCACTGGAATGCAAATAAACATTTTAAAAGATGCCCTTGGAAAGTGGTTGAAACTTGCAGATCGTGACCTTTGTTTTGTTTAGTACCTGAAATAAACGATGATGATGATGACGATCAGATTTGCAGCAAAATTTCGTCCGTGTCGAACGCGAGACTTGGCATCCTGATACAGGCGCTGGAGGGCGAAGTGCAGAGGTCAGCAGGTCACGACCCGATGCACGATTTCATGGTCCTGCAGAAGCAGCACTCGGAAATCGTGACGTCACTAACCAACTCCAATGACACTCTGCAACAGGTTGGTGGTTTCCATGGATTCGGTTGTCTAGGTAACACTGCAGCACTTTAAGTCGACAACAAGAATGTTTAGTGTACTTTTTATCAGTGTTTTGACAGATTTCTTAAAGGTGCTGTGTGGGTGTCTGTGCAAGTGTGTTTGTGTGTGTGTGTGTTTGTGTGTGTGTGTGCAAGTGTGTATGGTTTGCTTGTTTGTTTGATTGTTTGTCTGTCTGGCTATTTGTAAAGTACCTGTTGGGTCCTCACATAGAGTGTCATAAAACTATTGGTGTGCACGAAATTTAAAGGTTCAGGCGTGGTGTGGCTTTTTTACTGTGAAAGTAGGCAGCATTTGTGAAGAGAGTTGTTAATCATCCGTTAATTTAATTAAGAAAGACAGTATTCGTCAGATTTTAGTAGGTGGTCATGGCTATGGATAAACGGTTAATGCTCGTGACTAGTAGCACTTCTGAAGGGTGTTCTTAAAGAGGAGCTATATAAATGTGCAGTTACAATTACATTTGCAGTCTTGGTTACGAGATATGAGTAATGACGATGAGTGGTAGTAGCTACGGTTACGATTATTGTTGTGAAGCAGTGTAATGCTTTTGAATGGTAATGATTATGATTATGAGTATGTTATGAAAGAACAGTATTGCTCATGTAGGGTAATACATGTAGTTATAATTACGATTACTGTAACAAGGAAAGTAGTGCAAATGAGTGGTTGTAGTTAGTTACAGTTACTGTAGCGAAATCATAATCATAAACTCAGAATTTCTAAAGCGCTACTTAAAAGCTATGAGCAGGATTGCAGCTTATTCACGAGCGCTGCGTCAAGTCAGTAGGGTTGTCCAAAGATGCCATGCAATGAAAAACAAGAGATGTAATCGTGTTTGGTTGCGTTCGTTGACAGAGACATCGCTACCTGTATTCGCTGATGGAGGAGAAGGTTCGTGAGATGGAGGAAGTGCGGAAGAATCAGGACGAGGAGTTGATTCGGCTGAAGCAGGACACCGCCATGCGGATGCGAGAGGCGATGCTCGACAGATGTCGCCTGATGCAGCAGATCGAAAAGCTCTCCAACGGATCGATCGACTCCGATCTTGCTGTGGTAAGTCACTTTGGACTTCGATCCCTGTTGTCGTTGTGCGTTTTCTTTGTGGGGGTTGTAATTGTAAACTTGAGTTTTCTACAGCGCCCAATAAAAGCTAAGTTGTGGGAACCAGTTCATTCATAGGCGCTCAGTCAAAACAAAATCGATAGGCAGGAAGGGTTTGATTCCTGGTCAAGATCAAAGAGTCAGGCAGGCAGAAAGTCAGACGGTTACAGTGGATGGTGTTTGGAATTGGATTTATCTAAATGGATGAAGTGAAGAAGAGGAATCAGGATAGGCTCTGCGGAAGAGCAGTGCTTTCAGTTTTGAGTGGAAGGTTTGTGCAGAGATTACAAGGGATGAAGTGATGGTGGCTTCGTATGATGGCTCAAACAATTGTCGTAATGCTGGTGTACGTTTATTATGGTTTTAATTATCGTAGTTGTCGTGTTGTATGTTATCATCTTTGTTGTTGCTGTTGTTGTCTGCCTGCATCACTGCTGTTGTCCATGTTGTATATGTTGCATGAGGTGATACTGTAGTGCAACAGGATATGTTGCAGTATTATCCGATGCAACAGGATATGTTGTAATACTAGGCCTATACATGCAACAGGATAGGTTGCAGTCTTATATGATGCCACAGGATAGGTTGTAATATTATACATGTAACAGAATAGTTTGCAGTAACATACATACAGAAGGATCGGTTAATTCCGTTGTTGTTCTTGGTGTTTTAATATGATGATGGTGTTGCCAGTGGTGTTGGTCGATGGGGGGGGGGCGCTGGTCGCCAGGGTTTTATTGCTTGGCTTTTGGCCTCACGCGGCTAAATGGAATAAAATTAGTTCGGTGTCAGCCTGTTTTGGCTTTGTGCCAGAAGCCACTTCTTTAAGGCCCCAGTGCAGGAGGGAGTGCTGGAGGAGAGAGGGATTGCAGGAGAGGAATGAAGAAGAGGAGGAATGTAGAAGAGGAGGAAGATGGGAGAAGAGGAATGGAGGAGAGGATGAATGGAGAAGAGGAGTTATGGAGAAGATGTGGAATGGAGATGTGGAATGGAGAAGAGGGAGGGAGGAGTGGTGTAATGTATGAGAGAAGGACTATGGGAGAGGTGGAAGGGAGGAGAATTGAGGAATATAGAAGGAGGAATAGATGAGAGGAGGAAATGAGGAGAGGAGAAGAGGAAGAATTAGGAGGAATCAAGAAGATGGGATTGGATGAAAGGCCAGTTGAGGAAAGGAGGATTGGATAATAATGCGAATGAAGGAGAGTAGGAATGGAGAGAAGTGATGCAGAAGAGCTGCATCTAGGGATGTCTAACTGAGCTAAACAGACAAAAAGTAATATATATGTATTTGCATAAGATTTCGTTGATGTATGCATTATTATTGTTATTGTTTTTATTATTGTTATTATTATTATTATTATTATTATTATTATAACTTTTTGCATTAATTTTTTTTTCTGTAAATTTGAATCTGAGGCACAAAGCATTTGTGAGTGGACTTGCTCAATGTCCCCACATAGTAACCACCTAAGGGAAGGATTGAACCTGTACTCTCTGCATTACATGCCAAGCACTCTATCCAATTGGCTACCATTTCCCATGAAGAATTTTATGTAGCCCCTTTCAAGAGCCTGTCACTGGCATAATGTAGTGTAAGGTTACAAGTGAATGTGCACTTATGTCACTCATGCAACATGCTACCACGATGTGTCACTGGTGTGTAATCTGCTGCATGAGTTTTATTTGCATAAGTCCTTGTGAATCACATATGCGTGTTTCTCAATCACTCAGATGGCATCTTGTACATGGTGAACATTAGCATATCTGTCCCTCAGATAGATAAGTATGTCTTGTCATTACGTTTCACAACTGGCCTTTTGTTCTATCAGCCACAGCTGTGTATGCAAGAGGTTTATTCAACGGCCGGGTCAAAGGTCATCGGTCAATTGGTCAGCCTTTTATGACCACTCCTTTGTCCATTCTTGGTAAGCTTATCGTCTGGCCGGAAGCGAGTGACCTTGTTGTGTTAAGTAAGCAGGTGACGTCTTACTGTACGCGAAATGTTGCATGTTGCAACAAACCGAGGTTGTTTCGCTCTTAAAAGCAGAGGCGTTGATCACTCGTGCCCCCCTCCCCCGTCGAGGCACGAACCTTGGCAATCTTTGATAAGGGGGGGGGCAGCCATTGGTATGGTTTCAGCAATATTTGAGCTCTTAAAATCCGTAAAGGCAGCCAGGCGTTTCTGTTTGACAACAAATTTCAAATTGCTAGACTGAAAGGAAGAGCCAAGGGCTGACGTAGTCGGTTTCATTGGCCCAGGGCCATTGGGCCACGGCCTGTCTGAGATTTTAAATGGACCTTGACCCGTGAATATGGGGTCATATGATTTATGTACTGACGCTCAAGTCCACAAAGCTCCAAGGTATTCATACAAAAAATATTGGCGGCAGCCACGTAAATGTTTTCAGCAGTGCTACAAAAGTCTTCACTATCGTAATCGTAATCTCCAGATTTCTACAGCGCCCAACGAAAGCCGCACCGCGGGGACCAGCTTATTCACAGGCGCTGAGTCAAAACAAAATCGATAGGCAAAAGGGTTCGGTTCCAGGTCAAGATCCAAAAGTCAGACGGGGAGACACTGTGATTACGGCACTACAGAAATAATCGGATCCGATTAATATTTGCTGAAAAGAAAGGCATGCGGAGGGGGGGGGGGGTAAAATCCGGGGTTAATCGGGTCAAACGCCAGAGAGTTGAGTGCACTTTCCGTGCACTGTGAGCCTGGTTTCGTGCGTTTGTTTCCGGCTGAATTTTCCAAATATTCGTGGTTCCAATGTATTCACTGTCAGGGCCTGTGACCAGACCATTCGGGGAAGCTGTCATCCATGAGTGGAGCCGGTGGTCTTGTCATGACGAGGTCATCGGACAGTTCATAGTGGCGGGATGGGAAACAGACAGACAGACACAGACAGACAGATCTTACAGAGACAGACACAAGGTGAAACAGACTCGGAGACAGACAGAGAAATAGACACAGACAAATAGAAAAATAGAGACAGGCAGAGACATAGAAAGCCAGACAAAGAGACAGACTGATAGACACACAGAAATGCGAAGATAAACAAAGACACAGAAAGAGATCTAGACAGGCAGAGACAGAGGGGCGACAGACAGAGAAACAGAGACAGACAGACACAGACAGACAGACAGAGGGGGAGGGACAATGCCAGGTGCCTATCCATCTGCGCAGGTGGTGCCGCCCAGCCTGTCCGAGTACAGATTTTACGACTAAGAGACCTGTTCCGCTGACCACAGTGACCCCGCACTGACCGCCCTGTGTGGTGTTTGTCCAGTGCATGAACTGGCTGACCCCTTTCTCATATCCACTGACCTTTGCACTGCATGACCCTCCTTCAACACCCACCGACGGATTGACCATTCATCTTGCGAAGATAGATTGGTTTGCGAATTACGGTAATAACATCCGGAAGCCTTCGGCAGCGAAAAGAGAAGTATTTCGGACAACCGTCGTTGTTCTTCCGTTGTCCTACCGACGGTTGTCATAGTGTTTGGATGACTACGGTATTTATTGCGAAATTTATGCTCCCTCCGGCTGGCTGTCTTGTCACAAAAGTGTCGACATATTTCATCTGCTCAGGGCAATGATCCATTCCATTGGTCGCTCGAAGCCAGTCTGCGAATTCTGAGTGCAGTATTTTGATGTGGTTATGACTACCGTAGATGGGCTTTGAAATGAAGGCCGTGGCCAGACAATACCAAAACTGCGTTGCCTGATGCTGTCCTCGTTCAATCCCATCTCCTCCATTCCTCCAAATTCTTCCTCTCATCAGTTTCTCCTCATCTATTCCTCCTCTTTATTCCTCAATTCCGCCTCTCACGTACGTATTCCTTCTGTCATGTATTCCACCACTCCTTCATTCCTCTTCTTCATTCCACCTCTCATACATTCTTCCTCTCTTCCATTCATCCTCTAATCCATTCCTCTTTTCATCTGTTCCACTTCTTTATTCCTCAGTTCTCAATTCCTCCTTGCCCATATTCCTTCTGTCATGCATTCCACCACTCCTTGATTCCTCTTCTCCATTGCATCTCTCCTTCATTCCTCCTCTTTTCCATTCCTCCTCCCATATTCCTCCTCTCCTATAGACCTCCTGCTCTTCATTACCCAACATGGCTAGACTTCGGGTTGGCCTGAGCCATCGGCTTTCAACCAGGCTTCTTTTGACCAGGTTTTTTCAGCAGCTTACATATTATTATTCTTTGGCTTTGATTGATGCTTTGTGTCTTATGAAAAAGACGTTACAGAAGTCATCAGATTAGATTAGATGATAGACATACATTACTGATGACAGGTAAAAGGGAAACAGTTTTGTTTTCTCTGATTGTGCCCATCTTGATTTGGGATCAACAAGTGTCATTAGATTAGATTAGATGATAGACATGCATTACTGATGACAGGTAAAATGGAAACAGTTTTGCTTTCTCTGATTGTGCCCATCTTCACTTGTGATCAACAAATGAAGAAAGAGAACTTGTTTACCAGCCTCTATAGAAACTCTTTCTAATCGTGATCCCTAAGTCAAAATTCTGACAGGAACCGTGCCCTGCAGTGATTGCAAACAATAGCATAGCATAACAAACCATATCGTGGCTTTTAAATGGTTCAGAAGATGTTTCATATGTGTTAGAACCACAGCAATTTTCCAGGGCCACTTAATATTCAGTTCTTCCTATCCCTAACTTTCTTTTAAGCTGTGATAGCATCCACTGTCATCCAGTCTTCCATTCTTTTTGGTGATTTATCAAATCCTGACTTTTCCTTCCTTATCCATCGCTGGAAACTCAAACCCACGCATTTCGAACTTTAAGACAAGCACTCGACTAAAAACTGCTACGACGTCAGAATACCGTCTGCACGAGGAGACATTAATTTAAGTGCCGAGTGCACTTGGGGCATGAGAACCATTGCCCTACTTGGAACTCGTCTGTTGACTCGCGCGGAGCGTGACTGCTGTTGATAGCGTCTGCGTGTTGTGGTATCGGCTGCCAATCGAAAAAATTCCGTGCGCTTCAGTTCGCTTGGGTTAAGCAAACGCGAGAATGAAAGATAAACACCGAATTCCCTGCAGCTTCGTGCTCTGAACGTCTGCTTATGAAAAATTATTCTTGTAACTATGATTAATGTGGTATAATGTTGGTGATGATTATCGTCATTATCAGCGTCATCATCATTGTCATCATCATCGTCGTCGTCATCATCATCTCATCATCATCGTCGTCATCTTCATCATTAGTTCTGCTATTCAAATGCATAGTTGCAATTAAGATTCAGATACCAGCAGTACTCTGCTTTCTCTCGTTTAGTTGGTGTCTTTTTATGTCTGCTGATGTTGCTTATGTTATTCCATGGGTATTATTATAACTGTATATTATTATTATAGTTATTATTATTATTATCACTATTATTATTATTATTATCATCATTATCATTATTATCAGCAGTAGTAGTAGTAGTAGTAGTAGTAGTAGTAGTTGTGGTGATAGTACTAGTAGTAGAAGAATAGTAATTGCAGTTGTACTATTAGTAAAGTAGTTGTTGTAGAGTAGTAGTAGTATTTGTAGTAGTAATACTAGTATTAGTGTTCTTATTAGCATTAGTACCTGTTGTTTTATTATTATTAGTAGTAGTAGTATCGTTATTATTATCATTATTATCAATTACTATAAATGAATATTTATTTAATTAGATTATGATAATTAATTTAGATTTATAGCATCTATGATTGCATATGCTGAGGTTTTTAAAATCTTTTGTTTCCTGTGCAGTGGATGCGATAAACCCGGTGTATGGCAAACAGCTGTTATTTGCTGGCTATTTTTGGATAATAATGAAAATAATAATCTTTGTTGGTTGCTTGGAGAGAAGAAAAAACTGGTGTTGGTGTTTCTCTGCTTTATTGGTTTGCAATGATTTATTCTGGCGAGAGATGTGCTGTAATTTCTGTGGTATTTTCTCAGCTAGTACTGCATCTGCTGCCTTCTTATTATTTACTGCCTTCTTATTATTTGCTGCCTTCTCACTGTGTGCTGCCTACTCTCCTTTCTTGCCGCCTTCTCCGTAATTGCTGCCTACTCTCCTTTCTTGCTGCCCTCTCCATATTTGCTGCCTACTCTCATTTCTTGCTGCCTTCTCCATATTTGCTGCCTACTCTTTTCTTGCTGCCTTCTCCATATTTGCTGCCTGCTCTTTTCTTGCTGCCTTCTCCATATTTACTGCCTTCTTATTATTTGCTGCCTTCTCAGTGTGTGCTGTCTACTCTCCTTTCTTGCTGCCTTCTGCTTTGTTCTGACCATAACTACGTTAGTTTCAACTTCATCCCTTGAGTTTTCACTCGGTGAGAGAATTCAAAGCAGACTGAAATCGAGTTTTAGTGGCGGTGTAAATTTTATGTTACTGTGCTAGAAAATTGGATCCCGGTTTTGAAACTTAGGACTCAGCAGACGAGTCAGAACTCGATTCCAGCTTTAGAGCCATTGCGCATTGTCATCGGGAGGTTTTATAGCAGCTTTTGAAGGCGGCTCAAAAGTGCTGTGCAGTGTAAATGGCAAGATTGCTCTCTCGGACAACCCTGCCTTTACCTTGCTTCACTGGGTTGGCGTTTGTCGCCTGGCTGGCTGGCCTGGCTGGCTGGCCTGGCCGGTTTACTGATTCTTCGTCTCTATTTGTTATCGTTGCCGGTGGAGTGCAAGATCGGTTCCGGGGCGAAAGCAATTCGGAAAAATATTGTGATTGGTTCACGTGACCTATGACGTCGGGTAATAGTTTGTTGCCACTTCGTTCGTCAGAATAATGCGTTGTTCTAATTATGACTGCACAAGAACGGAATGCTTGAGCTTCTGTTTTTCCGTCTACTGAAATATTGTTTTGCATTAAATTTTGCTATCAAGACAACGAAATACTTTGAAATTCGCTTCAGTTTGTCGTGCCTTGGCAACAACGGTGGGCGGAGTCGGAACCGCTTTCGCCTGGGGAACCGACCTTGCACCACACCACCTTGGCTGCTTGTGCCTCATCGTGAATTCAAGATGCAAAGACATTTGCCTCAATTTTGGCATGAGTAATTTAGTGACGATCTTGCTGCCGGCCAGTCTGTCTCGGGGTATTCATGCAAGAAGTAACGGTCTGGAGGCTGTCTGTGTTTGTCTGTCTGTCTGTCGCTCTCTTATGAGAAGTACTGGCCTAAATTCTGTCTGTCTACCTGGTTGTCCATCTGTCTCACTCTCTCTCTCTCTCTCTCTCTCTCTCTCTCTCTCTCTCTCTCTCTCTCTCTCTCTCTCTCTCTCTCTGTCCGTGTCACTGTCCGGGTATTCCTGTGGGAAGTGAATGCCCAGGAGTCCGTCTGTCTGGGCCTGTCTCTGTGAGTGTTCTTGGAAGTGTCCTGGATTCTGTCTGGATTTTTCTGGATTCTGTCAGTCGCAACGGAGGGACGGACCGAAGTACTATGAGATTCTGTTTGTTCGTGTGTCTCTACGTGGGTGATCTTCGGGAGTTTATTGGATTTTCGGTTATCCTCGGGATTGTGTTGCTTGCTGTATGGACTAACGAATGGACAAACAGAAGGACTCTGAGATCCCCTGTCTTCTGTCTGAGTGTTTTGGGAGTTTCCTCGGATTTCGATTATCCAGTGGGCTTCAGTCGCTTGTTGCCGACGACCAGTGGACGGTGGTGATAAGTTGCGCTAACTGTATCGGCGATTAATTGATGCGTCTGTTTATTCGGAGTCTTTCGGCGAAAACCAGATATATCTTCCTTTCGACGAGCGATAGCCGCGCCATCTAACCGGACTCCTGGAACAATAAAGTCTGATGGGCTCTCGATTACATCTGGTCGACATTCGTCTTCTTAAACCGACAGTTTGATGGCGGCGCTTTCAACCGAATGCGGCCATCCGTTAAGTCTTTATTGGCTCATAGTCTGGTCAGCCCGACCGATAGACGGAAGGGACCGAGGACTGTACTCGGAGACCCTTGCTCGGCCAGACGGGCGGGTGCTCGCCGGCCTGGGTCGGTGGGAGCCGTGTGTTTATTCACGGGCGGCGGGGGAACTCCGCCCGAGTGTATGCGATCGTGGTCTCGAATCAGACTCTTGGAATTGGTGCGTTGTTTTCTTCGCTGTATTTGCCTTGGAGGCTTCCGCTCGCGAGCACGGGTGGAGTCCGCGCTGCCCGGCCCCGGCTTACGCACAGAACCCGCCCCCTCTTGAGAAGCACGGCCGTCTGGCGTCTGCTGTGTAGACTGGCAGGCAGGCAGACAGACTGAAGTCAACACAGACAGGAATATAGACAGAGAGGCAAACAGACAGACCGATAAATCAATACAGGCAGGCAGAAAGACAGACAGAAACAAAGACAGAAAACATTCGGATGAATGCAAAGAGACATGTTTACAGAATGATGGACGTACATTTGTAAATCTGCAGGCAGACAGTCAGACAAACACGTCAGACAGACTGACAGAAAGACAGACAGAGCTGAGTATGCGTAATACAGACAGACAGACAGACAGACAGACACACAGACAGACACACAGACACACCTGCATACAGAGACAGACTTCTGTCTGGTGATGTTCCTGTTTACTTTTCTGTCTGTCCTGTCTCCGTCTTTCTGTCTGTCTGTCTATGTTTATATCTGCCTGTCTCTTTACCAGACTGAGCTTCATCTGACCTAATGGATTGATTTGCAGCCAGACGGACAGATAGACAGTCAGACAGACTGACTGACAGAAAGACAGGCAGTCAACAGAAAGACATACCAACTGACAAAAATATCACTGGAGACAACTACTATAGTATCCCTTTAACTGACTTGGCTACCGTTTTTATCAGCTGAGTGTGCTTAATACAATTTATGTAATATTTTCTGTCTGTCTGTCTGCTTGTCTGTTTGCCTCTGTGTGTCTGTGATTTCCACTTATCTGTGCGTAGTACACGTGGAGACATCTATTTGCCCGTCGGTCTGTTTGCGTTTGATAATATTCCAGCCCCGGATATAGAGTTTTCGTTGGTCTTATTCCGAAGTAGGATATGACAAAAACTTGTTTGTCGTTGGGTGGTCGCGTGGTTGGGTTAGGTGGGGTGGGGTGGCTTTGTATGGCTTCAGTTTACTGACAAAAATAGCTGAGGAAAGTTTACAGCTTTTAGCAAGATGTGTGTGTGTGTAGGTCTACCCAATGGCCGTGTTTCCGTGTCTTTGAGAGGTCAGTAAAAGGTGCTGTATAAATGACTAGATACTTAAGCCCTACTTACGTACAGGTACAAGCAAACAAGTATACATACATTCAAGCATACAAGCAAAGATACGTACATACATTCAAGCAAACATGTGCACACTTACATGCATACATATATTAGTGATACATACAAGCAGACATATTTACATGCATACAAGCAAACATGCATACTTACATAAAAGCATACAGGCAAACATACATACAAGCAAACACATATGCACACAAGCATACATACATTTAGTGATACATACAAGCAAACATGTGCATACATACAAGCAAACATACGTACGTACATACAAGCATACAAGCAAACATACGTACATACAAGCATACAAGCAAACATACTTACGTGCATACAAGCAAACATGCGTACTTACATAAAAGCATGCAAGCAAACATACATACATACATGCAAGCAAACATACATACATACGTAGACATGCACGCAATATCGATGGAAGCTGAGCTAGATGCGTTCCTGGCTTTCCTTCTTGAAGACGAGACAAGAAGAGAAGCAGTCAGTCTAAGTTTACCACAGGAAGCCATGTTTATACATTGTTGACGCGAGTAGGAGGACGTTTAGCCCGGCCTCTCCCTCTCTCCATCTCCTCTTAGGCATCAGAAATGGCTGTGGCTTCTTTTCCAGACTAGCACCCCCCCCCCCCCCCCATAGGGGGTGGGAGAGACGGGAAGACGAAGGGAGAGGAGGAGGGAGAAGGAGAAGATGAAAATAAGGATGTGTTGGGGAGGAGGAGGAGGAGAGTGCCTAGTTCTTTATCCTCTAGGACGTCGAACCTGATTTTTTCCTTCGCCGTCTGGTACATTAATTGCGGACGTCAGATGTTTTTTACAAGAGCTTTCGGAGGAGTAGGAGACGGATGAGGAAGAGGAGAAGGAAGAGGAGAAAGAGACAGAGGACGAGAAGGACCCGGAGGAGGAGAAGGAAGAGGAGAATGAACTAGAGGAGGACGAGGAACCGAAGGAGCAGAAATCAGAGAAGAAGGAGGAGGAGAAAGAGGAGAAGAACTCGTAGCAGAAGTCAGAGGGGGAGAAGGCCTCGGAGAAGAAGGACTTGGAGGAGAAGAAGGATTCGGAGGAGAATAAGCTGGAGGAGAGTAAGGAGCCGGAGGAGAAGCAGCCGGAGGAGGAGAGTAAGGAGAAGCTGAAAAAGGATGAAGATGAGGAGGAGAGGGCAGGCCTTTGTGCCTCCCTCCCCGTCGAATGGCCAGAACGACTTGAGAGACCGAGGGAGCCGGATGAGATGTTGGTACTAGTCTTTGTCCGCTGGTTGAGCTGTTGTCCACGGCTTTGGAATTCGCATCCAACTGGATGGCAGAACAACCGATTCGCCGACTGAATGGGTAGCCGGCTGGCTGGCAGAACACCAACTTGCTGGCTATCTGGAAGCGGCAGCTGACTGGCCGATGATTGATTAATTTGATTGATTGATTGATTGATGACGTATGCACCTAGTCCGCTTGAGAGGGAATGCTGTTGTTGCTGCTCGTGCCGCTCGTCCCCGCTTTAGCCAACCACTTAGGTGGAAAATCTTCAAGGTCTCCCTCCCTCCATCGGTTGATGTTGATGAAGATGATGACGCCATCGCTTGGCGTCCGGTGCACTCAGGTCGTCTTCTGCCGCAGCAGCCGTCGCGTGTATAACGTGTCAAGTCGACATACTTACTGCCTGATAGCTTACATAGGAGTTAAACATGAAAGAGGAGGCTTGGGAGGAGTAAGGATTATGTGTTTGTGTATCCAAAGACATATAGTGCTTTGCATGAACCTCAAAAGGCGCTGCGGCATGACTATCTTAACATGACTATCTTAATATGACTATCTTAACATGCCTATCTTAACATGACTATCTTAACATGACTATCTTAACATGACTATCTTAACATGACTATCTTAACAACAGATTTGCTGACTAAAAGGTTCGAAAATGGTGCTGCTTGAGATTTGCTTGTGCCGTTAGAGGTTGAAGAGTTCAAATTTCCAGAGGACGGTTGTTACAGAGGGATGGTGCAATACACGTGCCTGAGCAGTTGCTCAAAGCCGTTGATTGATGCTTAGTCATTCGATAGTGGCACTTAACAAACTGAGAAATAATAATAAAAATTAATACTTTTGCAGCTAACTGGTGTGGTTTCGTCATCGACTTTGTCGAGTTTCATGTGTATTTGAAACATTTACCCGTAATAATAATAAAATGCAACATTTAAAATGTTGAAACCAAGATGACCAGCATAAAGGATGAGCTCACACAGGGCTGGCTATGACGGTATGCGTGGATCGCCAGGGAGGGTACTCTCTTGCCCTCTCCACCTGGCGTCAGGGTCATTGAACCGGCGTTGGCTGTGGCTTAGGTTTCTGTCACAGACCCTGCTAATCCGCCGGTGAGCCTCCCTCCGCGGTGTGACTCATATTGTCCGCACCATTGCCCATCCTTGCTTTTTAGGATTTGTTTATAACAACGCTTGTATTATGATACTTCCCCTTCCCCACCGTTCAAACTTGGCTCGTGTTACACATGCGCAGAGCCAGGCTACCCTGGCTGGACGCAGGTGGCTGGCCTGTGGGCGCTGGGACGAGACGGCTGGTCGCAGCGGCTAGCGGGCAAGACGGACGCTTACTGCGCCTTCCCCCAGCGGAGAAATTAATATCTGTGTTTACGACAATATGCCCTGCGCTTTGCAGAGCCATGAGCAAATAGGTTGATGAGTTTCCTAGTCGTGCGCTATTTATATCGAGCTTTCTGTGACTTTTCGGTGAGCGGGGTTTGGAGGACTTGTAAGGGGTTGGGTGAATGAAGAAAAGGCGGTGAAGGGTGGTGTCGGAGGTAAACGTGTGGTCGTAATTTGACGGACATTTTTTGGAGGTTAAACCCCAGCAGTGGCACTCGTGGTCTGAGGCAAACTAACCCATTGTTAGGCCCAGAACCCTACTTTGGGACTTTAGACACCTTAAAACCTAAACACCTACTTCTTGCACAGTTGTGCAGTATATAGTCTGCCTCATGTGGCTATGTACACTGTGGCTGTTGTGGCTGTATACAGCATGGCTTCTGTGGCTATGTACAATGTGGCTGCATACCACCTGACTTAAATGGCTATGTGTTGTTGGCCGTATCCTGGCTTAAATGGCTATGTGCTTTATGGCTGTAAACAACCTGGCTTAAGTGGCTGTGTACAGTATGGCTGGTGTGGCTACGTGCGTACAAAGGAGGCTTGTTGACTACCCTGGCTCTTTGTGTGGCAGTCTAGCGTGATTGACAGATGAGACCCCGTAAGTAGGTCAGCTTGTAAAGTAGGTCAGCCCGTTAGTGGCTCTTAGTTCAGAGGCTTTTGAAATGCAAATCTCAACATTTTGTGGTTTGCATGATGCCTTGGCTTTTTTTCAAATGCTGAATGGCCTATAAATCTACAATTACCATAATTGGCCTCATACCATTAGCACACTTTGCCTTATGTGTATTACCTTCACCGTAACTTACCTCATTAGTATATCATATCATGCATGTATTACCATAACTTTGCTCATATTCATGTATTAGAGTACTGTGCAAGTATTGCCTTTGCAGTACCTTAGTTCACAGATGTTACTATTACCATACTTTGCTACACAGATGTCACCACTGTCATATCTTATTGCATAGGCATTGGTTGAACTAAACTGTAACAAATAATTGCACACTTTAAATTTATAACAGCAATAACAGCAATAATAATAATAATAATAATAAGATGATAGTAATTTGTGAGAGTGATGGGCCTGAGAATGTATAATGAAGTACCATGTTCTTGGGTTTCTTCTTTGCCCTACTTTAAAACTGTTTTCCACATGAACATGAGCCTGGCTCGAATGTTTTCAATAAAGATAAACGAACCACGAACAATACTCGCCAATTATCTGGTGCTCTTCTTCGTAAACACTGCGCCAAAAACGGTTTGGACTTTGAAACCCGACCAAAAGCTTGTTGCAAAGTTAGTTCGCATGCTAGACCCAAATGTTAGACTAGGCTTGGATGTTTAACGAACAGATGAGAGATTTACTTAGTTTCCTGTTTTGTCTGCCACAAGCAACAAGACTTGTTTGCCAGTGGAAACTTTCTTTGCCGGATGCATTAGATGCTGGGTAGTTGCCACGGAGTTTAGGTCCATGGCAACCATCTGGTTACTGGGATACGTAAGGCAGTTGTCGTGGCTGTTTCATAGCTGGTCGGGAATGAAGGTGGATGCATTGCGGTTCTGTATGCACACACAATCATACCTTTGCAGAATGGTGTACATGTGTATGGAATTTGAAGAGTTGCTATGTTGAGTTACATTCACTGTGCTATAAGATCCAATGTTCCCAATTTTCATGTATGTTTATGTATGCACTTATGTATGTAGCCTATGTATGTACGTATGTATGTAACTAAAGACTTTATATAGTGCCTTTTAAGTACCCGGCAAAAGTGCTGCCTACTGTAAGAACCAAAAGATCATCAGTCAGCTATCATTGCATATGCGATCAGTTTCTTTGCTTTGACTGTTTGTGTAGATGCTATTTTCGCATGGTGTAGGTTTCACTTGAAGGCCTCTCCATATCCGAGGTTCCTGGTAGATATGTGATACTGCAGCAGATTGGTTGATTGTTTGCTTCGTAATGTAGTGTATGGGTTCGAGCCTCCTCCAAGATGTTGACTGTGTAGGGAGCTTGAGTGAGTCCTTGGTGCATTGTAATGTAATGTAATGCAACAAGCATCTCTCAGAATTGCTGGTTGTTGTTGCTGCTCAGCATTTCAGGTGATGCTTGTCATTGGATATTGGCAACTGAAAGATGTAAGAAGATAAAAACAAATAGGTGTCGTGCAAATTGATGTAAGTACTGTGATTCAGGACAATTCTTTTTGACTGTCTTGTTGACATTTGACTCTGTAAAGCACCGCCAGAAGAAGCACAGTTATTGCGATGCTCGGTTGGGTTGATGTTTTTGCATCTCATTACATCCTTCTGTTTTGCTGCAAGTTGGATCCACTCGTGTTTCACTTGCCTTTCTCTTCTGTACAAATCTCCATTGCTTTTCATGACAAAATATCACAAACTTTTTTCATTAGTTGCTGTCGAGTCATGATGAGCAGCTGAAGAAAATAATGAAAATAGCCATGATTTTCTTCTCATTTGGGCTTCACGTTTCAGTTGCTAAATCCAGAATTAGAAACATCGATAGCTGTTTTCTTGGAAGTTCATCGTCTCGCTTGGTGTTATTCGTTTGCTCGTCTTCCCTGTTGGCTCAGGTGTCATACTGTTTTGCTTTTAGCTTTTGTAATGCTTTTGCGTGACTACCACTGCAGAACAGGTGGCAGGTTTAGTGTGAAGGTAATACTGTGGTGGCTTTGTAATCGTGCCTTTTCTTGCTTATGATTACCATAAGCAGGTGATAGGTAGGTGATAATTTCTCACCGTTGTGTTCAAAGTCATCTGATGGTAGGTAGTGTGATGGTGACAGTGTCAGAATCCAGTGCTGTGATGTTAGTGTTATGGTGTAAGTTATATGAACTAGTGTTATGACGTTAACAACACCTTGTCTTTGTCATGTCCTGTGTTATGATGTTAGTGTTGTGGAGTCACTTGCGTGGACCAGTGTTGTGGGGAGATCAGTGTCACTGATATGGATGAATGTTAGATGGTGTTATTTCTGCATTTATTAAGTGCCACTATGTAATAACTATGCATCAGCGATAGCACTGAGCAATTGTGAGTGAAGGACTTCCTCAAGGTCCATGCATAGTAACCATCTCGGGAAGGCTCGAATCCATACTCTCCACGTTACAATAGGCTGCCATGCCTCACCGTTGCTGATAATGTTATAGTGTCACTAGTGCAGACCAGTGTCGTGACGTTAATGTCATGATGTCTTTGTCATGGCTTAGAGTTTAGACGTTGTTGCCATGGCACTACTGTTAGAGCATAATTTTAAGGCTCCAGTGTGGTGCCATGGTTGTTGTATGCCAGTTTCACGTCATCATGCCCCAACACCGATCGGAATCCTCCATCAGTAGGACATGCCAGCAAGCACACTTGAACATTTCCTTCATCCATTGTTAAAAATGTCAACTGGATAATTTCTTAGACAGGCGGGACATTGTGCTGAGCCGGACGTGCACTTGTCTTGATTGACAATCGATAGGGCACTGCTTTATCCTGCTGTCAGCGATGCCCTGAAAGGAATCAATATTAGGAGACTTAAAGAGTCGCGACTTTCTGTTCCAAGGCTTCGCTATTGAAACGGACGACCTCGAATTTGGCCAGTTTTCTTACGTTGCTAACCGCAATGATCTAATGGTATTGATTGGCTGTCATCATTATTTCTCCTTAATTTCTGATCCCAGATACTTGGTGACGAATGTTGCGAATGAGTATCTGCATTCTTTCTGGTCATTTGTCGATTCCAGTGCTTTTCTCCTGTTTGGTCCAAGTCTTGTTACGACTTCATGTAAATTGTCTACGCTGCACAGTCGTGGTCTTCCTTTGTTTCTCTTTCCTACACATCTTATATTTAGTTCACTGTACGTGATTTGGTCCACGGACATTCTGTCTGTATGAACAGTATGGCCAAACAGTGGGAGTCTGCACTGAATGACATCAACCAGCAGAGCTGTCTTTTGTCTTATTTCTAGTGTATGGAGCTGGAAAATCATTATTGCTTTTGATGGAGACATGTATTAAATAAACAGTTACACTCATTTGCTTTGCTTATACACATACATACATACATACGCTTATTCGTAATTGTCTCGTTGGCTCTGCTCCATCATATCTTAGGGACTTCTGCATTCCGGTCTCCTTGGTTCCAGGCCGTAGCACTCTCTGGTCGGCCTCCCTTGGACTTCTGACTGTCCCTCGTATGCGCACTGCTACAGCGCAGTCTAGAAGCTTTGCCTATGTTGGACCCAATAGCTGGAATCGCCTTTCCCGAGTGCTCCGGCTTGCATTCCTGTTTGTCCTTTCCGCAGTTTCGCAAGAGCCTGAAGTCTGTATTATTTGACATTGGTCTCACTGGTTCGGGTCAGGAGCGCCTCTGATGAGTCTATTCTTGAAGTGGCGCTTTATAAATGTGAGATTACAATTACAATACATACATATATACATACCCATAGAATAATGGAAATTTTTATGACCAGTGTGTATATATGTGTGTTTGGTATACATTGAATAGCGGTAGTACTCTGTATACATGTATATGTGTGTATGTGTGTGTATGTATGTATACTATTGATGTATGTGCATACCTGGACATATATCAAGTTCGTTTTAGAACCTATAAAAGGTATGCCATATGTGGCAACCAAAATGATGTTACAGTTCAGTGCGAGCAAACAGTTAATTTGCAGATTGCAGTTCAAACAGTTTGAACAAATCAATCTATGGTATGCTACGGATGGTCACTGATTTTGATGTTGTGTTGTGTTGGGCAGATGGCGACAAAGTACAAAGAAGAGGCAGAACTCCTTCGCAAGCAGTTACAGAGCGCCGAGGAGTTGAATGCCAACCTGAGGCGCGAAATCGCTGAGCTGCACCGCGCCATCGACAAGTTCACCTGTTCGGATGGTGGACTGTACGTGCCCCTCGTCATCAAATCCGAAGTCGGGTCAGGTGGACGCAGCCCCTGGGGTCCCACCAGCGCCAGCACCAGCCCTTCCGTCAGCTCGCACGGGGTATGAACCCCATCCGTTGCGTCGGCCAACAGGAGGACGTTGGGACCTCAACTCCTGCAGTCACGGACTCTATCTATCGCTCAGACTGTAGCCAAACTCTTTGTGCCGTTGTAACCGAGCAACGGTTACCAACGGGAGCCGTTACCATGGCAGCCGCTCGCTTAGGCGTCGGACCTGTTCTGGGGAAAACCCAGGGAAAGCTGTTTGCAGTTGACGGATAAATGGCCTGGCGTCATATCTAGATTTGCCGCTCGATGACGTTTTATAGTGAACTAGTGACGTTGCCTGGTCTGGCATTCTGAAGGTGCCTGCCAGTCGGAGTTGAAGATGGAAGCCAGTCGGAGTTGGAGATGGAAGAGGAATGGGAGAAGTGGAGAGGAAGGGAGAGTTGAGAGTGGTGAAAAGTGGTTGACGGTAACGTCCGGTTGGCTGGTTTAAAGGCTCGTGGCAGAATCTAATGGTTAACATCTGTTGCTCAAGTCTGTAGTTACTGCCATTGATAGGAGAGGCTGAACTGCACTTCCTTCCTTTGTTCCTTCCTTCCTTTGTTCCTTCTTTCCTTCCTGCCCTCCTTCCTTCCTTCCTGCCTGCCTTCCTTTCTTCCTTCCTTTATTCCTTCCTGCCTGCCTTTCTTCCTTGCTTTCTTCCTTCCTTCCTGCCTGCCTTTCTTTCTTCCTTCCTTCCTTCCTTCCTTTCTTCCTTACTTCCTGCCTTCCTTCCTTCCTTCCTTTCTTCCTTCCTATTCTTGTAAATGCTGCTGCCGTTGTTGACTTGATGTTTGGACCTTGGAGCCAGGAATCTAATTTCCTTAAAGCCAGCGGCGGAATGGTTTCTGTCAGTGGTTTTTTCTGGCAACAACTGTCTGTACAAACGAGGGTAATGTCTGGTTTCAACAGATGCGATTGTGGCTTAGACACGTGTGGACATAGTGTCTGATGCTACAGCAGATTTGTTTGAGCCTAGTGCCATGAAAAGCTGCATCGTCATCTGGCTGCGGGCCACAGTGACTCGGCTTTCTTTCTTGACAGTAAAACATTCAGTTTTTGAACCATACTGGTGTCTACTGAGCCGGCCGTTATTAGTACAGGAAAAGCGAAGGACATTTGTTCTGTTCGCAGCTGTTGAAATGCGCTGCAGCTTGATTGTTTCACTGCAGTCATTTTTTTTCGATTTATGTTGTGTCATTAATGCTACTTTTTATCCTTCTAAGAAAGAAGTCCGTTTTGGTGCCATACAGGTTTTTGCTGCTAGCATTTCTGGCGCCTTTAGCTTTGTTACCGTAAGAGCTGTGTTGGGACTTAAGTTCAAGAACAATGTACTGCATTTTTGCTGCTGATGGAATTTTTGGCACCTTTATGGTTTTGTTTGTGGCAAGAGAATGGCATTTACACAAAAGTTCAAGTGATTTAGGCGGCATCTGAGTTACTACTGCTACTGTTTAGGATTTTGGTGCAGTTAAAATTTAACGAGGACTGAAATTGGACTTATTTTGTGTCATTTGATGTTGAATGTCACGAAACTTGTGACTGATGTTGGAATTCCGACGTTTTGAAACAATTGGAAATTTAATTGGCAGCGTTTGTGTTTGGATATATGACATTTTTTAAATGAGCTGTTTAGTAACAATTATTGCTAATTAAGGATTTTTTGCCCGAGGTTAGAGTAATCCCTCAGGAAAAAATATTGTTATTGTTATTATTATTGTTAATTTTCTTATTATTATTATCATTATTATTATTATTATCATCAGCATCATCACATCATTATTGCTGTTATCATCATCATCATTATTATTATTATTATTGTCGTCATCATCATAATCATAATCATCATTATTGTTGGTATCATTATTATTGTGATTTTTCCTCCCCGTTGTCCACATTTGTTGACAGTACCCTCCCCATCTCCGTTTGGGTACATCCGCACTCAAGCAGCATGTACCTAGGCCTAGATTAGTCTACCCTGTTGATCTTTCATGGCTGTCTGTACCATGAAATGGGATACTTTGATACAGACATCTACTGTCCCACTGAAGTTGGTGTTTAAGGGTAGATTCCACTGAAATAACGGTTCAAAATTTAATTGCAGAGGTCCGCATTGGGCATAACCCATCTCCCCCTTGCCTGCAGTTTTCCGTATTTGGGTGACACTTCCCTCCCCTCTGCGGACGTTCTTCGTGGACAATGGGGGATAAAACAATTTTATTATTATTTTTATTTTTATTAATGGTATCATTGTAACTGATGATTGCTACAACTATTACTACTTACTGCTAGGTTGTACATAGATGCAGTAACTATCATCTTTATTTTTTATCATGAATAATAATTTTATTATTAATTCTTTTGTTAACTTTACAGTTCTGATTGGTAATATTGATTAGGATGTGCATTTGGACTCCGATTTTGTTTTGCTCCATTAATTATCAACAAATGAACGAAGCTAAGATTTCTGAAGGCAGAATTTACAAATAAAGTTATGATATTGAAATTAGAGTTATGAAATTAAATCTCAATATTATCTTTGACACTCAGCCATGCGTGACAACACCTGCGTACGAGTCGGCAACATATTTTCAGTCAACAGCGCCCTCGGCAAACACAGCCACTAGGCCTACAACTCGCAGTCACGTAATGTCACAGAAATAGGCCGACATTAACGGAACACTTTTAGAAAATTTTTCTTGCACCGTGGCTTACAATAATGCAATAAAGATCGGTCGCTACTGAGTGACCAATATTCCATATAATCATAAACTCGAGATTTCTACGGCGCCCAACGAAAGCTACGTTGCGGGAATCAGCTTATTCATAGGCACTCAGTCAAAACAAAGTCAAAACAAATTCGATAGTCAAGAAGGGGTTCGATTCCAGGTCGAGATCCAGCTGTGAGGCAGACAGGTAGTCACACGGCTACGGTGGGTGATGTTTGAAATTGGACCTGCAGGATAGATAAGGGGAACTAGAGGAATCAGGATAGGATCTGCGGAAGAGGAGTGTTTTCAGCTTTGAGTGGAAGACCTGGACAGAGATTGCAAGGGGTGAAGTGATGGGGAGTTGATGTGATGGGTCAGATAATTGTTGTAATTCTGGCGGGAATTGATTCCTGAGGGGTGGAGCAGCTATGGCGATGGATCGATTTAAATTGATATATCCTAGCTGTTCCCATAAAACTGGTAAATAAACACAGAAGCTTTGGTGCTGCAATACAGTGGAGAATTTAATCTCAGGTGGAAGTTTATAATTTATAACGGCTGTCATCATAATGCGCCCTAACTCTAACCCTAGCCCTAACCCTAAACCTAGCACTTCTAAACAAAACTGAATTCTTAAATTTGTGGACATGAACCATTTGCGATCAGTGAGGCTTCAAAGGAATAATTGGAAGACGGCAGACTGGATGAATTAGGGTAAGATTTCTTCAAAAGGTGAGACCAGTTTTGAATGGAACGCCTGTGGAGTAAAAAATTGGGGCTTGAGGCAGATGACGGTGGGTGAACGACAGAATAATAATAATAAGACGATTTATATAGAGCCATAGCAGGCCAAGGCAGAAGAAAATGTACATGAGTGAAGATATGCGACGGACTGTAGCCACATACGGCGCAGTTCTCAGGAAAGGTAGAGGAACGGAGAATTTGCAGAAGATAAACAAGAGAAAGAGGGGATTTTACTCCATAACTGAGCGACATCTGAGAACTTGCAGAGCGAGCTGAAACAGGCAGCGATTATATTCCAGATCGTTGGACCAGCAACCGAGATTCCACGACGGGTCAGAGTAACCAATATTATTCCGCTGTAGCAGGACCCATAGCCTACAACCTATAAACGCACACGGAGAAAGGACAAAGTAACCTATATCAATCCAATAATCGTAATCGTATACTAACACTTTCTAAAGAGCTACTTAAAAGCTAAGCGCAGGGCACCAGCTCATTCACGAGCGCTGCGTCAAGTCAGTGAGGCTGTCCAGAGATGCCAAGTCAAGAAGCAAGTCCGGTTGCCAGAAGACCAGAGAGAGAACGAGATGACAATACACCTGGAAAATGCGCAAGAAGGAGAACCGGAGTATTTACTAGTCTTCTGTGATCGTAATCGTAATCTCCAGATTTCTACAGCGCCCAACGAAAGCTAAGTCGCGGGAACCAGCTAATTCACAGGCGCTCAGTCAAAACAAAATCGATAGGCGAAAGGGTTCGGTTCCAAGTCAAGATCCAAGAGTCAGGCAGGTAGGTAGTCAGACGGCTAAGGTGGGTGGTGTTTGGAATCGGATCTGCAAGATAGAAAAGGGGAAGAAGATGAATTATTACTGAATTATTATTATAACTGAATTATTATTATTACTGAACTTGTCTTATATTCATCTGGAGAAAGGCCAGAGAGAAATATTCCTGAAGATTCCTTCAAGCTCGGATGTTTTGAAAGCTGCTTTGTGCGCAGTTACATGGTTGGTTTGTATAAGTATCGCTCGAGCGCCCGCCAACAGACGGCACTGACAGACATCTGTCGAGCCCGGTGTGGGCAGTATGCTTGTCTGTGCCTGTCTGTATCTTTGTATGTATGTATGCGTTCGTGCGGCAGAAAAACTAGGCATACCTTTGGCCCTAAGCCGGTCTCTCAGCGTGATTTAAAGTGTCTGCAGTTGCGACTCTTGTCAGGCAAAGGGCAATTGTGGCTGGAACCGAAGCTGAACGAAAACGGTATTGCCCGGACGACGCCCCAACCGGTAATTTGTCTGTCGTGAACAGCGAGTCTAGCCAATGCTTACGGCCACGACACGAGATTATCTTAAACCGATCATAGATCGGTTTAAGATAACCTACGCGGAGCCAGTCTCGCTGCCGCTTCTGCCAACAAAATGACCGTCTGGAACGAGCTTCGGCTGCAAAACTGGCAACAAATTGTCCGTCTGGTCCGTTTGTGAAACCCGTTCGGCTGTAGTATTGCCAACAAAATGGCTGACGTCGTCCATCATATTTACGTTCATTTCTCGTCGACCCATTTCTCTGACACAACGTGACTGTGAGTTGTAGGCCTTCAGGTTGTATATGTAGAGGTCGCCGTTGACAGAAAATATGTTGCCGACTCGTACGCAGCTGTTGGCAAATGCGCACATACGTAGTCCACTAATGCAAACTTGCTAACGCAACACACCAGTTTTTACATGCACTCATGCATGCACTATGACAGACAGACAGACAGACAGACACAGGCAGACAGACAGACAGGCAGACAGAGCTTGAGAGATAGACATACAAAGAATGAGAGACGGAGAGAGATATAATTATTAAGATCTGAGAAACAGAGGGTGAAATAGAGAGACATAGAGTGAAAGAGAGAGATGCACAGAGACAGACAGACAGACTGAGACAGACAGGCAAACAGCGCTTGAGAGATAGACATACAAAGAATGAGAGACGGAGAGAGATATATTAAGATCTGAGAAACAAACAGGCAGTGAAATAGACAGACAGACAGACAGACAGGTAGATAGACAGACAGACAGACAGACAGAGCCGCACCACAGAAACCAATTCGTGTTTGTTTTTCTCAGTATCATTATTTGTTCAGACTGTTTACTCACTCCTTTGCATCAAAACACGTCATATACAATTATATCTATGCATTATATAGTATAGCAGTACAATGTCTATATAATATATATATATAGTGATATGTATATGTATACATCTGTGTATATAGCTTAGTATGTGTGTGTGTTATGTATGTGTAAATGTATATGTGTTGATCTGAGTGTGGCTTGGTTTTGGTGCACCATCGTTTGATGCCTTGTGCATTAGACACCAGCGTGATGGCTGTTACGAAATTAATAACTAACAACTAACAACAATAATAATGTGTTTATATAAAGACATATGGGTATGTATATATATACATACATATATAGATATATGTGTGTGTAAGTGTATATATATATGTGTGTAGGCATAAGTATGCATGTATATCTGAATACATGTATATATAGATATATATATACAATGGTATGGATTATGAGTATACACATACCTTTGGTATTCTGGTTCCTCACTGGGCTGTGCAGGTTTGTTTGTGCGCTTTCATATTCTACATAATAACGGGCAAATGGCGAACCTCGAATCAGAAAAATTAGAAACGATGATATACAAAAATCCTTGGATACGCTGGCAACTCTGTTAGACGAAGTCTAATAGTTTGGTAATGTGGAAAGAAGGCCAAATGACGACATCCCACATAGTGCATTACATGCAAGATGTGAAGAAAAGATAAGCAGAAGAAGGAAGACCAAGATTACACTGGGTAGACGAAGACATTATGAAGACTTGGACTGAACAAGAGAACAACACTGAATTTGACAAATGACCGAAACGCACCCATCGTCGCCAAAAGTCAGGAAATGATGATGATAATAACGATGATAAAGACCGGTTTTTGCGTAGGCCTACATAAATATATATCGCGTCCAATGTCCATAAGCAATCAAACCCCAGCCCGCAGTAACAGCACTTGACACACATACGCAAATAGCAACGCAGGGATAGCTTAAAGCACGCCCGCCATTCATTCATCCCGTGTTTGTCTAGTGTCCAACTGTCGTCTGCCGTCTTGGCAGGGGGTAGGCCCTGCCCGTCGGCCCCGCCAGCTCGTCCGTCGGTCGAAAAGGCCACGGGTCCTGGACTTTGCCGAATAAAACGAGGCCTAGCGTCGCAAATAGAAAGCCTTGAACAGTCCAAAATGGCGACCGTTGCGTTAAATAACGCTGGCGTTGTCATATGCGTTTTCCAACACCAAGCGCCGAGTCCCGCTTTTGGCCAGCATGGTTTGTAAAATAATCGGCGGCTAGTAACCTTTGATTCTTAGGTTGCGGTAAGACTTGTATACGTAAATAAGTGTTGATGTGGCCTTTCCGAAGCCGCCCTCACAAACCTCTGCAATGGCTCGTAAACAAGAGGAGCCCGTTTTCACTAAATTTATCGCCATTTTGTTGAAAGGCGTAATGACGCAAGCGATTTGTGAGGTTGCGTCATACGCAAATAATTGTGGTCGTTGCATGCGTCATAGTCACCAAAGGCAACATAACATACAGTCACGGGAAATTAAACGATTTTGTCTATTATTGCTATCGTAATCGTAATCGTAATCTCGAGATTTCTACAGCGCTCAACGAAAGCTAAGTTGCGGGAACCAGCTTATTCACAGGCGCTCAGTCAAAACAAAATCGATAGGCAAAAGGGTCAAGATCCAGGAGTCAGGCACTCAGACAGTCGGACGGCTACGGTGGATGCTGTTTGAAATTAAAGCGAGAAGAGAGATAAGAGGAAGAATCAGGATAAGATTTATGGAAAAGAAGTGTTTTCATGCTAGCCTAATTATCAAATTTTAGATACAGTTTGAAAAACTGTCTGTGCACATTTTGATACAGCAAAAGTAGCATTAAGTTTACTTTAAAATAAAATATATTAAAAATGCATTAAATACAAGATATTTTAGGAATTTCAAATTCAACTGAAGAAAAACAAGCGTTGTCCTTTCGCGTTCAGATCGTTCCACCGACAGTCGATGTTTCTCATTTTGTAATGAAACACCTCCGTCATGGCGAGGTGTTCTACTTGCACTATTTGAGACAGGAAACTTGTAGAAAATCTACAAAATATGTGAGCGACTAACTCTCTCCCCTCCCTACCTCTCTTTATTCTGTACTTAAGCACGAGTTGTTGGATAGCCTGTAGTTAGCCGAGGTCTTAAATATAGTCCAAGATTTCTGCGCCACTGGCGCCCCTAGCGAATTCAGGTATAAACGAATACAGTGACCACAGATATTTTCAGCTTTATATCTTACGATGCATCTTTTAGTATGTGTTAGATATCCGCGTTTCTACGACTCTGTAAGGTTCTTAAGAGGTAAAGCGCTACATAACTATTCAGCTGCATATACACTACCAACATGCATACATAAGAGTGTAGCCAGCCATGTTCCCAGCGCTTTTGAGGGGTTCTAAAATGCGCTCTCTAAACGTTCAGATACATACATACGTATGCATCGACAACTGGACAACATAATGATCAACAACAGGGCCTAGTCTGGAGCAACAAGAATGCCATGCGGAACAACAAGCACAAGTACAACAACGAGACCAACAACAACAACAAAGTATCAAAGAAAACAGCAACATGAGCCAGCAGCAACAGAGGATGGAACAACACGAGCAACGTAACCTGTTTACTTTAGAACACCCACTGACGGCCATTTACAATTGCTAATACAGTGCACACAGACGCACACAGACAGTTATACAGACGCACACAGGCAGTTATACAGACAGGAACCCAGCAGTAAACACACACACAGCACATATCCATTGCATTATACAGAAATATCCAATTTGGGGTCATACAGTGCAGTCAAAGTGGTATGCGGCCCTTTGCCGTCATTTACGGGTAGCGACTGAATCGCAGTATTGCAGTAGTGGGTTCTACAGGTAATAGTCCTCCTCCCATTCATGCCACTCCACAAGGTAGTATAACCAAATGTGGCAATTCACAGAGATACCAGAAGCCAGATTACTGTGGGTAATCAAATTGAAAGAGATTCGTTTTTACCTTAGACCTGCTGTTTCCTTCCATGTACATAAGATGCAATAAGTAACTAGAAATATCCAAAGCCTTTACAGAGTGAGAAAAGGAAGCAACAAATTGTTTTAAAACAATCACCATGGTTCACATTCTAGCTTTTTATGGACTCGCATAAAATGCAATATTGAAATATAATGTAGAACATCAGTCGTTTTGAGCCCAATTCAAAATGGTAGCCATGGGTATGAAATTCTAACAATTCCTTTTCCTTAGCCTTAGACGGTTGGGGGTCAGTCCTCTCCTTCGCCATCTGAGCTTCTCATTCCCAGATGTACTTGGTTCATAGCCACAGAACAGAAATCTTTAAATATTTCCGTAATGTCACGTAACTGCACATTTACAGTACAAAGCGCCTGTCTTAAGAGCTGATACAGCCAAACAGCTAATGAAATCTGTGAACATACTCTGTTTATATTTACATGAAAAACTTATTCACTGACAAAATGGTCAAATGCTAGTGTCATTTGCAAGAGCTGTCTTTGGTTTCCTGAGAGAAATAAGGCTTAATCAATGTCACCATCGCTGTCGGCGCAGTTCACTAGTCCGATTTTTGAAGTTACACGTTTGTGTTAGATTTAGGGAGGCACTTGAATCTGTACGACAACAGATACGGAGATTTCGCACAATACAACACAGCAATCCGGCACCTTCACGCAATAACTAGACATGTTGATGTAAACGGATGTTGCAACATAACCGGTAATGGTAATGCAACAGGAAGTGGCAGCGTAACTGTAAGTGGGGTCATAACCAATGGACAGAAAAGCCTACATGTTAACTACTCTGACACCACCCTACCTCAAAGTTACAACAGACAATTACTCAAGACCCTAACTAGAAACCTCGGAATGCCTGGTTTCTACTTTATGTGCAACTTTTCATGGTAGTATTTTAATGGCAACTGAAACAACGTCTGTGTCCCTGCACAATACCATTCCTGCTCTAAACAAAACTGCTATTAACATAATCTTCATTGCTGTTCTTAGCCAGTACATGTGCCATTACTTGCCAATATCCTTAAACTACTAAGTAATTTTCAAATGTATGACCCATGCCCATAATTTGGGGCCTACAACATGCCTGCTCAGAGGAAGCAAATTAAAGGAAAAAAGCAACTCCCTACATACCACGGTAGGCTGCAGAAACGTGTTCCACGAAACCAAAACTGACTGTTAAACTGCCCTACTGCAATTTGTTCAGACCAGCTTACATAATGCACTGTTGGTCCCTATAGTGGTGCACTAGAATGCAGTGTTGTATTCTACTTTATATTCTCAACGTGACTGCTTTTAAGGTGTTACTTTATTTCGGACGTAAACTTAAGGCTCGTTCCTTCAACTTCAATTTCCCCGTAGCACCAAGTCCGACTGCAGCGGCATTCAGCACCGCACTTTTCTGATCCGCACTTCGGACATGGATAGTGACAGCCAACGCAGTCCTTTATGAGGCAATCACAGACATCTTTTTGGTTGGAAATTAGTAAACCATTTTCGTCGTAAAGTGCTTTTCGTCGTGACCTAAACCAAACCAAAACCCACGATTAAAGTCGAGTTAATCCTAAGCAAGGAAAAAACTCAAATTAAGGCAAGTAAAGGTAGAGTAAGGTAATTAAATTCTAAGAAGTAAAGGTAAGGTAAGAATTAAATTAGGGTGAGTAAAGGTAAGTTTAGGAAATTAGAATTTTGTGAGTAAATACAAGGTAACATAATTTAAATTTGGTGAGTAAAGTAAAGTAATATAAAATATCATGCGTAAAGCTATGGTAAATTGTATTGCTAATACAGCACTGTACTCTAACCACCGCCACTGCTGCCACCAATGTGACTGCTGTAGAATTCACTACTATACAACAGCCATAAGCCCAGCACTTCTGAATGGCCCTGAGAGGATTCTAAATCACTGTATATGGCAAATATCATTACAAAAATGCTACAGATATCAACAGTTGGGTCTTGCCTCTCGGTGTATATTCTACGGTGGACCTTCCTCATTTCTCTTGAGCTTCTCTCCGGGTCAAAATCTTCCATAAACTTCCCGGGATTGCTGAACTGCAGATTCCGAAGCTGCTTGGATGTAAGCTGAAACAAGAATTAACGTCTATGCATTATGCTTCACACAAATGCCAGGGCTCTGCAAGACTCAAAGCTCAGGTTCACACAATAAACTAGAACTAGTGTGTGCTCTGTAACATAGTGTATGGTAGACTGGTGATATCCTAAATCTCAGAAATTTCTTAGTTCCACCAAAAGCTATTTTTAGCAAAATCAACTTATTCCCCTGTACCCAACTCAGTCAAGACCACAAGAACAGCACACTTGGGTCAGTCTCTATACTCTTGGGTCAGCTTCCATACCATCGGGTCAACCATTCAAGCAAGGTCATTGGCACAGGTGGAGCCATTGCCCCGTTTAAAAATCTGAGGGCCAGCCAGAGCTGCTTTTAGTCCCATCTCTTACCCAAATGAATTCATTTTTGTATGCCTAAGTTTGGAATTGGCCTGCTGGGAAAGAAAACGAATGAATAGTTGGAAGTATGGAAAATCACCAGCTATGCATAAGAAGGGATAGTTTTCAACAGCTGATGTGCAACAATGGCTTAATAAACAATCAAATGTGCACAAAAGGTTGTCAAATATTTGCAAAGAAAGTACAGCCTTGCTTACTTGGTCCTTTCAAATCTTTCCGTATCACTGCTTCTCTTACCGATACCACTATGGAAACCAGGCCAACACTTTTGCATCCAAGTACTAACGTACCTCAACGCTGCTTAACTTACGTGAATCAGCTGTTGTTATATAAATCAAAGTTATTACATCAAAGCAAGTCAAGCATTACATTATGTGCATTTGACTATCAAACCGCTGGACATAAGACTTGAGTAGGAAACAGTGGATCTTCATTTTGATAATTTTGTTGATAAATGTAGGCTACTCTGAATGACCCGGGAGACTAAACTCGCAATGTGCCTGATTTAGCCGCTTAAAACGGCTAACAACGGTCACTTTCCGTAACGCAAAACGCTCATAAACATTAAAATATCGTCCCTCCTAAGTTGTCTGTCAGAACTGTAAATCAAAGAAAATTAATCTAAAAATGTGCGCTCAACTACTTCAACAGGTTACTTACTTACTGGTACGGTACATCGTTTTCCAAACAGTTACGATCTTAAATCCCAATGAACGGAACTCACATCAATGAAAGTTTCACAGTCGTTGCTATAATCGCTGTTGGTCGAATCAATTCGACTATCTGAACTGTTTCTAGGCAATCTTCTCTCTTTTCTTACAATTTTGTTCGCCGTACCGTTTTCAGTCGCCATTTTAACACAACTATTCTGTTGCCATCTAGCGATTATCTCATTGTTGTCGCCGGTTGTGATGCCCAGAATAATCAACAATTCAACTAAAATTATGAGAAATGAGACAGTATTAGTTAGGACACAGATTATATTAGATCCGAAACCGAAAGCGACTCATCCTTTGTCGTTTTGAGCGCATGTGAAAAACTGCTCTAAGACAATTGTAACTGTTTATCTTTCTCGACCACAAAGAGAATCATCCGATCAACAAGCTTCTAGATAAACGGTTCCTAACACCTTGTTATCTTCTTTTTACCCAAGAAATCCCTTTGTTATTCTGTTGTACTGTGGCCCTGGCAATGCCATAGAAAATTTGGAATCGCGTGTAGTATGATCTCTATTGTACTTGCCTTTCAACATGGACGCAATCCAAAACGAGTTCCGGGATATCGGGTTTTGAAATCAGTTATTTATTTAGCGTATGCAGTTCGCGCTAAGCCAGCATGCAGCAGCCTCATCAGCAACATGGAGTGCGGATAGACCGCCCGGGAAACTAGTTATTGTACAGACATCAACAATGTGGGACATAGTTTGGATTTCTCCACAGCTGCAGAAAGGGGAGGTAGCCTGCTTCCATCGAACCTGATTCGCCGCACAGCGGCCCTGACCGGTTCTGAATTGGTTCAGAGTAGACCAGAGGCGACGTGGCAAGGTGAAACCAGGGGGCCAGACAGATGGCACGGACACGAGGGAATGGTTTACAACATCAGTTGCAGACCACTCGGAACTCCAGACCGAATTAGCTGTCATGTCCACTGGTGAATTCAGCCACACAGGCCGTCTCGACGGTAGACGCACAGTTGGATGGAGCGCGATATCAGCGTTCAGCGGGAGACTGTCATTCAGTTGGACTTTAGCGAGTAGTCTCGCCGTCGCCTCCTGTCTTCTGAGATGTGGTGGAGGGATGTTACATAGGACCGGAAGCCACGGCAGAGGGGTGGGACGAAGTGTGCCGGAGATGATGCGCATTGATGTGTTCAGCTCTACGTCAAGCAGGTGCGTGTGGCTTGAGCGAGCCCAGACAGGTGCACAATACTCAGCTGTTGAGTAGCACAGGGCCAGTGCTGAACTGCGCAGGGTCTGGGCATTGGCTCCCCAGCTTGAGCCGGCAAGTTTGCCTAGAAGGTTGTTACGAGTACCAACCTTGGCCGCTGTTTTCTTCATGTGCTCGTGATAAGTCAATGACCTGTCCAGGGTCACACCCAGGTATACTGTGTTTCATGTGCGCTATTCATCGCTAGATTCTTTTCTTGTAAATTGCTGTAGTTCGGTTGTTCTGACACAAATGAAATCTCTTGTGAACCATTTATACTCGTGTTTTTGTTATTACTTCAAACATCCAATTTGCTAAATACGAATCGAAGACCCAAGTAGTGTAAAAAAACTATGGCCTTTGAGCACGTAATCTTCACTGATAGTTCCTTATTGTTGTTCCTCTGATCTTCTTGAGGCTTGGGTAGTTCAGGTGTAAGTGGGAGATTCATTGGGGCTTTATAGACGTACGCCTTCATTTGTAATTAAATCCATTCTGCATTTCTGTGCAGCCTTACAAAATTCTGTTTTCGGTAGATTGGCCACTAACACGTTAAAACACGAAATACCCATGGCTGCCCATTGCAAATATATTTAGTCCCCACATAACATATATATACATTTATATGTATATTATATACATTATTATTATATGTATATACATTATATGTGTTCGTTATATGGATATATATAGCATGTATATATAATTATATTATATATATATCCCATATATATTATATATACATATTATATACATATATCCATATAATGTACATAAATGAACCTGAAAACATATTAATTACAGATTTTAGCATATATTTGCACCTATTGTTGCCTCTATGAGCAGATAACATCTGATCAAGTCAAACATTTTATCGTGAAGTTATAGTGTTCAAAAAACTTTACTACAATCAGATGGCTTTCACTGGAAATAATAAATGCTCAAGAAGATGAAAAATGAAAATTTTTATTAGTGGTAAGTGGTGGATCCGCAACTTTACAAAGGGCACCAGTAGTAGCCATGGCTGTGCTCTACCTCCCTGAATTTTTTAAATTATCGTTGTTGTAGGCACTGGATTTCTGACGATATTTTGATTCTTTTCCAGATTTTTCATCAGGATTTTTCATGAAATTTTCATTACATTCCAGACTTGTTACGACCTTTTTAAAGCTCATCATGATTGTGGATGACCTTTTTCTTTTTTCCTCGATTTCTGATGAAGTTTCACAATTTGTGATAAACATTTTATGGGTTCTCAGGATTTTTCATAGCCTGTTCTCAGTTGAAGCTGTCGATCTATGCAGCAATTTTATTTCTTCTTGACTTTTTTTGCTGCACAAGTTTAGTAGGCAACCCTTGCTCTACTCGTAATCGTACAGCGCCCAACGAAAGCTAAGTCGCGGGAATCAGCTTGTTCACAAGGCGCTCAATCAAAACAAAATCGATAGGCAAAGGGGTTCGGTTCCAGGTCAAGATCCAGGAGTCAGACAGTCAAACGGTTGGACGGCTACGGTGGATGGTGTTTGAAATTGAAGCAAGAAGAGAGATAAGGGGAAGAGGAAGAATCAGGATATGATTTTTTGGAAAAGAAATGTTTTCAATCTTGAGTAAAAGACCAACGCAGAAACCGAAAGAGTTCAAGTATTGGTGACTTCGTAGGATGGATCAGATAATTGTCGTAATTCTGGCGGGAGTTTATTCCAGAGAGGTGGGGCAGCTAATAATTCGAGAAGACACAAAAACATAAGGAGGAAATGAGTCCAGGAAAAGACGAGTTCTTAGTCAAAATCTGAAGGCCAAAACAGACTTTGCAGAGCGAACATTAGCTGCAAGAGAGTTCCAGTCTAGGGCCAGCGACAGAAAATGTACGCCTGCAGAGAGGAACCGTTTTTGTAAACAGAGAAACCACGATGCAGGCTTATAGTAAACGTCTACGGCCATGCAAATTATTCAAAGAAACTATTCATTGGTAAACAACTGTAGGACAAATTAATATTACACAACTCCATTTAATTTCAGTCAGTTGGCTTCAGTCAATGGTCTTGAGTCAATCAGCTTATTTCAGTCAACTGACTTCTATCATTTAGTTGCAGTCAGTTGACTTCAGTCAATGGTCTTGAGTCAATCAGCTTACTTCAGTCAACTGACTTCTATCATTTAGTCGCAGTCAGTTGACTTCAGTCAATGGTCTTGAGTCAATCAGCTTACTTCAGTCAACTGACTTCTATCATTTAGTCGCAGTCAGTTGACTTCAGTCAATGGTCTTGAGTCAGTCAGCTTACTTCAGTCAACTTACTTCTATCATTTAGTTGCAGTCAGTTGACTTCTGTCTGACAGGAGAATCGGTCAGTTGGTTAAACCATTCATTAAGCCACGTGAGTGTCTTTCAACTTCTGCAAAACCAGTCACTTCGTTTGACCAACTATCTACCTTCCAAATAAATGTGTTGCAGTGAAATCATTTAGGAGATATTTAGGAGAATCTCCATTTTGTAGCTTTTCTAATTTTTCAAATTGAAACAAACTAATTAAATGGTAGTTTGTAACTCGACTTTAATCGACTGTACGTTTGAGGAGATCGCAGTATGAACAAATCGATGAACAGCCATTTGCTGTTTGTGACTTTTTCAGATAGAACATGACAACGAATATCTGCAGTATAGCAGCAAAGCAAAACAAAAACTTCCGGACGACAAATTCCGTAATGGAGAAGCAAAGCCGACTGTTGACATAAGACGAATCTGGCGACGAGCGAACAAAACTCTGTTTAGAAACCATCCTTTTCGTCTCGTTCACGTCAGTCGCTCTGTCTCATCACCCCGTCATGAGTGCTTTTTGCTGAGCCGTTGAGACAGACCGGATGGATAAAATGACATGCTGGGACGCATCCGAAGTAGGCGTCGGATTCATTTCGCGGACGGCGCGTCGGTTAAAGCGTCGTTAGCGAGCGACGAGCTAGGCAGACGACAAATGTCTAGTGTTAATCCACGAAGCGCTGTGTTGAGACGAATGCGACCTTATCGGTCGGCAGACGAGAAATTCATTACGGGGATTGGCGGCCAGACCGGAGATGTCCAGCGCTTTGTGAGGAGTCAGAGGTAGGTTGTAAAACATACAAATAGGGCCTACAGTTGCATTTGATACTGTCCTTGATACACACGTCTGCGCCAAACACCCCTTCTTCCACTTACCTCTATCTCCTCTCCAACCCCAAACACCACCATTCGTAGCTGCCACGCTGTCTCTCCGTCTGACTTTTGGATCTTGACCTAGAACCGAACCCTTTTGCCTATCGATTTTGTTTTGACTGAGCGCCTGTGAATAAGCTGGTCCCCGCGGCGCGGCTTTCGTTGGGCGCTGTAGAAATCTCGGAATTACGATTACGATTACGATGTCCTCCTTCGCTGGTTCAGAAGTGCACACATGACCACACGACAGAGCGTTGAATGGTGCTGACCATTTGTGCGTGAAGGACTTTCTCAAGGTCACTACACAGTAACACCAACCGGGAGGGTCGCGTCGGAATGTGCTCTATTGCGACCGGCCCTCTCGCGGTGTTGATGGTTTTAACTGAGGCTAAAATGTAAATGTACGTGTTTTCCTATAGCGACCGTATGGCCCCTACTGACCCAGCCCAATTTTCAATGAATTAATCGGGTGAGATCCTTCGCCACAGCTTCCCTTTTGAATGGACGCCACGCCAGTTAAGGTCCCGGAGTACGGACCGTGCTAGCCCGAGATTAAGATCTCTGAAGTACAGGCGTTATCGATATTCGAACCGGCATCCTCACGCACAGCGATTCCTTGACGAACGCTTTAACCGATGTAGCTAAAGGATGTTATTTCCTGCTTTTCACTGTTCAGGTAGAGTAGTCTAAGGAATTATGGCTATGTCTAAATGAGGTTCCAAGTTCCAAGTGCTCATTGATTGGTTAAGTGTCAGGCTGCGTGGCCAGATGTAATAAGCCTAGTTATTGTTTAGCTCGTTATTTTAGATTATTATGTGACTTATTATTCGACTCTTTGTTACTGGACTCGTTTTCACGCATGATTTTGCGTGTTTTATTCTTTTATTGGATTCAGTTTTTGAGTTATTAATTGTCTCCCATAGTCAATGGTGGACTCATTACGGACCTGTTATTGACTATTGTTTGGGTAATTAATTTATTATTGACTAATTATTCGACTGTTGTCTGGATAATTATTCTGTACATTATTATTTGACCCATTTTTGACTCGTTACTTGATATTTTTGTTGTTTCAATTTTTTACTCTAGTAGGCCTATTTTCTGCTTCGTATATTGTTTTAATATTTAATATTGTTTGCTTGAATAAATTTTTTTTGCAAAACTTAATGTAAACTAAGGATTATGACTCAGAAGACGTGTAAGAAACTGTTGCTTTAACCCTCTACCGAAAAGTAAAGTAAAGACTAAAACCCTCATAACCTAGTGTAGAAATGAGGACTTTGATATACGGTAACTGTAATCGTAATTGTAAGATCGAGATTTCTACAGCGCCCAAAGAAAGCCAAATCACAGGAACCAGCTTATTCACAGGCGCTGAATCAACACAAAGTCGATAGGCACTTGAGCCGGCAATACTGTAGACGAATCTCGATTTCCTGGACACGGGACTAGAGCATCGCACAACCTGCCGTTTGTACTTCCCAGCTTAAGCAAATACCAAACTGCACTACTTGGCGGGAGAAGCATGTTTACGCAAACAACTCGACCACGGTCGTTATGCGGGGTCCGCTCCACCCTGCAGCTGTCGTTGGATCACAGAACAAGGACGCTGCGGATAGGCAACAGTGTTCTGAAAAGGCGCTGTATAAATGACCATATTGTGATTGTAATTGTAATCACAGATTTATATAGCGCTCCTTCAAGAGGGACTCGGCTGACACCGTTCGCAACCTTGGGGTCCGGTTTGACAGCTGCATGACCATGTCGGCCCACGTGAATCAACTTGTACGAGGTTGCTTCTATCAGTTGCGTCGCATTAAATCGATCCGCAGATTCATTCCCACCTCAACCGCTGTCACTCTGGTCAACAGTTTCATTGTCTCCAGGGTTGATTACTGCAATAGTCTGCTGGCAGGTCTGCCGACTTGTCAGCTAGAGCGGATACAGTCAGTGTTAAACTCTGCTGCCCGCCTCATCTATGGTCGGACACCATTCAATCACGTCACTGATCTGCTGCGCGACAACCTGCGCTGGTTGCGTGTTCCTCAGCGGATCACCTACAAACTGTGCCTAATTACATACAAGGCTCTTAATGGTCTTCTACCAGACTATATATCCGACTTCTGTATTCGAACAGCCGACAACCAGAACACATATCAGCTACGGTCCTCATCGAGGAATCATCGAGGAATCGAAGTTCGGCGAACGTTCCTTCACTGTCGCCGGACCCACTGCGTGGAACAGTCTTCCTGAGAATGTGACGAATGCCCCATCCCTGGACACATTCAAGTCACGACCCAAGACACATCTTTTTAGGATATCTTATGACTGCAGTTGATTTTTGAACCCTTGTACAGCGCCCTTTTCTTCGGCCTCGGCTGTGCTACGGCGCTATATAAATTGTCTTATTATTATTATTATTATCACATGCGCTCATTACATGTGTTTATATGTCTAATCCAGGCGTCTGTTGACGTTAATCATTAAGCGCTGGGTTGAGACAGACAGACAGACAGACACACACACAGACAGACAGACACACAGACACACAGGAATTTCCGGTTAAATCGATCGTGATCAACATGTGTGTTTTCAGCTCAGTACAAGCGCCGTTGTGGATGGGCTCTTAGGGGGCGCGATGGGTGAGTGGATGGGCAGATGGATACATGGATGAACGGATGGTTGGATGGATGGATGGATAGAGGGATGGATCTTATCTTTCACAATAGGCTGCCTCTCTGCTTCAGCAGACTGACTTTCTTGATATTGGCTTTGATATTGACACCGGCGCTATAGAAGTTGCAAATTACGTTGTACAATTTTACAATTGTAACCGATGAATGAATGGATGGGTTGGTGGATGGACGGAAGGGAGGAAGAAAGGAAGGAAGGAAAGAAGGAAGAATGTATGGATGGATGGATGGGTGGATAGATGGATGATCATTGTATATGCAGTATTGAAAACGTAGGTGATTGTGGGGGTGTGTGTGTGTGTGCATGTCTGAAGTGATTGAATGCGTGCTTTGATGTGCGGCTATCATCATGCAATTAATCAGTTTTTTTAGTAAATGCAGCGGACGTTTGAATTATTATTTAGTCTGCCATGCTAGACTTTCAGTGCTGGGTCGTGTATTCAAATCCCAGTTTAAGTAAATGAAAATGCACATGTTTTTTTCTACAGCGACCGTATGGCCTCGACCCTGCTTATTTTGCAATGAATTCATCGGGTGAGATCCTTCACCATCGCTGTCCATTTGAATGGGCGCCACGCCGTTTAAGGTCCCCGTGTACGGACCGTGCTAGCCCGAGATTCAAATCTCTTAAACGAGCCACGGTCGGTATGCGAACAGGCATCCTCACGCACAGAGGCTATGATGCAGTAGGCCGTATATCATATCGCGTGTTCGACCACAGCTGTTGCATACTGTGTCACTGTCGAGATCGGATTGGTTAGTCGTCTGCGACGGGATAATCACGTATAGCCTCGAGTTGGCCAGTTTTTCAAAGAATTGTCAATAATTTGCTCTATTTAGCATAAAAATAACCCCAATCACTTCGAAATACCAACGACAGACCAGTAATCACATTAAAATGCTAATAAACCATATATATACATATATATATATGTATATATATGTATATATATGTATATATATGTATATATATGTATATATATGTATATATATGTATATATATGTATATATATGTATATATATGTATATATATGTATATATATGTATATATATGTATATATATATGTGTATATATATGTATATATATGTATATATATACACATATACATGCGATATCTAACCGCAGCGTGGGACAATATTCACGTGCACATTCCCTAGACATTAATTTTGAACCCGTGCAACCTTTCGAATTTGATCCCTTCACTGCTTCATAGACTATCCTAATTTTTAATTAAGTTCACTACTGACACTACTTCGTGACCGTAGCGTATTTATAAGATGACAGTTCAAAAATATTTGACCGGCGAAAAATAACTGACCGAAATCTGTATTGAATTACCATCGGTAGACCCTAGTCTATAAGACGCCGTTGGGTAATCTACACTTCATTATTATTGTTTCAAAATCAAAATTTTACAGCAACAGCTCCGAATAATTTTGTTTATGAGGTTTAGTGTAAGTGAAAAAGCGCAGGTGGCTGAGAATCACATCCAACTGGCGTGACCAGGATTCAAACCTGGGTTAAATGTAAATGTTGGCCCATACACGTGTTTCTGTAGCGACCGTGTGGCCTTGAGCCTGCCTATTTTTCAATGAATCGATCGGGTCGGATCCTACATCACCGCTTCCCGTTCGAATGAGTGCCCACCATTTAAGGTCCCCATGTACAGACTTTGCTAATAATGTAAGTAAAGCTCCCACATCACATGTGCTTGACTTCGGCGCTTAAGCCGGTAATGGACGAATCCCTAGGTCTTAGACTCGGTGCCAGCGCATCGCAGGACTTGCCGTTTACTTCCTTACGCCGGTACCAAATTATACAGCCTGATGACAAAGGTACTTGTGCACACACAACTTGCCCAGGGTCGTTTCCCGGAGTCAAACCCGCAACCGCTTGATCATTGACCAAGCGTGTTACCGATTGACTACCGCGTCGCAACAAATCTCTGATATGCAAATCTTTAAAGTAAGCTACGATCGGTTTGAACGAATTTATCATCACTGCCATCATCACCATCATCGTGATCATCTGTCGTCATTGTAGTCATTAATGTTATCATTGTTGTCAGCTTTATCATAATCATCACCATCACTATCATGCAATCATCGTCATCACGAGCCTCTGTTCTTCTTCCTTCTGGCTGGAATTAATCCCTCCTAGGGGAGTGGTCAGGCACATGAATCCTTCTTTTCCATTTGTTTCTATCTCCAGTGTCTTCTTTCTTCAGTCTGAGGAATTTTAGGTCCTGCTGAATCATGTCTCCCCATCTCTTCTTTTGTCCTCCCCAACTGCGGCGTCCGTAAACCTCTGCTCTCATAGTTCTTTTAATGCAGTTTTCCTCTTCTCTCCTCAACACATGACCATAACATCTCATCACAAGCCTCTGTTGTATCTGTGTATCTCTGTGTATCTCTGTGTATCTCTGTGTATCTCTGTGTATCTCTGCGTATCTCTGCGTATCTCTGCGTATCTCTGCGTATCTCTGCGTATCTCTGTGTATCTCTGCGTATCTCTGTGTATCTCTGTGTATCTCTGTGTATCTCTGTGTATCTCTGTGTATCTGTTGTGTACAGAACATCAGTAATCTATTGCAAGCGAAGCAGGTGCTCGTGAAGTTGATTTTAATTTGTCAGGTGTATCTGATTCCGGTAAATCATGTTACGCAGTTGACTTAAGGAGATTCAGAATAAAAGAATGTCGAGCTGAAGGTTTTACACGCACTACCCCCAACCGGGGGGCATTGATCGTTTCGAGGCCATTACCAATGTCCTCCTCTCATTTCGCATTCAGTACGTGCTCCGAATGGCTGTCTGGATCAGCTGGTGAGGTCGACGTATGCCCCTGAATTCGTTTTCTCTCGATTGTTGTGTCCGCTTAGCCCGAGGTTATTCGTGACTGCGGAGTAGACTGGACTGTTTTTATCCCATTATCTGTTTCGCATTATGTTTTTTGAGGCTGGGTTTAAATGGCACCAGCAGTGGGGGATTCAGGTATAGGCGTTGGGGACGGTTCGACCCCCGCGCCCCTCTTGGTTTTATATGTCGTCGCCTCTCAGACCAGACCCGTGAAAGGTGGACTGCCAGAATGTGGTGCCTTTTCTGCAAATGCTTTCGCCCCCACGAAAGCAATTCAGGAGCCGTCCCTAGGCACCAGACTGGTGGTGAGTGTACACTGTAGTTAGCCTAGCAGGTTCCTGTCCTTGATTGACACGTCCTTTGTTCTGGCAGCTTGTCTTTCTTCTTGTCCTTGGTACCATCTGTCCTTGGCGCTTTTTGTCTCTCCTTTCATCTGTAAGTAAATGATGCTCAGCTGACTGGAAAAATCACCACTGGCGGGCTCTTACACACAAGTAGAACCCAGCCAGCAGTTCTATAGCGCCCCAACTAGGCTAATCGCTGGAACCAGCTTATTCACAGGCGCTCAGTCAAAATTGATAGGAAGGAAGGGTTCGGTTTTAAGTCAAGATCCAAGAGTCAGTCAGGCAGACTTTATCTTTATCTGACACTACGAGTATTTTGCACTTACTGATTGTCCTTGGTTAGTAGGCCCAAGCAAGTGAGGCCACATTTAGCACTTATTGACCACATTTTGCACTTATTTTCCTCCTTTTGCACTTATTGTCCTCATTTTGCACTTATTGTCCTCATTTTGCACTTATTATCCCCAGTAAAAGAGAATATCCTTGAGTGAATCATCATATTTCTCGAGTTATTTGACCTGCGAAAACGAAATGATTGTTTGATAACAGTGATCGTTCTGACTTTTGCCGATACGAAAATCAATATTGTCGGATTGTTTGCAAATGCGGCGGCGTTGCCAGCGCGCTTCTCTCTATAGCGATTCTCGGAAGGTTAGCACGGAAGACACATTGCTCCGTTGCCAGGGAAACATCATCAGTTGCTACTGGTTACGGGCTGCTTTTGTGTCATCAGTAAACAGTAATGGCGGTATCTTGTACGTTTTGTGGGCTCGCAACCTTCTGGATGAGAGGACGGAGGCGGCTATAAAGTTTGCCATTTCGGAGAAGGCCGGACTCGAAGGAAGCGTATCTTTGTGGATGTCATGCAAATAGTGGACTCTAAGGACGGGGTAAGACAGCATACGTGGCAACTTACCGTTGCCATAACTGCTAGTATCTTTCAGCGCTAGGTCTTTCACTTAAAACTGAAAACACTCCTCTTCCACAATTCCTAGTCTGATTCTTCCGCTTCCCCTTGGCTCATTTTCCGATTCAGTTCCAAACACCATCCATCGCAGCCGCATGCCTGTCTGACTCTTGGATCTTGACCCGGAACCAATCCTTCTCACCTGTCGATTTTTTTGACTGAGCGCCTGTGAATAAGATTGTTTCCGCGACTTAGCTTTTGTTGGACTCTGTAGAAATCTTGACTGCGACGTGTGCCATACAAGGCTGATCGAGGATTTTTCCACTTAGCATTGTCTGGCCTAGGTTGAATACTCTTTCCGCATTTCGGATGATCTTTAGTTTTCATCTTTGAAGTAAGTAAGTAATGCATTAGTTAACACGCAGAATGTACATCAGCTGATCAAGGAATCGTTGGCGTGGGTGGGTCGCAGCCGGCAGACAAGAAAAGCAAGACGGTACAAAGAGGTCTGAAGCCCTTTTACGGCTGTGTCTAGCAAGGCATTGCTGTGAGTAATGTAATCAGTAAGACTACTCCAGATGTAGAACTGCTGAATCGGGCCTGGAGAATTCAGACCGATAGCCTCTGATGTCAGAGAGGGGCAAACGTTTTGTGTAGCTAATGGTTGGTAGTGCTGTAGGGAAGACTGTCGACAGGTAAGCAGGTTGATTGGTCGAGCCTTACGAGTAAGGAGAGCGATCTTGTAAGCTAGTCTGGATCTGACAGACAGCACGGGTAGCTTTACTAGTGCAGCAGTGACATGATCAAACGTGCGAATTCCTGTCACCAGTCGGGCCAACGAATTCGGGACACGTTACAGTTTGGCAAAATTAGACTTTGTAGTGCCGTACAGCAGCGAATTGCAGTAGTCAAGTGTTGCTTTGACTACACTACAAGCGACTGTCTTCATAAGTTCAGGTGGCATGTACGACCAAACATGTCTTTTATGTGGAAATACGAAGCTTTGCAGGCAGCGGTTAGCTGTTGGTTTCCAGTCGAGCGTTGCCTCTAAGACTCTTAAGTGTTCCTGATAATGAAATGTTCGCACCCGCATTTTTGACTGTTTTTAGGTTCTCGATCGATTTGTTGGTGATAAAAGCCCTATAGGCTGCTATCCTGCGCATTGAAATATCCTGAAGGACAACCTGATAATAAACTGTTTCAACATTTATTTGCGTTTTTTGCAAGGGTATAAAGTATTGGCCGATTTCGGTGGGTGTTGTGCATACATAGGTTCCGATATGATATTGTCTTATATACTCACTAACTTTGTGGCTCATTGTGCAAGTAATCGTTTGGCAGATCCATTCCACTGTTTACCTAATGTCAAAATGTTGGTCTGCCCCTATCTTCCGTTTTCTGAATTATTTAGTGCTCCCACAAGTTAAATTCATGTAATCTAGTCTAGTCTAACATAATCTAGTCTATAATGTCTAACCTAATCTAGTCTATAATGTCTAACCTAATCTAGTCTATAATGTCTAACCTAATCTAGTCTATAATGTCTTTATAGCGTTATTATCGAAATGCTCAAGGTATCAGTCTGTTGTCGCTTCAAGTGAAACCGTAGCCCAAATCGCAATCCGTTGGACAAGTCCCGTCAATATCCAATAGATAGGGAAACCGAAGGTGGGCTACTGGTCCAGTTAGCTACACTGGTTAAAGCGTACGTCAAGTCGCCTCACTTGGCCTGACACACATTGACGTCACAATCGTTGCCATGGTATCTCAGCTGGACTGGTTAGCTACATTGGTTAAAGCGTACGTCAAGGCGCCTCACTTGGCCTGACACACTTTGACGTCACAATCATTGCCATGGCATCTCAGCTGGCCTAGTTAACTACATTGGTTAAAGCGTACGTCAAGGCGCCTCACTTGGCCTGACACACTTTGACGTCACAATCATTGCCATGGTATCTCAGCTGGACTGGTTAGCTACATTGGTTAAAGCGTACGTCAAGGCGCCTCACTTGGCCTGACACACTTTGACGTCACAATCATTGCCATGGCATCTCAGCTGGCCTAGTTAACTACATTGGTTAAAGCGTACGTCAAGGCGCCTCACTTGGCCTGACACACTTTGACGTCACAATCATTGCCATGGTATCTCAGCTGGACTGGTTAGCTACATTGGTTAAAGCGTACGTCAAGGCCCCTGGTGTGTGAGTTTACCGGTTCGCATCCCGATCTTGGCTTATTTAAGAGATTTAATTTCGGGTTAGCATGATCGGTACACGGGGACTTTAAATGGCGTGGCGCCCTTTCAAATGGGCAGCGGTGGTGAAGGCTCTCACTCGATAAATTCATTGGAAAATAGGCAGGGTCGAGGCCATACGGTCGCTATAGAAAAACCGTGCATTTACATTTACAGTTACCATGGGAAGGAAGTTGAAACAGGCGAGTTGTAAGTTTAGACCCGAATGGTACTAGAGAACTAGACATAGTATAAGAACAACGTTCATGGCTAGATAGAATTTTGATGGACTGACGCCCGTTGTGTATCAGCTGACTCTTCCAATGCATGGGCCGCAACTTCCTCATTTGAAACCAAAGACCTCATTGCTGATACATTTAGGCTAACGAAACCCTGATTCATCTCTCCCGATAAATAATCCGATGCGTGTAGGCCTACTAGCTACTTGATGGAAATCAGGATGTTTGAACAAAATTCTTGCCCCATACGGATGGATCATATTTGAACATTACACATGTTAATGCGCTTTTTGCTGAAATACCGAATCACTGGGAATCGTTAGCAATATGAAATCGGTGCTCCCTAAAATTGCCTTAAAATCCTGAGCGCAACTTCTAATACTTAAGTTGTCGGAGATGGATCGACAACATAAAGAAAGGTATTTTCGCATCTCTCTTACTGAAGCTATCTTAGCTACATTGGTTAAAGCGTACGTCATTGTAGCCTCTGCGCGCGAGGATGCCAGTTCGCATACCGATCGTGGCTCATTTCAAAGATTTGAATCTCAGGCTAGCACGGTCCGTACGCGGGGACCTTAAATGGCGTGGCGCCCATTCAAACGGGCAGCTGAGGTGAAGGATCTCATTGTGAATAAGCTGGTCCCCGTGACGTGGCTTTCGTTGGGCGCTGTAGAAATCTCGGAAATACGATTACGATTGACAAATGAGCAAGACCAAGGGCAAATTGCCGCTATGGAAAAATATGTTCATTTACATTTACATTTATCTATCGCTCTGAACTGAAAACTTACCTGTTCTTGACCGTTTATGGTTCCTCATGCTTCCTCTGTTCCGGTATTTCTGAACTATTTAAGGAGAACATTATAAAATTACAGTAACTGTTGTAATGTATTGTATTGACCAGAACATTGGGGAAGGACTGTATTCACAAAATGACCAAGAAGAATATAGACTATTCATGCAGACCAGTCTTTACCAAGTGGCGCGTGATGATTACTGCGGATGACGACGATGATGATGACAATGTTATTGACAATAATGATGATGATCAGTTTTGGTCAGATGTGTATCTTCCAATATTCGAGATGCCTTTACTACAGAAAAATGTACTTGATCACTATGCATCTCCCTTCGTTTCCAATAAAGAATTTAATTAAATTTGTGACGTTTATAAATTGCGCATGGCTCCCTGGGCATCATCTGGATATTCTCGATATCAGGATATTCTTGATATCTGGATAATCTCTTGGAATTCACTCTTGGCTTTCGACTGGGCTTACCCTGGAATTTGGCATGCACACCAGCTTTGCTAGCAGCGACCATTGACTTATGCTTTGAGCATTATTGAGTATACCGCGGCGCTATAGAATTTCTTGGATTATAATTATTTCCTTTGTTATTGTTGTTGTTGTTATTATTATTATTATTATTATTACTATTATTATTTATATCATCATCATCATCATCATCATCATCATCATCATCATCATCATCATCTCGATATCAGACAACTCTAGTATATGAAGAAACAACACCAAGGACTCATTGTAAAACAACTCATTATGACACGAATTCTGATTTAACACAATTGGGGACAAAGGATCCCAAAGTTCATTCACCTATAGAATTCAAACTAATTTATAACATGACCCCATTCTAAGACGGCTCTTGTTATGGTTGTTATGGTTAGTGAAGACAGCTTTAAAACTAGCTTTTGGCGTATATTTAAAGCCTCGGTATATTTGTAATCGGAGAGAAGAGGGAAATTGAAGATTCAATTCCAAATTATGTAAGGCTACAGAGTGCTTGTTCCCTAAAGGTCATAGGTTGACATGCGTGTTTTGCTAATGTGTTGCAGATATACCCCCGTGTCATGAAAATCGTTAGGGTAGTATAACGTAGGGCATATCTTTTCTGACACTTGCACCGTCTGGTCAGCTAATATTGACTTCAGAGTAAGTCGTGCCCAATTTTTGGTTCCAGCTGCGTCAGTTTTTATGAAACCTGTCACAAGACAACGCACTATCCACTTCGAAGTTCCGGCAGTTGCGTGATTTCCGTTTTCCTGGACGGAATTAAAAGAGCCAGACGTAGGTTTCAGTGTTTCAGAATTGTAGCCATACTTAGAGAAATAATGATGTCAGTCATATTGGTAGTTCTTTACTGCCTTCGCAGTTTGGAACTAACTACCCTTGGCAAGATTTGGGACTCTACTAATACTATCTTGAATTAGAAGGGTAATACTGTTGCCAGATGAGATCCATATTATATATAGGGGGCCTACACATATATATACATATATATATATATACACATATATATACATATATATATCCATAGTGCGCAGAAACCTCATTGAACTGTCTTAAATTAAAAGGGTAATACTGTTGCCAAATGGGATACATATTGATAAATCCGATTTCTGAAAATGCTGTATCTTGAGTAGCTGGTGAATCTTCACTCTCACAGAGGGTGGATTTTTGGGAAAATTGTTATATGATCATGTAACTGGTCGGAATATACATGTACATGTATTGGTTAGATGTAAAAAGTAACACATGGCAAGATAAGGTAAGTTAAGGGAAGGTAAGGTAAGTTAGTGGCTAACAGCTCATTTATTACACACCCTTATCAGTATTAGTCCTTATCATCACAACAATTCAACTAAAGCACATTTTAAAGTAGGCCACTTCTTATCATAATCTCTGCCATTTGCCTGCATACAGTGCAGAAGTATTTAACATCCAAGTATTCGAACTTGTGACGAAGATGAACGGTTTTGCACAGAATCCCCTCAAAATTTTCCAGTACCACAAACCCCCAAACCAGGGTGGATGCCCCTTCTAATTCAACTCGCCCTTCCTCTGGGGCCCATGCACCCGTTTTGATACACTGAGTTTCTCTTGTGGCTGACTCAGAGACTGCTGTTGCTAGAAGAGTGGCAAATTGTATGCAAGGCTACATGTTTACTAGTCAGATGGCACACGTACTTCTAGGAATATGCTTCTGGGTCTGCAGTCACCGTATTCTTTTATGAATCATGCAGATACTTACTTCGTGCTGAGGTATGAATTCTCCTGAAAAGCACTGTTAGCTGGAAAAAGATGTCCTCGATTGTTTACAAGACGGGATAAAAGAAAGGTCTCGAAAAGCTGGTGGTAGTAAATTCTAAAGAGAAAGATCATTGTGCAAAATGGCACGAAAACCAAAAGTCGTTTTTACCGAATGGTAGATGTTTGTATTGGAAGCAGTGATGCTGGGTTTCTTTTAAATGACGCTATATAAATGTTCTCCGTTTACATTACATAAGTTCTACGGGTTTTTGGAGAGTAAGAGAACTTCCCGGGAATATGCCAGCTGCAAACGGCGCTACATAAACGTCCGTATAAATTACAATACAATTACAGTACACTACATTAAAAAGAAACCTCCATCTTCATCATCACCTTGTTGTTGTTGGCGCACAACTCTGGGGCGTGTTTTTTTTTGTAGTCCGGGAAATAGTGGTTTCTTCCTGTATCCGAGTGTATACGCTTCAAGCGGGCACTCCTCATGTAGGCCTACAAAGCAGGTGCGAGTCATCTGCCATCCTTCTTATCTTGCCGTGGTTACACCCTGCATGTCAGTTAAAGGCCGATCCCCTCTTCAGGATCTGCATCTTCTGGAAATTCTGTTGGTCCTGGTACATGTCTTAAACGCAACCCACCCTAACAGCTCCTCTCCCCTTCTCTCTCTCTCTCTCTCTCTCTCTCTCTCTCTCTCTCTCTCTCTCTCTCTCTCTCTCTCTCTCTCTCGTAATTCCGAGATTTCTACAGCACCCAACGAAAGCCGCGCCGCGGGGACCAGCTTACTCACAGGCGCTCAGTCAAAACAAAATCGATAGGCAAAAAGGGTTCGGTTCCAGGTCTCTCTCGCTGGTCTTCTGGAAGTTCTGACAACCGGACTTGGTTCTTGGTGTGGCATCTTCGGACAACCTCCACAGACTGGACGCAGCGCTCATGAATAAGCTGGTGTACTGGGCTTATTTTAAAGTAGCGTTTTAGAAATTTGGAGATGACGATTACATAACTTGTCTTTGGCGGACGCTCACGGATAGCTGATGGTACATCCACGTGGAACCTTCTGCTACCTCAAGTTTGCAACTCTCTTACCGAGATTAACTTTTGCTTTAAACTGAAAACTTCCTCTGGCAGTCTGTCTGTGGTTCTTAATGTTTTCTGTTCCCGGCTTCAATGTCCATTTATAAACTTTGTAAGGAGGGCATTATTAAATTATAGTTGTATTGTGTCATCATCATCATCATCATCATCATCATCATCATCATCATCATCATCATCATCATCATCATCATCATCATCATCAGCAGCAGCAGCAGCAGCAGCAGCAGCAGCAGCAAGTCCTGAATCCAGCCAACTGACGGCGATTAATAAAATGATGATGATGATAATGATAATAATAATATTAGGCCTAATAATAACAATAACAATAATAATAGTATGAATAAATAGCGCGATAAAACGGCCGAGGCCAAACAAACTCCGTTCTTTCCGTCGTTTGTTTATTCCAGTTACTCTTCGCTTCTTCAGTCGTAGACTTTGTTTCTAGTTCTTTCCATTTTTAACACCAGACGGTAAATGCGTAATATTTTGTCGTTAACCCGTCTGTGTTGAGAAGCAAACAGCGTAATATCCACATCAAACTACCCGGCAAAGGAAGTGACTGTAATCCCTGGCCTCGTTTCCTCCGCACCCTCATATAGTCCCACCTTATGCCGCCTCTGTAAGATGACTCTATACTGCATCAGTCATCTTACTTACTGAAACGCATTCGCGCTGTACGCTGGGCTCTGTTGCTACCGGGAAATAGCTTTTGGAGAATTCCACTTGTAAACAAGCTATGGAAAAATTTCCCCTGAACTACCCCGTCTAATCATTCGCGGGGCTTCAATTCACACCACCCCATCCACCCCGGATCCCCTTCTTTTCGCTCTTCCGCACATTTTGCCCTCTTTCGGGCGAGATAATCGTAGTCATAACCTCATAATAATACAGCCATGGTCTGTTTATCGACTCATCGGTAGCGAGCGAAGAGCCTGTCTGGCCGTGCGGCCCATCAGGGTCCGTGTATGCGTGCGTCCTGTTCGGTGACCGGATGGATGTCCGTCTGCGTGATTCGCTCGATTTCTGACTCATTTGAAAACGGAGAAAGCGGCGCTGGTAGATGCGGAGATCACACCATCCATCCACCCACCCACGGACCGAGCAGCGGGGCAGTCTGTCTGTGCTCATGCTAACGCGACGGACGCGCTCACATACACAGCGAATGCGGGTGACTGTTGTGGGTGCGTTTTTTCAAAGCCACCACCATCGCGGGAGTAGCACGGTTAGTAAGACCGCCGATGCTGTGCGCCCTTTCGACTGGGCTTTCCCCCGAACTGCGAGGGATCCTGTGTTGACTGTAGCAATGGGACCGCAAGCCGGACACTGCGATGTTTTCCTGATCAATATGTGTCAACACCGCAAAGCAGGCTGAGGCGGCTGTTCTGTGCTCGGAGCGACGCGAACATCTTCTTTTTTGACCTCTGGATTCGCTGACGCGGTTGTCTTAATGAACTTTTAACCTCTGACCTCGTTTCAACGCAGTGGAGTGATTTGGATGGGTGCCCGTGCCAAGAAGAATGGCGGACGTCGGTGAAAAGTACGCCGGGGTTGCGGTTGTTGTTGACAGATGCAGGGTCAACAATGACCCGGATGACCAAGATAACGAGTAAGATCTTACGAATTTACTGTGTGTAAATGTGTTACGCGTGACCCCAATTCATGGACTGGGGTAACGTACCTCCTTTCTTATACTGCAAAAAAACAATGCCCATTAAGTTTTGCATAAATCTTGCATCCTCAGATCAATGAGTTTTCATACTATTAGTTGAACAGTGATGATTATACAAAAGAGGAAGTGTGTTGGTAGCCCTCAGTTTCGAGATCAAGGCTATGCCTGTATGTGTTTGTGTGTGTGTGTGTTTGTGTGTGTATGTATGTGAGTATGTATTATGCATTCAAAAGGACAGCAGTGGTGAAGTATCTCACCGATTAGTTTATTGAAAAATAACCAGGGTCAAGCCGATACTGTTGTACATTTACATTTATGTATGTTAGAGTATATGTATATTTGTGTGCATGTATGATTGAGCATTTGTGTATATATATATATATGTATGTAGGTATGTATTTATGTATTTGTGTGTGTGTGTGTGTTAGAGTATGATGTATTATATATGTGTGTATCGTTGTATGCATATATGTTTGTTCGTGTGTATGTAAGAGTATGTTTGTAAGTATGTTTATATGTGTGTATGCATATATGTGTGTATGTTTATATGTATGTATGTGTGAATGCATGTGTGTTAGACTATGCTATTTATTTATTGAATATTTGTTTTATTTCATCGATTATTTATTATTATTATTTATGGTAATGTCTGGTGTTACTAGACATTACTAGGAAGGGGAAATGTTATATTCAGTGTTTTCAGACATTCTGGCTACAGTTACCAGCTTTCCGCTGTGATGTCCCGAACAATAGCTACGAGATGAGAGAACTAGAAAGAAAAATGTTTGTGTGGACAGTGGTAAATGCAGACAATTGTGTTGTCTTTATGACGTGATCTTCTGCCATGATTGTTTTCGGGGACGACAAATGCGACTGATGGCTTGGAATTTTCTGGCGCTTGATGGCGCTATTGTCGCAGCGAAGCTTTTGTCGGTGGGCAGAAAGTAACTACTGCATTGTTTTCGTGGTTGTGTTTTTGTATGCGAAAAAAAACAGTGTGGTTATGTCTCGTGGACGATTGTTCGAGCGCTTGCTACAGAATGCTGAGTTGGCGGTTTCGTTAAAGGACTTTGGGCAAGTCCGTAATGGCATTGATTTATTTGCGTCACTAGGTATAGTGGGGCAAGGCGGATGCGGGGGGGGGGGGGGCTGTGCCAGTGGCGTCTCTTGTTTTTCTGTGTAGTAAGAAAAGAACAAAGAGATGGAGTCCAAGGGTGATTCCAGACATACGTACTTACATGCATACAAACACCATACATGCAAACAAACACACACATACATACATACATACATGCATACATACACACATACATACATGCATACATACATACATACACACATACATACATACATACATACGTACATACATAAATACATACATGCGTACATACATACCTACTTACCTACATACATACATTACACTTCAGTCAGACCTCTTTCCCTAATTAAACTGTGATTGCAGGGACCAGACTGACTGACTGACTGTCTGACTGGTGGACTGACTTGAGTGAATGAGTTATTGGCTGATTGAGGGACTGACTCACAGACCGACCGACTGACTGGCTGAAGTCTGGCTGGCTGATTCACCGACTGACTGAGTGGCTGAAGTGTGACTGGCTGACTGAATGACTGACTGACTGGCTAAAGTCTGGCTGACTGACTGACTGAATGACTGACTGGCTGAAGTCTGGCTGACTGACTGACTGAATGACTGACTGACTGGCTGAAGTCTGGCTGACTGACTGACTGAATGACTGACTGGCTGGTCTGGCTGACTGACTGACTGACTGAATGACTGACTGGCTGAAATCTGGCTGACTGACTGAATGACTGACTGACTGGCGAAAGTCTGGCTTACTGACTGACTGAATGACTGACTGGCTGAAATCTGGGTGACTGACTGACTGAATGACTGACTGGCTGAAATCTGGGTGACTGACTGACTGAATGACTGACTGACTGGCTGAAGTCTGGCTGACTGACTGACTGAATGACTGACTGGCTGAAATCTGGCTGACTGACTGAATGACTGACTGACTGGCTGGTCTGGCTGACTGACTGACTGACTGAATGACTGACTGGCTGGCTGAAATCTGGCTGACTGACTGAATGACTGACTGACTGGCTAAAGTCTGGCTGACTGACTGACTGAATGACTGACTGGCTGAATTCTGGGTGACTGACTGACTGAATGACTGACTGGCTGAAGTCTGGCTGACTGACTGAATGACTGACTGGCTGAAATCTGGGTGACTGACTGACTGAATGACTGACTGACTGGCTGAAGTCTGGCTGGCTGTGTTGTTATTGTTTTGTTGTTGTGCCCGCTTGAATAGATGTTCTGATCCGTTTTATTGTCATTGAGGTTGATAGATGCTCTTTGTAGCCTTTGTCTCCAGGACTCTGATTCGTTTTGTCGTAGTCATTGCATGACGGAAAGAATGAATGAACAATCGAATGAATGAATCATCCACTAGGTTGAAACAAAAGTCCACGTGCCGAGATGTTTGATTGGTTCTTGTTTCTGGTTCTTTGTCAAAGGCAAAGATTCTGTTGGAATCTACAGAACTTGTGGGTTTTAGGAGTTCCTTAGCCCTATTTTTCTTGGGCTGGAATGTCACGGGGCTATCTGTTCGGTGTCAAAGGTCTCACGTGAAAGTCAGTGTTTTGTCGACAGGGTTTTAACCGGGCTTTTTCTTTTTACAGAGTATAGAGACCTGGGTAGTAGAGAAAAGGAAAATGGGTAGCAGGGTCATTTGGCCGGGCCTCACATAGAGAAGGGGCCTCAGATTTAAAAACGTTTTTATGTAATAATTATCGATATTCATTTGTTTATTTATTAAACTGCTTTTCGCCATAACTTTCAGTCCTATCATAATAGTTAAATTCGGTGGTCTTGGCAACATAGTTTGTTTGTATGAATTGCTATGTGGAAAATATAGGGTTATGATGTCAATGCGTCAAGGTTGGGGCCTCGTATTTGTAGTGGCCCCGGCCTCTCTGAATCTCGGGAAGACCTGGAACAATCCCCAGCTGAAAATCGATTCTTCCATGATTGATCCATAGATCGATTGATTTACCTAACCACCCACCCACCCACTTGCTCATCCATTTGGGCATCCTTCATTCCATCCATCCATTTCTCTCAGCTCTCTATCCATCTGACTTCGTCCCACTGTCTCCCTTTGTCTATCCCCCTCTCCTCTCCCTCGGTTTGAATTGTGTGTCTCAGATTAAAATTTTGGTCCTCATTTATTTTAAATCTTGGTACTCATTCATTTTGAATTTTGGTCCTCATTCCTTTTAAATCTTGGTCCTCATTCCTTTTAATTCTTGGACCTCATTCCTTTTAAATCTTGGACCTCATTCCTTTTAAATCTTGGACCTCATTCCTTTTAAATCTTCAGTTTGGCTGGCTGTGTTATGTATTCAATTGTTTGTGTGTTTCTCTACGCCTACGATTCCGCAGTCAACCGATGGACATGTGGCTTGTTAACAACTGCATCGTATTCTATTGTATTTGGTAACTTATATAGCCCTTTTTACAGAACAAACTACTCAGAGGCGCATCCAGCACGAGAGCCCCCGGGAAATAAGAACGTCTTCAAACAACGAGCTGACTGAGCTCTATCACCAACAGTGACCCTGGCGTGAAACAAAGGTGGAAGTCAATTTCATAGGGATGGCCAACAACAGCAAAACCCTCTGCTGCACAAGACAGAACTTACTTACTTACTTACTTACTTACTTACTTACTTACTTACTTCAGTTTAAAAGATGCCGCAGTTCTCCATTGATCGTAGATGGCCTGTAACGAACAAAGATCACGAAATTTTATTGATTGATGCAGCCGGGAACTGTATGAATCTGATCAATACATTCAGTCAGATCTAAGTAACCAGGGAACATGTCAATACTTGAACTAGGACGGATTGATTAAGATAGGGCTGCTGTTGTTGCAAACATACATAAATACACGTACATATACATGCATACATACTTTCATACGTATTTTCATACATGCATATAAACATACATACATAAATACTAACATACATACTAACATACAGACATATGTATGCATACATACATACATACACAGATGGATACATACCCACATACATGTATGTATACATACATACATACATACATACATACATACATACATACATGCATGCATACTAACTTGCTTATGTACATACATACTTACATATATACTTACATACATATGCACACAATATACATGATCATGTTGATGATGATGATGATGATGATGATGATGATGACGATGATGACGATGAGTTTTCTGCCCAAAGGCAGGTCCATTAGCTTTATGTCACATGGACATGAGATGAGTGAGGTGCTTTCCCATTGTCTTCCTCACAGACAAGTGTGGGTGAGCAACTTGCCCAAGGTTTCTACTCAGTGGCTTGAGGTAGATTCAAACCCGTGACCCTCCGGTTACAAGGCACAATAGACACACGTACCTAAACACACAGACAGTTGTTTTATGTTGGTTAATCGGGTTTTCTCTTTTCCCTGAAAGTAGATGTTGAACACTGGTGGTCCAAACAGCCACTGGTCAGAACGAAACAGCCGTTGCCATTGCGCAGTTTCTTCTGCAGTTGCTCAGGGAAATATCGGTTTCCTCAGTTGTTGGCTAACCAGTTATTTGCTATCTGTGAGTCTGAACATTCATGGGGTGTATTTTATGCAAACCCAAAATATACCTGACTGTCTGTCTCTGTCTGTCTGTCTGTCCATCTGTCTCTCTGTCTGACTATCTGTCTGTCTGTATGAATATTTAGACAGCATGTGTGATTGCCACAGACTGAAAGATTGTTCGGTGCTGTGGATGCAACATAACATGACAGCATAACAAGGGTTCTGAAGACATATAATATGCGTTATGTACGTATGTATGTGTGTATGTTTGTATTTATATGTGTGTATGTATTTATGTATGTGTGTGTGAATTTGTGTATATGTGCATGAGTGTATCTATGTATATGTGTATGTGTGTATGTATGTATGCATCTATGTATGTGTGTGTATGTATGTATGTATGTGGATATCTATGTGTGTATGTATCTATGAATATGTTTATGTATGTGTATGTATGTATGTATTTGGGTATCTGTGTGTATGTATTGATGAATATGTTTATGTGTATGTATCTATGAATATGTTTATGTGTATGTATGTATGTATGTATGTATGTATGTATGTATGTATGTATGTGTGTATGTATGTATGTATGTATGTATGTATGTCTGAATATTTATATAGCACTACTTATGTACCTCTCAAAAGTGCTGAGGGTACTAGCAGTCAGAGGGGAAATTATGGTATAAGGGGCTTTGAACAGTCCTCGATGTGATATGAGGTGATGTAATGTGAGGAGGTATTACGTTAGTAGGGTAAATTGTCATGTGAACAGTTGTCATGCGAAAAATTGTCTTGTGAAAAATTTTCATGTGAAAACTTTTTATGTGAAAAATTGTCATGTGGTGTGTCTGATCAACGAGTTAATGTAATTTAAACGATGCCTGTACATTTTTAGGGTTGTTTTTTTACACTTTTATTATAATTTATGTATTTTGCTATTTTTGAACAAATTCCGAGGCATTTTTCATCATCACGAGTTTAATTTCTGTGAAATTAAGCTTCAAATGAATCGGATTTGACTTCATTTGAAATGGAAAATGGACGACGTTGAATAGATAGATGGTGAAGGTTGTGGATAGTTGGATCCTAGATGGGTTCAGACTGAGTGGCTTCTATGCAAATATGGCTAATAAGGATCTGTGTGGCATTCCTGGCTCTCTGTCTCTTTATCTATCTGTCTTGTCTGTCTGTCTGTCTGTTTGTCTATCTATCTGTCTATCTGTCTGTCTGTCTGTCTGTTTATCTGTCTGTCTGTCTCTTTCTGTCTGTCTCTGTGTTCCTCAGTCTCTGTCCATATGTTCCTCAGTCTGTTTGTCTTTGTGTCTGTCTGTGTTTGTCTGTTTGTGTGTGTCTGTCTGTGTCTCTGTCTGTGTGTCTGTCTGTGACTGTATGTATGTCTTTCTGCCTGTCTGTCTCTCTATCTGTCTGTCTCTCTGTATGTCTCTCTTTCTGTATGTCTGTCTGTTTCTCAGACTCTGTCTGTCTCTGTCTGTCTGTTTTTCTATCTACCTGTCCGTCTGTGTCTGTCTGTCTGTGTCTGTCAGTCTGTGTGTGTCTGTGTGTGCCTGTGTGTCTGTCTGTGTGTCTGTATGTATGTCTTTCTGCCTGTCTGTCTGTCTCTCTATCTGTCTGTCTCTCTGTATGTCTCTCTTTCTGTCTGTCTGTTCCTCAGTCTCTGTCTGTCTGTCTGTCTGTTTTTCTATCTACCTGTCCGTCTATGTCTGTCTGTGTCTGTCAGTCTGTGTGTGTCTGTGTGTGTGCCTGTGTGTCTGTCTGTTTTGTCATTAGGTCGAGGTCTCTTAGCATATTTCTGCACTCAGTCAAAAACGTATCGGGATCGTTGTAGCTGGAGGCGATTGGCTCTGGGGCTGTTCCGTCATAGTTTTGCATTTCGACGCCAAGCAGATGAAACTCCGTCTCTGCCGCCATATTTGTCTACACTCTTAAAAAAACAGCAGACATTGGGGTCATTCAGTGCAGGCCTTGGTCAATATTGGTCCTCGGACATGTGGTCCTGAACAAATACATCTGTCTGTATGCTTGCATATGCATACATGTATATGTATGCATAATCTATAACCTATTCTAAAGACTTCTATTGCGCGCTATTGTGTAATGCCCTCAGTATCAGTCAATGGTTGTTTCAAGTGAAATTGCCATCAAAAATCATAATCCATAGTAATCGTTACTGTAATTCCGAGATTTCTACGGTGTTCAACAAAAGGCACGTCATGGGGACCAGCTTATCCACAGGCGCTGAGTCAAAACAAAATCCATAGGCGAAAGGTTCCAGGCATGGCGAAAGAGGTTTGGTTCCAGGTCAGAATCCAAAAGACATTGGAAGGGTGGACGTTTTGCACGTTCATTTAGGAATTCGGGTCGGATTTTGATAGGCTTGAGAAACAAGAAGTTTGGATACGGTGGGTAAGCAAGCTGGAAAAGACGTGTCTTTAGTTAAGACCTGAATGACATCAAAGAACTGAGCGAACGAACTGAACTGGGGAGTGAATTCCAAAGCTTTGGACCAGCTACCGAGAAGACCCGAGAGCCCAACACTGTTGGGGAACGGGGCACAGCAAGAGTCACTGCGTCCATTGATTGAGGGCAATATCTATTAGTGTGAGGGGTGAGCACGAAACGTAAGTAGGTCGGCTGATTTAAATGCAGCACTTCGTGAACTCAAAGACAGACTTTGAAAGGAATTCTTCGCTCAATGGGCAGCCAGTGCAATTAATGCAATATTGGCTTAATATGCTGATATTTAGGGGTCTTTGTTATGGGTCTGGCGAGAGAATTTTGAACAATTTGTAGTTAGTGCAGATCTTCCTTGGTGATTGTTTTAAGAATTGAGTTACAGTAGTCTGGGCTGCTAGAAACCATTGCATTTTAGATAGTTGGATTTAGACAGTTTGACGCAAAAGAGATATGATTCTATATGCACATCTCGTGTGTGAAATTGAGCTGATCTGCATGTTGCCTGAGCATGGTTAGAAAATGACATGGTGGAATCAAACACCACACCCAAACTGCATGTGCATTCAGTGCAGTAAGTAAGTAAGCCACCCAACTGAACGAACGTAAGACAATAAAATTTGCGCAGTTGATGCCTTTTACCTAGGAGAAGAAATTGGGTTTTAGAAGGATTCGGAGGAAGTTTATCACTAGCCATCCAAGATTGAACATCGCCAAAAACAGAGCAAGTAGTTGGAGGACAGGATTACATGCGGATTAAAGGATCTTTTCGATGGAGCACAGAAGCAAAGAACATGTCCGTGTGGATTAAAGTGCTTATCAGCAATTGCCATTTCACATTGCGACACAACCGGAATTGCCATTTCACACGGTCACGCAATCGGAATTGCCATTTCACACGGTCACGCAATCGGAATTGCCATTTCACATGGTCACACAACCGGATGCCATTTCACATGGCGACACAACCGGAATTGCCATTTGACACGGTCACGCAACCGGAATTGCTATTTCACATGGTGACACAACCGGAATTGCCATTTCACACGGCGAGGCAACCAGAATTGCTATTTCACATGGTGATGCAACCGGAATTGCCATTTCACACGACGAGGCAACCAGAATTGCTATTTCACATGGTGATGCAACCGGAATTGCCATTTCACACGGTCACGCAACCGGAATTGCCATTTCACATGGTGACACAACCGGAATTGCCATTTCACACGGCGAGGCAACCAGAATTGCTATTTCACATGGTGATGCAACCGGAATTGCCATTTCACACGGTCACGCAACCGGAATTGCCATTTCACATGGTGACACAACCGGAATTGCCATTTCACACGGCAAGGCAACCAGAATTGCTATTTCACATGGTGATGCAACCGGAATTGCCATTTCACACGGTCACGCAACCGGAATTGCCATTTCACATGGTGACACAACCGGAATTGCCATTTCACACGGTCACGCAACCGGAATTGCCATTTCACACGGTGATGCAACCAGAATTGCCATTTCACACGGTCACACCACCGGGTGCGGGCTTCATGAGCCTTAGTCGTTGCATAACCTCAATGCTGAAAATAGTGTGAACTGTCGACTTTATTTGTGGGAATCCGCGGTCTGGGCGCTTCGTGTCTGCGGGAACCCGCCAGTGGTGACTTTTCTAGTGATCTGAGCCTTGTTTGTTCATTGAAAAACAAATATTTGATATCAGTGAACTTAAACACCGTTAAGGCCAGCATAGGCAGCAGTGGTGTGAATTATCTAAAGGGCGCTATATTAAGTGTCTGGATGGCTGACTGACCGACCGCCTGACTGACTGGCGGAGTGCCTTGTGGTTAGAGGGATGGACTCCAGTGAGAGGCTGTGGGTTCAAATGCCTGCCGGAGCAGAAAGGTATTTCAAGTTTTCTCCTCCGTTTGCGCCCCTAACCGACTAGGATATAAAATAAATAGGCTGACCGTACGCTGCTGGTAGGAAGATGAGACGGCGAGGGAGAGGTCTGGCCATCCGCTCTGATATGCCGAGGCTAAGAAAAACGCAGTTGGTAACTCTTCATATCCGTGACTGGATATAGACGGAGAAAGGCAAAGGGAGACAGATATATACACACACACACACACACAGAGAGCTTAAGTCTCTGTATGTCGCTGTTAGCTTAAGTTGTCTTCCCGGACCGATTGATATATGTTTGGAATGTAGTTGTTGCCGTGCTTCTAGTGAGTCTACTGTGAACGAGATACAACTGTCTGTAGTTCAGCCTCAGTCAGCCGAGGCCGAGAAAATCACGCCGCAAGCGTGGACGCAGTCAGTGTTTGGTTGTGAGCCACAGTTACTTTGTTTGATGGACTGGTGTCTGCCTTGAGCAGAGATGATGCTTTTCTTGGTTGACGGCAAATCGGACAAATATTGGAGCAGATTGGTTCTTTCTCAGATATTCCGATGGCCCTTCATGGTTCCTTAGGTGAATTCTGTCAGTGATTTCACCTGCGCCGTTTACTCTCTGCTTACGTATGCCTTTTTGTCTGGCTGTCTCTCTCACTTTCTCTCTTTCTGTCTCTGGCTTTGTCTGTCTGTTTGTATATGTCTGTCTGTTTCTCTGATTTCTGTCTTTCTCGCTTTCTGTTGTCATATTAGCATTTGCATGTCTCTCTCTCGCTGTCTGTCTCTCTCTCTCTCTCTCTCTCTGTCTTTCTCTCTCTCTCTCTCTCTCTCCCTCTCTCTTGTTGTCTCACTTTGTCTTGATATGTCTCTCACTTTGTGTCACGCTGTATGTCTGTGTGTTGTGGTACACATCTCTTTTTGTGTCTGCTGTCTTGACCCTGTATGTTGCTGTGTCACTGTATTCTCTGTTTCTGTCTGTCTGTCTCTGTCCGTCTGTCTCTATATCTTTCTCCGTCTGTGTCTGTCTGTCTCTGTGTATGTCTCTGTCTGTGTATATCTCTGTGTGTCTGTCTCTCTGTCTGTATGACTGTCTGTCTCTGCGTCTGCTCTCTGTCTCTGTGTGTCTGTCTGTGTGTCCCTCGCTGTGTCTCTCTCCTAATTTAGTCTGAGTTTATCAGCATCGGCCTGCACACAATTTTCGATCAGCTTATTCGTTCGAGAGTGGAAGTAATTTACAGCGTTTGAAGAACGTCGGCAGTGCGTATTTTTCTACTGGAACTACCTGTTATGATCGCCAAGGCAGACCCAGACCTTTGGCTCGTTTCCAGGAGCTGTCGCCATGTAAATGTAAATGTACGTGTTTTCCTATAGCGACCGTATGGCCTCGACCATGTTTAGCTTTCAATGAATTTATCGGGTGAGATCCTTCACCACTGCTGCCCGTTTGAATGGGTGCTACGCCATGTAACATCCCAGTGTACGGGCAGCACCAGTTCCGGTGTTTAACGACAGCTTATGGTATCAAAGGCCGTTGCCGTCGCCCTCCTCCTTTATCCAGGCTTGGGACTGGCGCTACCCCAAACAAGGCAGTGGCGGAGTTTCCGTGTACGGACCGTGCTAGCTCGAGATATATAGCTTAATTAAAATGCGATTTAGAGGTGTCTAAGCAAAACCTAACATTTGTAAAATGTAAATGTAAATTAACACGTTTCTCTATAGCGACCGTATGGCCTCGACCCTGCGCATTTTTCAAGGAATTGATCGGGTGAGATCCTTCACCTGTTTGAATGGGCGCCACGTTATTTAAGGTCCTCGTGCACGGACCGTGCTAGCCCGAGATTAAAATCTCTGAAATAAGCCACGATCGATATGCGAACCGACGCGCTCACGTACTTAGGGGCCTTGACGTACGCGTTCACCGGCGTAGCAGACTACCCCAGTATAGGCTGTATGTATACTTATCATGTGTTTTCAGTCGAGGGAGGCTTAAGGAAACTTCGCAGGGATAGCTACTAAACCCTCAAGTGTTAAGTAAGTAAGTTAGTAAGAAAGTAAGTAAGTAAGTAATGCAGTTGTTAACACGCCGTATGTCCATCGGGTGAGTGAGGAATCGTAGGCGTGGACAAAATCACAAACAATTCAATACATAACAAAGCAAACAAACGCAAAGGAAGGCGCACAGTCACAGAGGCAGACATACAGAATGACACTCAACCATGAGAAGTGTTCTGTCGTTTCCGCTTGGCTAATGTAAGGTGATGACTTCTATAGCGCCGTTATCGTAACGCGCTCAGCATCAGTCGACGGTCGCTTTTGGTGAAACCGTCAAAACTCACGACCTCTCGTAGAGGTCAGTCGAAGGCCGATATTTCAGGTAATCTAATCTAATCTAATGACTTCTATAGCGCTGTTATCAAAATGTCCAAGGCATCAGTCGATGGTCGCTTCAAGTAAAAATCGCAGTCAAACGTTATAAACCCTTGGAGAAACCAGGTCGAATTCCTATAGGTCAGAGAAACCAGAAGCCAGGCTACGGTGGGTAAGCAAGTTGAAAGAGATGCGTCTTTAGTTTAGACCTGAATGAATTCAAAGAATTGGCAGAATGAACTGAAACGGGCAGTGAATTCCAAAGCCGGGGACCAAGTAGACTTGTGTCTAGCCGCAAGTGTTACACGGCATCAGCGTAATGTAACAAACGCCGGAACGTAACTTAGCTTAGATAAGAGGTACATATTATTAGAGATAAGGCAAATGGGGAATATGCAGGAGAATATAAGAGCTGTGGGTGAAATAGCCCTGGGCAGGGGCAGAAGTAATGACTGGGGGTAACTGAATACCAACGGGGGACAGATGGTCTGATCAAGAGAGTGGAATTGCCCTCCCGTAAAAAACATACACATATGATATATGCAAATGTATGCATATTTTATACCGGTGTATGAGATAAGGTACATGGCGGACATACTGTAGGCATTTTTATTACATTGTTATCTACAAAAGATACCACAGTGTGCATGTATACATATACATACATCGTGTATATATATATATATATATTATTGCTGTATTACCAGGCTGCCAATTTATGATGGACTGTTTCAACCCTAAGTGAGCAATTTTGCACACACACACACGCACACACACACGAAGACACACACCCACGCAAGCACGCACACACATACAAGCTGACCAACACATACATTAACAAACAAAAACACACAAACACACGCACGCACATACACACACACGCAGTCCGAGTCTCTTGAGCCATCTGAGACGCCAGTGATGACGTGAGTTGCTTGCGGCGTGATTTTCTCGGCCTCGGCTAACTGAGGCTGAACTACAGACCGTTGTATCTCGTTCGCTGTATACTAACCAGAAGCACGGCCACAACAACTGCATTCCAAACATCGATACCTGCTTTAAAGGTGGACTTTGTAACTGTAAGTGTAATGGAAATCACTGAATATTTGTCAGCACCGTACAAAGGCCGCATGCAAAATGTATAAAACATAGATTTTGCATTTTCTATTTCTATGTTTTACGATCAAATTCTGAATAGGAAAATGTTTTACCACTCATCGGGGCAGGTACTGTACTCATGAACCCCCTGTGGCTTCCTTGGTTCAAGCCAACTCTTTGCACACACACACACACACACACACACACACACACACACACACACACACACACACACACACACACACACAAACACAAATTAGCCCATATCCCACAAGTGAGACGCAGGGGAGGCGCTCATTTCCTATTCTTAGGCCCTTGAGCCGGCAATGGACGAATCCCAAGGTCCTGGACACGGGGCCTGTTCATCGCAGGACTTTGCCATTTACTTCCCAGCTTATGTCGGTACCAAATTCTACAGCTTGGCGACAGAGGCACGGTGTGTGCAAACAACTTGTCCAGGGTCGTTAGATAGACCACAACGCTGCACTCTTTTCCCTCGGAGAACTTAAAAGCGCGGAATCAGCCCCTGTCTGGGTGGCAGAGTGGTTTAGCGCATAGCCTTTTCACCTCTGCGAACCGAGGTTCGAATCCCGTCTCCCTCATCTGGAACAGAGATTACTTCGATCGAGTGCATAACCACGAAGGTCGTGGTCTTCGATACGAGTGCCTTCTGGAGGCGATTATACTCACCGTGCGGTTGGCAAGAAGGCAAGATTAGACAGATTGCGCTTATTGCCATGCGTGTACATTGGCAATCTGGTAACTTTGAGTTCAATCGGGTGCGTGAGAAATGACTTAAATGAAACTAATGAGAAAACTGAATGGATTATAGAAGTAATAAATTAGAAGAGAGAAGAGAGGAGAAGTGAGGAAAGGAAAGAGAGCAGAGCAGAGCAGAGAAGAGTAGGAGAGCAGAGGAGAGCAGAGGAAACGAGAGGAAGCCGGAGAGAAGAGATAAGAAGGCGGTTGAAGAGTAGAGAAGAGAGTCGGAAAGAGAGAGAGAAGAGCTTAGGCAGTGAGCGGAGAGGCAATAAAAGGAGGTGAGAGGATTCAAGAGGATAGGTAGTAAGGATTATAAGAGGATAGGTGAGGACAATAATGATCTGTTTTAAAGACTTCTATAGCGCCGTTATTATAATGCCCAGGGCATCAGTCGATGGTCACTTCAAGTCAAAATTGCAGTCAAAACCCATAAACCGTTGGAGAAGCTGGGTCGAATTCCGATGGGTCAGAGAAACCAGAAGCCAGGCTACGGTGGGTAAGCAAGCTGAAAGAGATGCGTCTTTAGTTTTGACCTGAATGACATCAAAGAATTGGCAGAACGATTTGGAACGAGCAGTGAATTCCAAAGCTTTGGAATAGCTACCCTAGAAGGTATAAAGAAGCTCGAGAGGCTACTGAGAAGGCCCGAGAAGCTACCGAGAAGGCCCGAGAAGGACAAGTGAGAATTGAAAGGAGAGGGTGAGAAGTCAGAGAGAGGGCAGAGAGGAGAGGAGAGGAACGGAGAGATGGAGTCGACGAGAGGAGAGACGGTCGACGAGAGGAGATTTGAGAGGATGTAATAAGAGGAGAGAGGATCAGGAGAGGCTTCAAGGGCAGAGGAAAATTGAGAAGAAAAAATGAGGAAAGGTAAAGTGTGAGGACAGAAGAGAGGAGAGGAATTCAGAGGAATC